>CM022952.1:47716506-48243012 GCA_012931725.1 Litsea cubeba
GCGCGGGAGCAGGGCGCGGGAGCGATTTCTGCGACAAAAGGGAAGGAGAGGGAGGGAGATCGGGAGAGGGCAGAGCACGGGAAGGTAGAGCGCAGAAGCAGGGAAAAAACAAATGGGGGAAGGGAAAAATGAAGAATGGGTTTCTGCGGGGGTTCTTAAAAGGGCTTTATCGACCGCCATAAAAGGCTCATGAGTCTATTAAAGGCCACTTTCTGCTGCGCCAAAGCCAACATTTCTAGTAATGTTAATGATTGTGCAATCCGGGCCCTCGGCAAAGCACATAGGGCATTGCAAGGAAATTTTGCCCGCATGCATGTGGGGTTCCTAGGTTTCTGCAGTGAGGATGAAACACATCCTTCAAAACAATGAAATTTACGGCAGAAGTTTCGTGCAATCAACAACATACATAAAGTTAAAAAGTATTAAAAAGACATTAGAGTGCACAAATTCCAAAAGAGCATGAACATCGTAATTGAAGTTGAAACATATACAAAACATATTGAAAGTGTTTTAATTCCAACCCAACACTTGGGGTTGTTTGGCAACTCTACTCAAGTGAAATAAAGCCCCCATTTCATAAAAAAAAACTAAAAAAAGTCACATAAAAAACACATTAATTAAAATTCATGCCATTTTTTCAAAAGTAAAATAAAAAAACAACCTCCTTTCTCCATTAAAAAAAACTCCATTTATATACAAAAAGTCAAAAAGATTCCATACCAAACAACAAAAATAAAATTTCATCATAACCCACTTATATTTTATTCTTTCTTCAAAATAATCTTTACTCCACTCCACTCTATTAGTAAGTTTCCAAAACAGTTAGCATTTTATCTTTTTGAAGTAGAATTCCACCGTATCCTAATTCTGAAGCACCAATTTGAATTATATATTTGAAACAGTCGGAATTTACTATATTTAAACAAGGTAATGCTTTTAGCTTTTCTTTAATTATTTTAACGTCATTACTATGTACTGTTATCCTTTTTTTATGTTTTTTGAAGTGTTCTTGTAATATTTTTTTATTTTCCTAAATTTTTATAAAAATTTGATACATAATTTAAACACCCAAGAAATCTTTGAAGCTCTTTTTTTATCTTTTATTTCATCTGAAAATTTGTTAGCAAATAAATAAATATACTTATTGGGGTAATAGTTTGATCTTTTATTTTATATCTTAAAAAATGAGTTTTTGTTTGGAATGATCCCAATTTTCTTTGATAAAGAATGTGTGGAGAGATTTTCAAAGCTCCAGGATTACGCTAATCACAGCCATCAGATGGGACTAAGCATTCTCACGTGCCATCCGCGTGCCATCCACGTGGCACCAGACTCACCTCGGCTACAGGGACAGAGGCCCCAGCCAAAGTTAGGCAGGTCCTGACCGCTAGCGCCGAGCTCGGGTACCCATATGCCCACCTCGGCTAAAAGCTTGACCTCGGCCAAAGGAGTCGGGACAAAAGCCGAAACAAGAGAGAATCCCCACTCGCGCCCTTCGCGCCATGCCATCAGACACGTGGAGGAATAGGGGCGCGAGCCAGTGAGACAGATGCGACATCCAGCCGTCCACAATCTTCGCCAGATCACTGACAGGGCGGCATCCAGCGGCTGAAGCCAAATCAGGGCAAGGCCCGAGGGTGATCCGATGGGACCTCTACCGCCAAATGCATCCAACATGATCTGGCCCAACATGACGCATATTAAATGCGATGTGGGCTAATCCGACTGGCATTAAATGCAAAGTGGGCTGGAATGGACCGCATTTATTACTTTGTGGGCTGATAATGACTTTCCTATCAAATCACACGCCAAAATATCATCCAAGATATGTCCAGTTCTCTATAAATAGAACCCCATTTCACATGCAAGGTACATCATTCACACTTGAGAGTCGTTACTCTGCCTCTCTTCTTCCTCTCCTTCCTTTGTTCCAATTCCCTTACTGACTTAGGCATCGGAGAGCCTTGCGCCGCTCAGGCCAAGGTCCTCTAACTGTTTGATCTTCCCTTTCAGGCTTAAGAGGCAGCAGATCATCTTCTTCATTTGGATAAGTCCTGTAAGGCACCCAGATATTGTGGGTAAATTTTTCTGACATACAATTGGCGCCCGTCTATGGGAAAGTATGTCCCAACCATTCTCAATCTCCCAAGAAAAATGCCTCCGAAAGCTAAGAAGGGTGGAGAGAGTCCCTGAGAGCAAGACTACTGAGCATCCGGGCTCGTCGACGGACGTCCCTCCTCAAGGAACGATCCGGAGCGGTGCATGGAGCATCTGCAGGTGAGAGCGCGTAGGCTCGCGTCCCGTCGTCGAAGTTTACCTTCAAGAGGGGCTTGAGACCTCGCTCTCTGACGAGGAAGTCATGCCTCCCCGACGGACGAGCGTCGACGTGAGCGCCCTCTCAATGCAAAGCTGCGGGCAGTGAAGAGCCACGCCGTGTGCAACCCCCTGATGATGGAGGAGACATCGCACGCTCAAAACGCTCTCCTCCAGAAGCAGGAGCGAATAAATCCGCCAGCTCCAGCAGCAACTGAGAGCGGTGCAAATTGCCTCGCTAAGGTAGCCCTCAGAGCCCCAAGGCGAGAGAGAGCTGTCCAGAGCAAGGTAGTTCAACCCTCCCGCGAGGATCTAAGAGCCTTTTCCGTATCAGAAGCGCAGTCAGGCCCACGACCAAGGCTCAAGCAACACCCATAGCCATCGTGGCCGTGACGGGCGAGCTCATAGCCATCATAGCCGAGGCCATTCGAAGCGAAAAGCCAAGAGCACCGACACCAGAGAAGGATGATGAGCGGGAGCGGCTCGACAAGCGCATCAAGCTGGCTCTTCAGCATAACCTGGAGATGTGGACCAGCAAGAAATCTGTGGCCCCACAGATCTGGGGCCTCTCCCTTCACACGGGACATCGAGAGGACTCCCTTGCCTAAGAAGTTCTCCGTCCCGCGGTTCGTCCCCTATGACGGTTGTCTGACCCATCCGCTCACCTCCAGCGCTTTCTCTCAGAAGATGTCCATCTGGGGGAACGAGGGGCACCTCAACTGCAGATCTTCTCCTCCAGTCTAGGCGAACCTCCCTCTGAAGTGGTTTCTACGCTCTACCGGAGAAGTCTATTTCGAGGTGGAGAGAGCTCCAGCTCTCCTTCCTGAAAAAAGTTCCAGGCCTACAGCGTCGTCCCCAAGACCGATGCTGATATCCTTGCCCTAAAGATGAACAGGGCGAGAGCCTCGCCCAGTTCGCCCAGCGATTACTGGCGATTTACAGCCAATCGAGGATACCAGAGAAGAGGTGGCGAATTTCGCCTCCGGAACGCCCTGTTACCAGGGCACGAGCTGCGTAAAGATCTAGTTGGAGATCCCGCTCCCTCCATGCGGGCCTTGATGTCTCGGATAAAGCGCTATGTCGCTCGGGAGGAGGACGGAGATCCGGGCTCGGGAGGACGAAGGCCCGGAACCCAAGGAGAGGAGCAACCAGCCCCCGCAGAGGGGCAAAAAGCTCTTCAAGAAGCAAGAGCCGAAGCAAGCCTGGGTCTCCAGTTCGGCGAAAGCTACAGCGTCCGGGTCTGGGGGCAGCAGGAGGTCCAAACCTCTCTCCGACGCCTACCAGGCTGTAAACATCGTCTTCAAGGAGCCGATCCACCAGGTTATGAACAAGATAAAGACCAAGCCATTCTTCAAGTGGCCTCGACCCTTGAAAGGCAATTCCTCCACCCGTGACCAAACCAGGTTCTGTGCCTACCATAAGGGTAACGGGGCACAGGACCGAGGAGTGCAGGACTCTGAAGTATCACCTGGAGAGGCTCGCCAGGGAAGGCCACCTTGCAAAAGTTCGTGAAGGCAGGAGATGTCGGCAGCGGCGGCAGCAGCCGAGCTCATCAGAGCGTGACTAAGGATCCAGACAGCGAAGACTCTGGAAAGATCATCAATGTGATCCATCTGGCGCCCTCAGCTCCCTCTCCCTCAGCTCGAGACAGCCCTCAGGCTCGTGCCGAAGCCAGGCGGGCCTCGCATGGGAAAGAGGTGATGAGCGCCGAACTCGGGCTAGTGTCAAGAGAGCACCGCCGCGAGCGACCGCTATCTCATTCTCAAGCAGAGACCTAGAGGGAATCCAACTTCCCCACAACGACCCTCTGCTCTTGACCATGAAGTTGAAGGACTTCACTGTGAAAAGGATCCTCGTCGACTCCGGCAGCTCTTCCGAGGTCCTCTACTATGAGTGCTTCAAGAAGATGAAACTGTCAGAAGCTGACCTGACGGAGGTCCGTGCGCCACTGATAGGGTTCTCCGCCAAACCAGTCTACCCCAAGGGAAGAATCACCCTGGAAACCCGAGTGGGCGGTGCCTCCGTGCTGGCCGACTTTCTGGTTGTGGACGCCCCTTCTCCCTACAACGTTATCTTTAGGCCAAATGTGGCTCCATAAGATGGAAGCAGCCCCCTCCTCCCTCCAGCAGAAGCTGAAGTTCGTACTCGAAGACAAGGAAGGCAAGATGGAGGTGGTAACTGTGGAAGGAGATCAGAAGCTGGCCAGGCAGTACATGCTGGCCATGGTCCCCGGAGAAAAGGGGCCAGAGCGCGTCAATCTGGCGGAGTTCGAAAAGGGTCTAGATTGGATCGGCCGAGATCCTGACAAGAAAAGTATTGAAGACCTAGCCGAAGTCAGGCTCGACTCAGCAGACCCTGACAGATTTTTCCTGATCGGCACTCAGCTGCCTGACGAAGAGAGGGCCGAGCTCTCAAGGTTTCTAATGCAGAACGTGATGTCTTCGCCTGGACCTCGAGCGAAATGCCTGAGTCTGACCCCGAGGTCATGTGCCACAAGCTGAATGTGGATCCCAGCCACAAGCCAGTGGTACAAAGAGCCCAAAGGACGGGGTTAAAGCAGACAGACGCGGTAGTGAAAGAGGTCGACAAGTTGCTGGAAGCAGGCGCAATCTGGGAAGTTCAGTACCCGGTCTGGCTGGCCAATACAGTGGTGGTTAAGAAGAAGACTGGCAAATGGAGGGTGTGTGTGGACTTCACAGATCTCACAGGGCCTGCCCTAAGGATAGTTTCCCCCTTCCAAAGATTGATCAGATGATCGACGCCACCGCTGGCCATGACCGAATGAGCTTCCTCGACGCCTACAGAGGCTACCATCAGATTCCGATGTATGAGCCAGACGAGGAGAAAACCGCATTCATCACCCCCCGCGGCACTTATTGCTACAAGGTGATGCCCTTCGGGCTGAAGAACGCGGGGGCAACATATCAGCGCCTCGTGACAAAGATGTTCCAGGCTCAGCTCGGCAAGACGGTGGAAGTCAGCATTGACGATATGGTCGTCAAGTCCAAGCACTCCAACGACCATCTGGCGGATCTGGCCCAAGTCTTCAGCATCCTTCGCGCATTCAAGCTCAAGCTAAATGCTTCCAAGTGCGCCTTTGGCGTGGCTTCTGGCAAGTTCCTCGGGAGCCTGGTAATGTGAAGGGGAATAGAGGCCAACCTGGACCAGATTACTGCAATCTTGGGCATCCAGAGCCCATCTACTACAAAGGAGGTCCAGAAGCTTATAGGCATGGCTACAGCACTCAATCGCTTTATCAGCAGATCATCAGATAAGTGCCGGCCTTTCTTTCAGCTTCTGAGAAAAACTTAAAATTCCAATGGACCCCTGAGTGCGACCAAGCGTTGGCAGCACTCAAAACTTATTTGTCTTCACCACCCTTACTCTCTACCCCAACTCAGGGGGAGATTTTGTATCTTTATCTTGCGGTCTCGGATCATGCGGTGAGCTTCGTCCTCATCAGAGAGGACGAAGGAGTCCAAAACCAATTTACTATACAAGCAAGATCCTGCTTGATGCTGAGACCAGATACCTTTTGCTGGAGAAGCTCGCATTGGCACTCGTCAGCGCCTCCCGCAAGCTCTCCCATTATTTCCAATCCCACACCATTGTGGTGATCACGGAGCATCCACTCCATTCTATATTAAAAAAAGCTGACTTTTCAGGGCGAATCTCAAAATGGGCAGTCGAATTGGGGCAGTATGACATTCAGTACCGTCCTCGGACTGCGATCAAAGCCCAGATTCTGGCAGACTTCATTGTAGAGTTCGTCTCGCCGAGCTCGGCTCCGACCCAGCCTGGCACGGAACTGGGGGGCATAGGGCATGAGCCTGAAGTTACCGAGGTCGAACAAGCTCCCGCCTCGGCATGGAAGGTCTTTGTTGACGGATCTCCACCCCAAGAGAGATGGCACCGTCATAGTCCTCCAATCGCCAGAG
Organism: Litsea cubeba; assembly: GCA_012931725.1. NCBI lineage: Eukaryota > Viridiplantae > Streptophyta > Magnoliopsida > Laurales > Lauraceae > Litsea > Litsea cubeba. Next base: position 47,722,758 of record CM022952.1, read on the forward strand.
GGACTGGTCATAGAGAAAGCCTTCACCTTGGACTTCAAAGCAACAAACAATGAAGCAGAGTATGAAGCTCTGATAGCAGGGCTGAACAGCGCCCGAATCCTCGGAGCCCAGCGACTGGTGATCTTCAGTGATTCGCAACTAGTAACTAGCCAGCTCGCTGGAGACTACCAGGCCAGGGACGACAGGATGGCGGCCTACTTAACCCTTGCGAAAAAAACTACTCTCCCATTTCTAAACAGCCGAGGTCAGGCAAATCTTTAGAGATACCAACATGCACGCTGATGTGCTTGCAAACTCGGCCTCCGCTGCCGAAGTAGGAAAGAAAAGGACTGTCGAGGTTAGATCGATATCAAGATCCAGCCTAAAGCTCCACTCACATCGGCAAGTCCTTTGTGCTGATCTCGGCCCGAGATGGATGGATCCAATCATCTCTTACCTAAAGGATGACCAGCTCCCCGAAGACAAGACTGAAGCCCACCGAATCAGACTCAAGGCAGCTCGATTCTGGCTATCTCCCGAAGGCAAACTCTACAGGAAAATCCTTCACGGGTCCCTACCTCCAATGCGTCCATCCGAGCAAGGTGGACAACTTTCTGTATGAGATCCATGAAGGAATCTGTGGTAGTCACATCGGAGGTCGATCATTGGCCTACAGGGCTATAAGCCAAGGTTACTGGTGGCCCTACATGCAGAAGGATGCGCAAGTATACGCCAGGAAATACGAGAAATGCCAGAAGTTCTCCCACTCTCTTCATTAGCCAGCGCAAGACCTGAGTCCCCTCTCTAGTCCATGGCGCTTTGCTCAATGGGGGCTGGACATTGTGGGGCCACTCCACCGAGCTCCAGGGAACAAGAGATGGCTGATAGTTGCTACGGACTACTTCACGAAGTGGATGAAGCTGAACCGCTGTCCTCCATCACTGATAGGGACTCCAAGAACTTCATGTGGAAGAACATCATAATGAGGTTCGGCATCCCCAGGACCCTGATTTCGGATAACGGGACTCAGTTCGACTCCAAATCCTTCAAAGACTTCTGCCAAGAGCATGGCATCAGGAACCATTACTCTACTCCGGCATATCCACAGAGCAATGGCTAGGCCGAAATTTCTAACAAGGTAATCCTGGACGGCATGAAGAAGCGGTTGGACAAGGCAAAAGGGAGATGGGTAGAGGAGCTTCCCAGCGTGTTGTGGGCATATAGAACGACTCCAAGGCGATCCACCTCGGCGACACCTTTCTCTTTGGCCTATGGAATGGAGGCGGTCATTCCCTTAGAAATTGGCCTCCCCACCCTGAGGACAGAGTTGGTCGACCAGGGCCGAAACGAGACAAACCTGGCAATGGAGCTGGACCTAGCGGACGAGCGTCGAGAAGCAGCAGCCCTACGACTGACTGACTATCAGCAGCGGTTAGCCAGAGGATACAATGAAAAAGTCAGAGAAAGAAGTTTCTCCGTAGGAGAACTGGTTCTGAAGAAGACCCTGCCAGCTGACAAAGATCCGAATGAAGGAACACCGGCCCCGAACTGGCATGGCCCGTTCAGGGTGGTCTCACTGGTAGGACGATCCTCTTACAAGCTCGAAGACTTAGAGGGCAGGCAGCTGCCGAGACCATGGAATGCATCCCACTTGAAGAAATTCTATTTCTAAAAATGTAACGAAAGTCTCAGAATCAATGAAAGCAGCGTTTTCCCTGTCATCAATCTATGTCATCTCACCTTGTATGAGTTCGGCAGTTTTGGATTCCTAACCTTGGAAGAGGCCTCGAATTCATACATCCGGCCGCTTCCTAAATTTTGGGTCCCTGACCCTGGAAAAGGCTTCGGATTCATACATCCGGTCGTTTCCTAAATTTTGGGTCCCTGACCCTGGAAAAGGCTTCGGATTCATACATCCGGTCGTTTCCCGAATTTTGGGTCCCTGACCCTGGAAAAGGCTTCGGATTCATACATCCGGTCGTTTTCTAAATTTTGGGTTCCTAACCCTGGAAGAGGCTTCGGATCCATACATCCGGTCGCTTCCTAAATTCTGGGTTCATACACCCCCCGAGATCGTTCCCAAACCCAGGCTCGCGCAGCTGAGATCCTCGAGACTCTGGGTTCGTCTCAGCAAATGACAGTCCGTCTCGGCCAATGGAGGTTCATTTCGGCTAATGACAGTCTTCGAAAGAGATAGGGCAGTGCAAGTACTGGAGTGCAGAAAAGCAGCACAAAAATACAAGTACCGCAAAACAGTATAAGAAAAGCAAAAAAGAATGCAAAAATACAGAAACATTGTGCACAGATCATGTGACCAGAAACTTTGTTCTTTTTATTTATTGTAATTACTTCATTACAAGGATTACAGAAAAGGAAACAAAGTACAGTAAGGAGGCTCGCAGTCCTCTAGAAACAAAAAAGAAATGAAGACTCTAGGAGGCTCTGATCTTCACTGACTCTTCAGTCCGGTCTTCAGCGTCCTGAGCTCTTCAACACCCTCTGGATTGATGGCTTGAAGACTCTGAACCTCACTGAGCTCTACAATACCCTTTGGTGGGTTAGACCAAAGTTTACAAAAAAGAGCCCCCTCAGTCTAAGGATCTCTCGATCCTGCCCGCCGCTCGGAGGTCTTGATATCCCACAAGAAGATCTGCGGCATGATTCCATGCAGGACCCTGTGGGATGAAAACAAGACGCCCAAACATGTGGGGCGCCACCAACCCACGGCTGCAAAGATTCCCATGCAGCCGTATCGGAGGGAGTTGGCCGTGGACTCACGTTCAGAGAGCGCGTAGTCCACGAGGGTCGTCTTCAGAGAGCGCGCAGACTAGACAGACCATCCCTCCCGGAGGAAGCCGTCTTCTGGCGCAAGGGTTCCACCCGGGTCAAAGGTTTCTAAGGTTCTACCGAGCATGGCTGCCAGGATGGTTGACGAAAATAGACAGATTCCTATGTTTATATAAAAATTAAGATATCCTGGTTCTTTTTTCTCTCCCATGGTGAGCTCGCTACTCCTATTTATAGGAAGCAGAAGGGCCAGGTCTTCAAAGGAGTTTATGAGGCGAGGTCTCCCACACCCTACGTGAGGTGCATGTCTTCCTACATGCTGACCAGCGGTTCCGATGGCGCCACGTGGAGCCATCCGCTCGTTTTCCTCATTGGCCATGCCACCACACTTACTGCTATTTATGGTCTCCAGAATACGGAGAATCAGCACAGATAACTATGAAGATCGTTCGGTACTCTCTCCAACTCAAGGCTCACACGTCACGTCACATTAAAGGCATTTAGCCGGACTCAAGCATAAAAGAGCCGAACTCAAAAAAGAGAGAAAATGGAGCACGCGTGAACAAGTAAAGGAGCTCTGTTTTTCATTAAAGGTAAAGGATATTACAGGGCTGAAAGTTACATGCTAAAGATAGAAAGGAAAAATTACAATGAGCAAAAGCAAGAAAAATATAGCTACAACAGCTTTGGCGACTCCACCAGTATGATCACCGTCTCTAATGAACCGGCGGTCTCGGCTACGACCGCAGCCTTGTCTGGTGCGTCACCAGCAGGAGGGGCAGAAGGAGCGTCGCCCTGAGGCGCGACTGGGGCATCACTGACAGACGGAACAGTTGGAGCGCCATCCGAGACAGCACCAGCTGCAGGGGCATCGACTGGGGCACTCTCGCCTGAGGGCGCGGAGCTCGGCTCAGGGACTTGGTCGGAGTACTTCGGCAGATTCCGATAGACCGGGTGGTCTTCGGGAATCCCTGCACGCCTCAGTGCAGCCAAGCACCCTTCCTCAAACAGAATGGAGGTGATCTCCTCCACCTGCTTCTCATATTGCTCAGTGGCCTGGTCCACCCCCTTCTGGAAAGAAGACTGTGCCTCGGACAGCAGAGAAGCCTTGAGACCAGTATTCTCCTTCTTCAGCTCGGCATTCCCTATCTTCAGCTTCTCGAATTCGGCACGCCTGGCCAGCACTTCGCCGCGTAGCCTCGTCGCGTCAGCCGCCGATTCAGACCTCGTTCTGGCCAGCTCCGACTCCAGCTCGGCAATCCTCTTAGTCTTCATCCAGATATCACCCTTTAGTTGATGGGTCTTCGACGTGAGTTCAGTGACGCTGACCAGAGCTACGTCCAGCTGTGCGGTCGCCTCGGCGCTACTCTTCTTTAGCTCCTTCTTCAGCTTTTCCCTCTCAGACTCCAGCTGGGTGACCTTCGCGACGTTCTTGTCACTCCTTTCCATCACTACCAGGAGCCTCTGCATGTTCTGCAAAAAGAAAAGTAAGTCAGATGAAAGCAGCCGAACTGAAGCACTTAAAGGAAGGCGTTGAAGATACTTACCAAAAGATCAGCCTGAATCGCCGAGACCAGCAGGCTTTCGCTGTCGTACCTCGCGTGCACTTCCATGTCACGCGGCAAGGCACAAGCTTTTGAGAGGGCTCCAATGACGTCGGAATTCCCCATCACCCGGTCCTCGACGTTTATAGGCTTCTCGGGCTGCGTCTCCATCTTGGGTCTCCATGCCACTGGGGCAGTACGAGGTCCGGAAGCCGATCCGGATCCTTGCCCTACCGAGACGGTGAGCTCGCGAGCCGCCTCGCCAGTCACCTTACTAGCCGGCGCACTTTTCTTAGGCGGAGCCTTACCCCCGGGAGCACACGCAGGTGTCTTACCCTTCGGGGGCTGATCAGCCCCTGAGTCTTTTTCACCCGCCTTGGACCTCTTCCTAGGGGGGGACCCCCCCCCCCCCTCGGGCGATCCGAAGAGCGTCTCCGCGCTCCCTCGCTCGGTGTGGGGGCAGGAGCAGAAGTGACAGCAACACCCCCTGAGCCTGAAGCCACACGGGTGCTGGTAGACGATGGTGTCGCAGAAGAAGAGGATCCGCTCCTAAACTTAGCTGCCAGATCCTTGGTACCGGGCACTCTTGAGCCTCCCTCCATTCTTTCTTCCTGGTCGGACGAATAAGCATCTACTATCTCCCTTAAGTTCGGCGACCCCGAGCTAGAAGAAATGGATGCCTCAGCGCCAGATACAGCTCGGCTCCTGGCAGGGTTGATCAAAGGAACCCCGGCAGGCATGGCCAAGGTGACAGGAGGATGATCAGGCTGCGGCTCGACCTCCGGAGCCGCTCCGATTCTCTTATAGTGGCCGCGGTACCTCGGCGTATACCCCAGCAGCTTCCAGGCCGATCTGGTCTCATGCCCTTTGTATCTCTCGACCTTCTTGTGGTCGTCAACATTCTTCCTCCAGCCTTCACTCACAACCCGGCGTCGCCTCGCGTGCAGTTCTGCAACACAGACAATAAGAACATCAGCTCGGCAACATAGGGGTTGAGCAAAAATAAACAGAGGAAAGAAGCAGTATTTACTTGGGACGGCCCCGAGGTGGCGAGGGACCATCAGCCTCATGTCCTCACCAGCGCCGAATTCCCAGTCCCCCGATACACAGAAGAGATCTTCCTCGACATTCTTACTAGAATCCTCCAAGGCCAGGACGAAGCCTCTTCGGCGCTGCTTCACCCGAAGATAAGAATTGTCTCCCCCAGCCTTGCAGATATCGTAGACATCCTCAATGTCATGGACACCCATGTTGGTCCCCAAGATCTCATTCAGTTTCGCCGTGCCCATGATGACTTTGAAGCCATTGGGCATCAGCTAGCATGGGGTAATCGACCAGACACTAAGGCAGGCCCTAAGCAGGGGGTGCAGAGAAAATCTGGCCCCACCCTCAATCACGGAGAACAGAGGGAGCGGCATCCAGCTGCAGGACCAGCCGCGCATGGCATAGTCGCTGGGATCCGCCGGCCTGAGGCGAACTCCTTTCGGGATATTGTAAGTAGCCCTGAACCTAGCTATGCCCTCGTCTGTATCTAACCGAAACCTAGGGGTGCCCATGTCTAAAAGAAGAAGGCGGAAAGAACCCTAAAGGTGGAAAACCCTAAAAAAATAGACAGGGGCACAAAGTTACTTACAGAAACAGGAGGGCGAGTCAAGAGCAGATCTGGGCGCGTCCTACGGTTGTCCTCGCCAGAGAAATCTCGAAGAGCAGAGCAAAAATCGAAGACAAGGGCAAAAAAGATCAGAAAAAAGCAAGAAAGGAGACAACCCTATTTATAGGAAGGAAACCCTCTTTGGGCGCCACTTTCGAATTCGAAGAGACAGATTTCGCAATCCGCGCCTGTTCCATCAATGAGACAGCGCAATCAGTGAAGGAGCTACACGTGTAGTCGCCGGTTCGTTTCCCAGGACGGACAGGACGAAAACATTTATTGCCTGAAAGAAGTCGAAGCGACATCAGGCAATGATCGCTGCATCTCCAGACGGGTTCTCTAGCTTCTAACCCCTAAAGGCTAGGACGCTTGAGAGGTCACAAGCTAGGGGCCAATTGTGTGGGGAGATTTTCAAAGCTCCAGTATTACGCTAATCACAGCCATCAGATGGGACTAAGCATTCTCACGTGCCATCCGCGTGCCATCCACGTGGCACCAGACTCACCTCGGCTACCGGGACAGAGGCCCCAGCCGAAGTTAGGTAGGTCCTGACCGCTAGCGCCGAGCTCGGGTACCCAGATGCCCACCTCGGCTAAAAGCTTGACCTCGGCCAAAGGAGCCGGGACAAAAGCCGAAACAAGAGAGAATCCCCACTTGCGCCCTTCACCCGCCATGCCATCAGACACGTGGAGGAATAGGGGCACGAGCCAGTGAGATAGATGCGACATCCAGCCATCCACAATCTTCGCCAGATCACTGACAGGGCGGCATCCAGCGGCTGAAACCAAATTAGGGCAAGGCCCGAGGGTGGATCTGATGGGACCTCTACCGCCAAAGGCGTCCAACATGATCTGGCCCAACATGACGCATATTAAATGCGATGTGGGCTGATCCGACTGGCATTAAATGCAAAGTGGGCTGGAATGGACCGCATTTATTACTTTGTGGGCTGATAATGACTTTCCTATCAAATCACAAGACCCACGCCAAAATATCATCCAAGATATCGTCCAGTTCTCTATAAATAGAATCCCATTTCACTTGCAAGGTACGCATCATTCACACTTGAGAGTCGTTACTCTGCCTCTCTTCTTCCTCTCCTTCCTTTGTTCCAGTTCACTTACTGACTTAGGCATCGGAGAGCCTTGCACCGCTCAGGCCAGGGTCCTCTGACTGTTTGATCTTCCCTTTCAGGCTTAAGAGGCAGCAGATCATCTTCTTCATTTGGATAAGTCCTGTAAGGCACCCCGATTATTGTGGGTCATATTTTTCTACACCTACAAAGAACATGACCATAAAGTTTTGATAACATGATGGAAGATTGAAAGAAGCTTCCAGTGTAGGTCTATATCTTTAAAGAAGATAATAATATCATTTATAGAATTTATGGTGAAATATATGTAAGGATGAATTATAATCAGTCATTGTTCTTTGTAATTCAAGTGGGCCATTTTTACTGCCAAACGAATTATGTTCCATTTAAAATGCTCAAAGAGTACCGTGAAAGTAGTTTTATAGCAATCTACTTGAATTTGTATTTGCCAAAATCCATATTTGAGATTTATTCTTGATAATATAATTGGATCATAGAGTCTATTGATGAGATCTTGTTTATTAGGGACATGATAGCAGATAGATTGAAGGAGATTATTCAATGGATTATAATATATTACTAGCATGATTCAAAAAATCAGCCGATATGAACCAGTATCGGCCCATACCGGGATGATATTTTTCCACGATACCGATATCGGTATCGGAGGGCAAAATATCAGTTATTCTCGACCAAGATGGCCAAAATATCGGTTTGACCGATATCTCGGCCAATATTTTGAAAATATCGGCCGAGATGGTGTTATTCTTAGTTTTTTTTTTTTACTTTTTCCCTATTCCTCCATCTTCTTCTCCTCTCCCCTTATCTCCATAGAGCATCCATATCTCCATAGCTCATTCCTCTTGCATATTTCCAAATTCCAACACTATTTCTTGAATAAAATATTTTATTTGGTAAGAGAAAATCAACTGAACTCCCTTATTTTTACTATTATATTTTTTTTATTTTTAGATAAAGCATAGAAATGAATGAAAAGATTATTGGGTTTATCACTTGTATTTAGTATTTACAATTATTTTTAATCTTCTACTTAAAAAAAATTGTTGGAATATTTATGATACTAAATAGTAAATACTAAATACTAATGGCTTATTAATAGTGTATAAATGATAGATCTACTCATACACATGATTTTGAATTTCTTTCTTCAATTATTTTATTTTTGGATTTTTAATATTTGAATTATAATATATCATTTTTTGGGGATTTCATCATAAATATATATATGTTCTTTTAATGATTCATGATCATTGTATAGTGTGTAAATGATTGATCTACATACTTTTATGCTAGATCTATATATTTAGGATTTTAAAAATAATTTTATTAAATCTTTATTTTTTTTAAAAATAATTGTTGTTACTTGTTAGAGTATTTATGATACCAAGGCTTATTAATAGTGCGTAGATGATAGATCTACATCTACTCATAGTCATACACATGATTTTGGATTTTTATTAATTATTTTATTGAGTTTTCTAATATTTGAATTATAATATATCATTTGTTTTTGGATTTCATCATAAATATGTTCTTTTAATGATTCATGATTATTGTGTGGTGTGTAAATGATTGATTTACATACTTTTATGCTAAATCTATATATTTAGGACTTTGAAAATGATTTTATTAAATCTTTATTTTTTTGTAAAAATAATTGTTGTTATTTGTTAGAGTATTTATGATACTTTAACTACCAAAGGCTTATTAATAGTGTGTAGATGATAGATCTACTCATAGTCATACACATGATTTTGGTTTTTATTTTAATTCTTTTAGTTTTGGATTTTTTAATACTTGAATAATAATATATAATTTTTTGGGGATTTCATCATAAATATGTTCTTTTAATGATTCATGATCATTGTATGGTGTGTAAATGATTGATCTACATACTTTTATACTATATCTATATATTTAGGTTTTTCAAAATGAGTTTTTTTTAAGTCTTCTACTTTTTCTAAAAATAATTGTTGTTAGAGTATTACTATTACATGAATTTCTTATTTTATAAGAATAATGGTGTGTGAGATAGATTCAACATGGAGCCACGGTGAAGCAGTCGGAAGCAAAAGTAAAGTAAAATATAATTATTGTGGACGAGTGCTCAATGGGGGGATTACCCGATTGAAACAACATTTGATACATGTAACAGGATAGGTGGCAAAGTGTCATAAAGTGCCACCAAATGTGAGAGCTGAAAAGAAGGAGTTCCTTAATGCATCTTTAAAAAAAAAAAAGAGTTATACAAGAAAGAAGAACTGAGGAACTTGATGCATGCAAAGAAGAAGTATTTGGTTTTAGGGAGGAGGAATCAGTTTCCTCTGATGATGACGGTGAGGACCAGCAAATGAGGAGGGCTATGAGAGAAAGTGTGAGGTCACTTCAGGAGGAGAAAGAGAAAAGAAGAATGCAATATGAAGCAGCCACTAGAGGTAGCCAATAAGAGCAAGGTGGGTCATCCAGACCGAAGGGAGCGAGTTTGCATCGGGCATTTAGTAAAAAACAACCCAGTCAAGATCCAGACATTGAGGAGGTTGAAAGACCTCCTACACATGCACCTCGTAGGCAGAATGTGGTGGGGCCAACTGACCCATTTGCTTATAGAAAACCAACATCAAAGCAGCCCGGCATCATGAAAGCACTAAAGGGCAAGTCTGGTAAAGCAAGAGAACATCTAATGAGAGCTACTGGAAAGTTTGTTTGGATGGAGGCATTCCATCCAACAAGACTTCTTCTTCTTATTTCACCACCATGTTAGATGCAGCTACAAAACATGGTTCAGGCATAAGGGCACCTACCCCTTATGAGATTGGGTATGTCTGTGTTGAGAAAGAGTATGAGGAGTTGCAGGCTTGGGTGCAAACTTTCAAATGTGCATCGAGGGAAAGAGGTTGTATACTAATGTGCGATAGGCATGGTATTTATTAAATCAGTTGCTGCAATTGATTACATCCAATATGCAAAATATATTAATAGGTTATTGAATGATGTGATCATTGAATAAATTGGGGCAGATCGTGTAGTTCAGGTTGTTACCAATATTGTTGCAAACATGAATGCTGCAGGAATGGTACTTATGGAACAAAGGCCAAGGATTTTCTGGTCTCCATGTGCAGCACATTTCTTGGATTTAATGCTTGAAGATATTGCAAAAGGAAAAGTCATTCCCAAGTGATTGGTAAGATAAAGAAGATCACCAATTTTTTTTATCAGTCTTATAGACTCATTTCCATGATGAAAACGTATACAAAAAACCATGAACTACTGCGGACTGATATTACTAGCCACCCACTTCATTGCCATCGAAAGCGTTTAAAAGTATCGAAGGACTTCTCCAATTGATAAAATCACAGGAGTTCATGAATTCAAAATTACTACACCATTTCAGGGCTTTTACAGCACGTCATTTATGGCGTGCATTGAATGCAAGCCGTAAATGATATAATAGTACGGCGCGCATGGAATGCGAGCCACAAAAGGGCCTTTTCTTCTCTTTATTAAGGCGTGCATTTTGCGCGCCGTGAGATCTGATCAATTACGGCGTGCATTTAGGACGCCGTAAATTATTGAGCATTTGCGGCCCACATTCGCAAGCCGTAAAAATATTAGGGTATCACAGCCCACATGTTGCACGCTGTAAAAGGCCAAGCCATTCAAATTAAGTTCACAGCCTGCTTTGAGAAGCTATAAGATTAATCAGCTTTCACAGCCCACATTTCGCACGCCGTAAAAAAAGAAACCTGCCAAATTAATATTCCAAAAATATTTCGCACCCTTTTTTGACACCCAAAATTAACAAATTAGGGATAGACGATACCCACTGAGAACCCAAATCTTGACACCAAAAAAATCTCGCACACCTTCTTCTCACGATACCCACCGAGAACCCATTGCTCACACTACCAAAAAAATGACTTTTAGCGTCGAACTTTTTGCCGTGGCCAGTGTTTTTGTGGTTATTTCTTACTTGTTGCCACCACCAATAGAGTTAGTGGCGACAAATCTCATTTTGCCTCGCCCGTGTCTGCCCGTGACAAAACGTGTCGGAAAATTTTTTTTACTGACGAAAATTAGCGTTGAAAAATTTATCACCGATATTTAATATAAAACATCGGTAAAGGTTAGTAGATTTTTTTACTTTTTTTTAAAAAAAAAATAATTTTTACCGATGAAATTTTCTATTTTTTGCGACGAAAAATAATCATCTGTAAATTTCCCAATTTTTTCCCTCTCCTGCCACCGAAACCCTCTTTTCACTCTCTCTCTTGCATGCTCTTCTCTCCCTCTCCGGCAAAGGTTATGTTTTACCGGCAAAATATTTGTTTCGCCGGCAAAGGATATATTTTTTGCCGGCGAAATACCTATATCGCCGGCAAATGTCAATTTGCCAAATTTTGATAATTTATTTAACTTGAAAAATTATATTTTCATTATTTTGTTTTGAAAGAATAAAAGTTAACTCGGGCCTTCAAAATCAATTCAGCCCCAAAAATAACATTCCACACTGTGCCCGCCCCATTTTCCATTTCCCGCGCCCACTCAAGTGCATATCATTTCCAGTTCCCTCGCCTCTTCTCAATCCCTCATCTCTCTGGTCCTCTCTCACCCAGCAATCCCTCAATCCCTTATTTATTTGTCAGCCATCCCTCCATTTCCTTCTCCCTCACGACCTCAGCCCTCTCCTCCATCTCCCTGGAGACTTGCGCTCCTCCATCTCTCCAGGCGACCTGCGCTCCTCCATCTCCCTCACACGCAGACCTCGTCCATCTCTCTCACAACGGAACTAAGGCGCAGCACCATCACCTCCTCTCCCTCTCGATCTTGGCCTTCTCTCTCTCCATCTCACAACCCCCTGCGCAGACCCATCTCAGAGGCAGCCACCCTCTCCAGTCTCTCTGATCTTCATCTCTCTCACGCCCAGCGGACCGTCTCCCCTTCATTTGCGTCTGCAAAAATAGGAGATGAAAATAAAATTTCGTCTGCAAAAATGAGGCGCCAACTTCATTTGCGTTGGCGCCAATTATTGTAGCTCATTGGAGACGAACGTTTTTGTCACAAAATATATATATATATATATATATATTTTTGTGACAAACGTAATTCATCACCAATAAGGATAAGTTATGGAAGACGAACATATTTCGTCACCAAAATAAGGCACCAATTCATTTACGTTGGCGCGAATTATTTTAGCTCATTGGAGACGAACATTTTTATCACAAAATATAATTTGTTTTTGCGACGAACGTAATTCGTCACTAATAAGAATAAGTTATGGAAGATGAAAATATTTCGTCACCAAAATAAGGCGCCAATTTCATTTGCGGTGGCGCCATTTTCATTCGCACTTGAGCCTATTCTTCTCTCACAAGTATTGCTTTGGAAAAACCTTTAAAATGAACAAAATGGCCATCCAACGCCCCTTTTCCAAAACCCATTTCCCCCTTTGTCCCTCTATCTCTCCCAGTCTCTATTTTCCAAAACCCTTTTCCCCCTTTTCCAAAACCTTTTTCAAGAACCCATTTGGGAAAAGATCCATAGTTTTTTTTCTCACTACAACATTCTGCACCTTTCTCGGCGCAATCATTAAATGCCGTGGAAAGTATAACTTTTACCGGCGAGGGAAAAGATAGAGTTTTCCCGGCGATAGATTTTCGCCGGTGTTAAAAACATCAACGTTTTCCCGATGTTTTGTTTTTCCGGCAAAGGTCAATATTTTCCCAGCATTTTATTTTTTTCGTCGGCAAAAATTAATGTTTTTCCAGCGTTTTGTTTTTTTCGCCGGCAAAGGTCAATGTTTTACCCAAATTTCAACCCTTCGCGCCTTTATTAATTTTCTTCCGCCAATGTGTTTTCTCGCCAAACCCCTTGTGCGCATCTCTTTTCATTTTGTAAGTCTCATCTCTTGCCTCCATCCCTCATCTCCCTCCCCCACTCCCACGCAAGCCATCTCCTCTCCCAGGCGCAGAAACCCCCTCTCCTCCATCTCCCAGGCGACCTCATCCCCCTCTCCCTCTCATCATCTCCATCTCACGATCCCTCTCATCTCCTGCACAGACCTACCCAGCAACCCCCCATCTCCATCTCCATCTTCTTCCTCCCTGCACAGACCACTCCATCACCATCAGCTGAGGCCGATCCATGCAACCCATTCTCCTTCTCCTTCCACCATTCATCAGAAGACCACCCCGTCCCTCACCTCTGCGTCTCCCTCGGCATCTCTCTCTGTGTGCCACCTCCTCTGTCTCTCTAGCATCTCCCAGGTACAAATATTTTCGCCGGAGAAGAAGGGCGAGTTTTTGTTGCTCTCCTCGTCAGACTTGGGCGAATCCTCGTCAGATTTGGGCGGGTATCTTTGTTGCAGAACAAAGGCAGAGAAAAGGAGAAGAAGATGTTAGGGTTTCGAACGATCATGCAATTTCAGCTTGTTGCGATGACTCTGCAAATCGCAGCTTGCACTGAGTTCTTTAAACCCTTCAATGTAAGCTACGATCACAAAGCTCTGATCATCGATGGGAAGCGTCGGATGCTCATCTCGTCTGGAATCTATTACCCTCGCACAACGCCCGAGGTATCAAATCACACCAAAGCTATTTTCTTTTAATTCCATGTGGATTGATGATGTTAGAGCAATTTTGAGGATGGAAAGTGTAATTTGAGATAGAGAGATGTTTGAATTGGGTGGTGTAATTGGATGCACCATTGACTACTGAGTTGATAATGTTCTCTATGATATCAGATGTGGCCTGATCTGATTTCTAAGAGCAAGGAAGTTGGGGAGAGGGGCGAGGAAGGAGCTCCAGCATCTTCCTCTCCACCCCTCTTTTCATTTTTTTGTTCTTGTTGCTTCAGGTGAGGCGGGGGGAAAGTGAAGAGTAGAACGTTGGCAAGGTGGAGAAGAGGAAAGGTAGGGAGGAAAGGGCCAGGTATGTGTGTTTCCTTCTCATTCTATTTCTTATGTTCTTTCTTTTCTTTCTCTTTTCTTTTTTTCTTCTTCTTCTTTTTTTTGAATCCCATTGCTGCCATTTCAGGTGGGAAGCGTGCAAACAGCAGGGAGAATGAAGGGAGCTTAGCTTTGGCCCAGGTATGTGCGTTTCATTCCCTTTTGCCATCTTCCATTCTTTCTCTATTTTTTTTTTTTAACCCTGCTGTTGTTGTTTGCAGGTGGAGACTGAGTGGGCTGAGGGGAAGAGGGAGGAGAGAGAGGGCCAGGTATGTGGGTCCACTCCCTTCCTATTTCTATTCTCTGTTCTCTCTTTCTCTTTTTTTTTTTTTTTGGTTTTATAATGATTATTGGCTTTTATTCTTGGGTTTGTTTTTGTTTCTTATTTGGCTGATGGGTTTATCTGGGTTTTAGTTTTTTGCTTTGGCTTTCTTGTCTTATCTTGTCTGATCAGGTAAATGAGCTTGAATTGATCCTTTGGTGTGTTTGATGCTCTTTTTTCTAGATGATGATTGAATGTGAGGTTTCCCCAATTCTTTATACAATGTAGAATCTAGTTTGGAAATACATATAACTTTTCAAGTCACTTTTCACAGTTCCAAATTTGAGGCAATATCATAAACGTCTGGTACAAAGGAGTTTGCTAGACTCCCTGCTTCTTCCTATCTGCTGTATGGAGAAGTTGAATTGAGAGTTGTGGCATCCTCTTAGGTTGTATGAAACTGATTTCTCTATCTTGGTGATTCACTCACCAGGGTTACAGAGAAAGTTAATGACAGGTGGGAAGTTTCTGTAAGCCTGAGTGATGGGCACTTCCAAATCATCATTCATGCCTTATAATGTTCACTGTAACTTCTCTCTTCAGCTATTCGATCCATAGTCGCTTGTGTTTATTTATGTTGACACTGGTCAGGTCGAATTCATCAGCATAGTAGAATATGGAACCAAAACAATGTGAGGCATCAATAGGAAATATGTTTCCAAGTTGGTCTTACCAGCTCTCTCTCTCTCTCTCTCAATTAAGTTGAGTAATAACAATAGTCTAACAATAGTCATTTTACAGTCTGAAACTTTGCATATGATTGATGATATAAGGCTTCAATTATGACAAATCATTCCTCACAATTGACAACAAAGCTGAAGCAGTCCATTTAATTGAATTGGGGTTTTCTGGTGCTCAAGCAGCATGCCAATAGGGTGAGTCATATCACATGAAAGATATATTTATGGGAGCATGATCGCATCACAGATTCATGTTTAGGTGTAGGGTTCAATTACAGAGTATTTGTGACTTAAGAGTCCATTGGTGGGTAAACCATATTGAGATTTATTGTGTATTGTGTCTGTGTGTGAAGACAAGCTCAATGGGTTGACTCAACCCAATTCCCTCAAGTGATTTTTAGCCTCGACAAGTTTTTCTGTGGACCCCCATGAAAATAATCAAATTAGATGTCAAATATAGAGACAAAAATAACAATAAAAGTAAAAGAATTAATAAAGCAACCAAGAACCAAAAAACGTTTTGGGGATTTTCAAAGTAGATACAAAACAATGGGGGCAAAGGGCTGGTGTCCTAGCTCCTTTTTACTACAATGAATCCAAATCATTATACAGAAAGAGTGAAGTAAGAGATTTGCTATGGCAACAAGACAAGAACAGGACAATTTGGTATCCTGGCCTTTTTCATGTCTTTTAGACATTTGACATCTAAATTAGAAAAGGGGACCACACCCTCCAAAAAGTTGATGTCTTGTTGCCCTCACATCTCCCATCCTCAAGCTCAATCTCTCACTCACATTCTCATCTCATGTTGCTCATGATGTGGTTAATGGCACCTCCACCACTACTACACTACATACATGTCTATGGAGAATGCATGTATTATTATTTATTATCAAATGAAGACATCCATGCATGCCATGAATGATGATGAAGATGATATATCATTACTGCTGAGATGATCTATCTGCCAGGTTCTGATTTTGTTCCAATCCTTGATTGACCAGTCCCATTCATACTTATACTATGAAGGAAAAAGATGATGACCTGTTAATCCTTCAAATCATGGGATCTGGACCACATATTTAATTTGGCACCAAATCTGGAAAAGATAAAAAAAAAAAGGCCCCAATAGGTGGTGCAATGGACTCCCAATCCTTTTGGTGGAATTGTGATCATTCATTGAAATGGTGAATAAAAACATAAGTATGATACAGATTTAAAGTTGGTGGTACAGAAGTAAGACCACAACAATGATTTTGCAGACAAGCTGCTGAAACACAACAAATGATGATAAATAGAACCAGCACTACAAGAATAACAGCTGAGAGAGATGAACATGCAACATTGCAAATGTACAT
Organism: Litsea cubeba; assembly: GCA_012931725.1. Taxonomy (NCBI): domain Eukaryota; kingdom Viridiplantae; phylum Streptophyta; class Magnoliopsida; order Laurales; family Lauraceae; genus Litsea; species Litsea cubeba. Next base: position 47,739,139 of record CM022952.1, read on the forward strand.
TCTACTTTGGCTTCACTATCCTGTTAGTGCAGGACACTTGGACTGATGATCCATGCCATACCATAGTGATTGGCTCAGCTTTGGATGATGTCCCGAAAAATCTTCCAGACTGAAAAGTCCAGCATCCATTCATTGGTCTTCTATGGAATTTTATGTAGTCCATGCTTTCCATCTATCTCTTCACCACTAATGCAAAAGTCTCCTACACTACACCCTGAAGATACTACAACACCCTCCAGTAGCAGATTGTAATAATTGTTCTTTGCACCGTTACTTATCTTTTGAATCACTTCCTGATTCAGTAGCCTAGACTGATGGATTCAGCCAAGTTGTCATTATACGGCATGCTAAATTTCTGATCTGATGCATTTGCAAATTTGTGTGCATATTCAAAGTTTAACTATTTAAAATTTTGTGCAGGTGTCTAGTGCTACGGCCACCTTTGCAATGACGTTCTCTTCATCCATGTCTATTGTAGAATATTACCTTCTGAGGCGTTTTCCAGTCCTCTATGGTATGGAATCCATACGCATGCACATGCACACACGAACATACTAATCTCCAAATGTTAAGCTTATATATCTACTGCCATTTTGGCGGCTCTCTACTTTGTTGCAGTGGCAGCAGTTGCTTCACTTTTTGGGGATTCCTGGGTACGCTCTCACTTTTTTGTTGTGTTAATGATCATTATGCTTTAAAAATTGAAGTGAAACTCTTTGACACTGAACAAGATGCATGTTTAAAACATTTTCTATGGTAGCTTTTAAAACCTTTTCTTTATTGCCTAAGTTGGATGTGGAATAGTGAGGGTGGAGATTGGACAAGCATTTTCTTGGCTTAGACAATCCTCTTTACCCCTGTTTGGTCCATTTTTGATGCATAAAAGTGGGGATGATTTGGAGTTTTCTTTGAATGTTCTACTTAAATCATTTGGGCTGGGGAAAGAATTCATGCTTTTCTTGTTATACTCACATGACATGCAACATAACTAAGTTTGTAGCTATAGTTTTTCCCTTTTAGCAGATTTATCATAAGGTGTGTGGGTTTGAGCCCCCCCCCCAAAAAAAAAAAAAAAAAGATTTACCTAGTGCGCTTGTGTTGCAGATTTGTCCATGCGCCTGGGGTATTAGTCCTGTCGGTTCATATACCATGGGGGATACCCTTGTCAAAAAAAAAAGTTGAAAATTTTGACCTTGATTAGCGATTGGGAACTCAGCTATGACTGATAGTTTTTAAACTCAAACCTTGATTGTGTTCTCTGTCTCAGCATCAAACCCAAATCGAGTTTTTGGTTCTAAAACTTGTCTCATATTTGTTTGCTTTACAGTGGTAAATATAGAAAGGAAGAAGGTAATCCCATTGATGTGAGGCTGCTAAGCAGTAGTCAATTCACATAGATTTACATTTGTACATTGTGTGTGCATCCCAATAAGTGCTTTCACGAGTGGGTAATTGTTGCTAGAAAACTATTTTTCATCATGTAATTTTACTTTAGATTTTTTTTAGAAATTTGACTACGAGATATGAATTATCTTCAGGATCAAGAGAAAGGGTCCTACAAGTTGGGCTTGTTGCTTTGGAGAAACTGAAACATGCTGCAAGGAAGAAAGGGTTAGAAGCCATGCTGGTAAAACACTGATTTGGGAAACACAGTATGCATCTGTATCTGTAGACTTTATGAATGTATATAGAAAAAGGGAATAATCTGTATTGCTAATTTATTTATTATTGGAAATAAAAACTTTACCCATCTTAGTTTATTTATAGTGACACTTCTGATTGATCTATGGTGCATGTGCACTTTTTAAAATTGTACTCCATGTATTTTTTGAGCACTGAATCGAAAATTTTGTTTGGGATGATTCAGTTCAATATTTGGGGCCATGCCTCATTTCTAGTAGTGGTGTTACCTTGGTTATTCTTCTGCTGCATAATTATTTTCCCTAGGTTAGTGAGAGAGTTGAGGTTATGTGTGTGTGTGTTTGTGTAGGGTGTTTGGCTGCTGATCAACTTAGTTGGTAGGTGTGTATTGGCTTTGACCCTATTTTTGGTGGTTGGGTGGTTGAAGTTGCTGCTACAAAACTGATATGGAGTTTATTGGTTTTGTTTAGTTGGTTTTATCTTGGTGAGGTCATTATTAAGAGGGTGTGTTATTTAGTGTGTGTGTGTGTGAGAGAGAGAGAGGAAGAGTAGGAAAGATCAGAGTGTGTAAAAAAAGAGGAAAAAAATAGATGGCTACAAAATTGATATAGGGGTTTATTGGTTTGATCTTGGCAGATTCTAATTTTTAGTGTACGTTTACACATCATTTTCGTGGTTATTTTGGTTCTAATTTTGAGGCAATTTTTGACTATCTAAACTTAATTTTTGCACTGTTGCTTGTGGTAGATGAACTAGTATTGTAGAAAGCAAAAAATGATTGCTCACCTAGTACAAGATATATGCTGCAGTTATGTTAGTGGTGCTCGATAGTAATTGTGGAACTTGAATATGCAGGATCGAGATAGACAACTGTAAAGAGAGATGTCTATACTCTATATAGCAATTTTAACTGGTTTTATTTTTTTAATTGAATTACACATGAATTCATCTTCATCACCACTATGTCCCTTACATTTGGTCTGACTGGTAGTGACCCTGATTTATTTTTTTTAATTAAAAAATAATTAATTTTTTTTATAAAAAAAAAAATTACGGCGCGTCTTGCGAAACGTAAATTAAAACTCGCCAATTCTTTAATGGCCTGCATTTGAAAGTTGTAAAAACATATACCTAATTACGGCTTGCATTTGGAGCCGTTAATCAGATCGTACACAACCCATTTACAGCCTACAAATGCAAGCTGTGTAAAACATTTTTTGTTTTAAGTATTCACGGCTTACTACGTGTGCTATAAACTTAAGCACACTAATGCTTTGACGACACTCAGTCTGCGTCGTAAAAGTTTTGTATTTACGGCCTGCTTAGTAGGCCATAAATCTGGTCCAAAAAGTCCTAAGAGCATCATTTTTGGCGTGCATTGATCCTACTTACGGCCTGTATATGCACGCTGTAAATAGTTCAAGCCTTTTACGGCAAGAGCTTTTACGGCACGACCCCCGTGAGCCGTAAACCTACATTTACGGCGCGCATTGCACGCTGTAAAAGCCCTGAAATGGTGTAGTGTGGAAAGAGGCCAAGTCCCATTACAAAAGAAGTATGTAAAGTAATTGAGTCCAACAGATTTTGGCCTCATGTGAAGGGTGTTTTGAATGTTTTTGATCCCCTAATAAAGGTTCTTCGATTGTTGATGGCGATGATAAGCTAACAATGGACTTCTTCCATGAGGCCATAGAGAGATCAAAGTTGGCTATTTAAGCAGATTGTAGATATTACAAAAAGTTTTGGAAGATCATCGACGATCGATGTGGACGACAATTGAAACATGATTTACACACTGCTGGTAAGTGAATGCTATTTTCTTTAATACTTGAATTGTTGTATTTAACTTTCCCCACTATATTAATTTATCATTGACTAAAATTCATTGGTTTTGCAGGATACTTCTTTAATCCATAATTTACAGATGGACACACATCTGATAAAATCCGTTTGGGACTAAAAAATATAATTGAGAAACTGGCAGAGTGTACAGATGAAGCAATTTGGGCTACTAATCAGGTAGGCTAATAAAGCAAAAAAGTATATAACATTATAATTTCTCCAATTTATTTTTTACATTAATGTCTTCAGATTGGCATATACAATGTATGTGCTGGAAGCTTTGGAACGACGATTGCGCGGAGAGATATCACACAGACCAATCCTGGTATTGATTACAATGTCATCTTTATATTATTCAAGGACTTATTTATTATTTTATTGACTCTAATATCATTTTTGTTTTTATTTTCAGCTGAATGGTGGTTGAATTATGGAGAGAGTGCTCCTGCACTAAGGACGATTGCTATTAAAGTCCTTAGTCAAACTACATCGTCTTTGAATTGTGAAAGAAATTGGAACACCTTTTCATTTATCCACACAAGATTAAGAAATAGATTAAAAATGCAAAAGCTAAATAAATTGGTCTACATCCACTACAATCTCAAGCTTCGGAGTCAAAATAAAAGGGAAGACAGTTTGAGGATCAACGGGATTATTTTTATCCAATTAATTTGGACCATATCTTTTCAGAAGAGGATACTATGTTAGGTAAACAAAAAGTCTACATGGACTAACTCATGGAGTTAGTCCATGGACTACCTCCATGATTCTCATCCAAATGTTAGATGTTCCCATCCAATATTCCATGGTTCTGTCCATGTAGCAGGACTCTTAGGTAAATGGCTAGAGGAGCAAGAAGAACCGGTGTTAGACCAAGACCAAGCGTTTGAGGAGTTGATAAAGGAATTGACTGGGGATAGGCTTGAGCCAATGAGGGCCTCGAAAAGGGTAGAATACATAAACTTGAAAATGCAACAAGGGCGTGCACCTGATACAAGTGAGCCAAGGAGAAAGGAGGTGGACAAGGAGAGTGAGTCGAGTATTTCTACTTCTTCATCATCAGCAGGAATTCCACCTGACTCTCCTGGGGATGGTGGTCATTATGGAGATGATGAGCCTGTCACTTATGAGACAATTGAGTATTTTTCTGGTGCTACCGATTTAGATCCTCGTCGTGGCTATGTCAAACATGTTGGATAGATCGAGGCAGGGAGTAGTAGTGGTGCCGCTGGGCAAGGAGTGGGGGAAGGTACTCATGGTCATCATGGGGGTTATGTTGGCCAACAAGGTGCCATGTATATACAGCATGGAGGTTATTCATATGACCCTAATTGGGTATCCCCTTCACCAATACCGCTACTTTCTATCGAACAGATATTAACTGAACAAGGGAGGCTTGCCCCACCACCATATCCCGAATGACCTTTTCATGCCATTTGAGTACCACTAGCCATCTCAATCTACAGGGGATCAAGATAGTTCATCATCTTATCAAGAACAATCTGAATGTGGTCAGGGATATGGTAGTGTAGTGCAACAGTATTGAGCATATCTTTTTAACCAATGCTGAAGAAATGATGATGATGATGATATCGAGACTGGGCAACACTCCACTTTGAATTAGGTTGTCATACTCATCAATCTCTCTCTCTCTCTACTCTCTAGTCGCCTCCTAATTTCAGGTAAACCATGAACATTTTGATGCCCAAGTGCTTTATGATTTATCTATCTCACTATCATGTTTCAGATTTTAATATATTATCTTCATGATCTTAAATCTCACAACTTATTTGATGATGGAGTTAATATTAAATGATAATTGATATGTTATCTTCATTTTCTTATATTTTACACTAATAAATTGATCATGAGCCAAAATAATGGTTGCATTATATGAAATAGTGGAGAAGACAACGAACTGCGACACAAACATGACTCATAACTTAATGTGACCGATATTTTGATTTATTGTTGTTACTAATGGAAAAAAAATATTATTTTCCAGCATTTTCTAATATTCTCGATTTTTTGGATATTTTTGCAATTTTTTTTTTATTAAAGAAAAATTCATACCGTGACGGACCGATAACAACGACCGATACCGATATCATATCGGTTTTTCGGCCTAGCCGATACCGCGATTTTAAACCATAATTACTAGTTTTAGGGCTTCTCTTTCTAGCTCTCTAGTTTTTTCTACATAAAAGGTTGAACAACTCTAGGAAGACCTAGATTTTGTTACTAAATTTTTTGAAAGAAGATCTTTTATTTCTATATCATAGAGATCAAGTAGTCTAGAGTCCATTTGAGTGGGCCTACCTTTTGTGGGAATATTCTTTTCATCAAAGTCTTTTATATATGGGAGAGAGACTTGATGATACTTTCGATGTCAAAAGGCAGAAGGATATCAGAACAGCAATATATAATTAAATGAGCTGTAAAATTAAAGACAACATCTATTTTATTTATTCTTTTTTGTAATCCTTTATTTGTGACGGTCAATGGTTATCATTGTAATTCATAGTACTATGTCTTGTTAAAGATTTTTTTTTTTTACTATCACAAAAGATGCAGAGAGGCATTCTCATTTTTACATATATGAACATTGGAAAGTTGGTATTGGATACTATTGGTTTGTCAGTCTGCCATTGTTAGTTGAGAAACAATTTGTCCAGAGAATTTTGTAGGTATGAGACCTTCGCCAATTCAGTTAATATTTACACACGTGTCCATTAAAGTAATAATTTCTTTTTGAAAATTGTTTTGTTTTTAAGGTGACAGTAGTAAACCATTGTGCGTGTGGTATGATGTTAACAAGCCCTTCACACTTTCCTCCTTTTACAAAAAGATTATGGATCCTCAACAAACTTGCACAACTAGGATGCTCTTTGTGGTTTTTATGATAGGGAACATAGCAAGCTTGTGGGTCCACTAGTCTACCAAATATATGGGCTTTAAAATCTACCCATAGATAAAAAAGCAAGTTCATTGAATATGTCTAGTGTCTAATCTAGAGACATGAAATGGATGGATAGAAAAAAAGATATGATGCTTCACTTTCCATCGTCTATTTTGGGGGCTTGGGTCTACATTTATCAATAGCCGTTGAGAGATGAAATTTTGTGAATGGCTAATTTAGAAGCTTCTTTTGGCAGGAGAACACTTCCCTATGAATTGGTGCTTTAGACACATTTTGCCTCAATCAAACTGTTGACCTTGCCTCTTGTGTGTGCGTGTGACTAGGTTGGACCAGTGGTAGAGTGATACTCTTTAACTTGAGGACCAGAGACAGTGGTTTTTTCCTTGAATAATTCAGGTCTTTGGAGATGATGGGCCCTATGTGTGTATTAGATTTGCTTAAACTGCATCATTTGACCAAACTTATGTAATCACTCCAAAAGAGCACATGCATGCATCTGATTTTATTTTGAAATGCCATGTCCATTAAATTTGTGACCCTAAACCCCAGGGCACTTTTTTAACTTCCATGATCAGGAATTTCATTTGGATGGTTGCATAATGGATGACATAGGGTGCAATAGTAACACAAATCAGACAATCTAGACTATGAAATCAGTATAGTGCAGTTTTTCTCCTTTTTCTCGTTTAGTTTTGTGACGGAATGGGTCACCATTTGTGTTTTTTACTCGGATTTTAGAACCACTTCTTATAAACAATTACACACGCCAATTTGAAAAATGTGGAAACACTTGGGTACTGTGATACCTTTCATCATTATTAGAGGGAAGAGAATAATATCAAAAGGAAACATATGGGAGACAACAAGCCCTCACCCCGCGCACAACAGCATGTTTGTTGCTCAAAACGTCAAAGATTTTTTTATTTTTTTTTATTTTTTTCTTTTCATTATTATTATTATTATTATTTTGTAACATGAGAACCCGCCGACCCCTCTTTAGTTGATCATTGGTAAACCCACGGATACATAGAACCACCCACTAGTCATATGTATCAGGTAAGGCCTTAAAAGGGATTCGAAGGCGGAACCTCCAGGTTAAAACTGGATTTCCTAATCACACGAACATTTTAAGTGTGGGTCAAAACATCAAATATGGGACTTAGTAGACATTTTATTAAGAAAGAGAAAGGGACTCCTAACAACCATCCCTTCAGTAGTTGGTATCGATTTTATTACAGATAAACGAATAAAAGACACAAGTACCCATGTGACGCTTTAATTCAATGAGAAAAACTAGTTGAGAAAATTACAAAACCTCATTCAAAAAGAGGCCAGAATTATCCTCCCAGCATCTTATTCAACAGGGTTGTCACAACATGGTACAATCCATCCAATACCCAAATCATTCACAAATTTCCAGCAAAAATTAAAAATGGATATTGCAGGATTGCAGTCTTTTGGAAAAAAAAAATCGCTTTATAGAAGACTACCCAACCCAGAGATTTAGTCTTAGATCTAGTTTAATCACATTTATATTTGCAATTTTAGGACATCATCGTAAGATTCTTCGGCATCTCGGCTTTCTAGAAAATGAAAGCAAATGAGCTTAAGACCTCATAAATGTGCTTCATCCACTTCCTGTCAGTTCCTATTTGCCTGGCTTAGCACTAGTAGCTCCTTGATTGCTTGTCGTCATGAACGATTCTCCGCAACCGCACTGCCCTTTAGAGTTTGGGTTAATAAATACGAACTCGGACCTGCAAAATGACAAGCGTATAAGTGAAGGCAAAAAATATTGCTTTGAACTGTACCATTAGTTTGGCCCTACAGAGTATACATGTAGAGTCCATGTATTAATGATCCAAAAAAACCCTCCTTCACTAAGCCAGAGGCAAAATTTCCTTACTTGAGAGTGTCATCAATGAAATCCATCTTTGTTCCAATAACATGCATAAGCGCTTTTGGATCAATCAATATCTTGACACCTTTGTCCTCAACCAACTCATCAAATTTTCCTTTCTCATCTGCAAAATTCCACATATTGAGATAATTACTGGATTCATAACAAGAAAGTATTAGTGTTCAGCCAGGTAATAAGTGACTTTCTAGTTTAGTTTGAAGAAATAGTAATGGACATTACTATCCAAAAAAATAGTGATGGACACCAGCTTTTGGTGATCCCTGATTTTTCATGTAGCAGGGAGTAGGGACAATCATTAACAGGTCATGCTTCAAAGACTCCCCCGCTTCAGAAAAGTTTTAATCATTGTATTTATTTCCCACTGAATGTGTGACTTCATTTGAACTACCCCATAAACGCCACTAATCGTGCAGTCAAGATCATCCACTGCAGTAAATTTTGGTGGAATGCCATTTGAGATTGGGCCCTTCCATATGAATGATTTGATGGCTGTAAGTGGATTGCACCTATGAATTTCTTCAAGCAGATCTGTCAATCATCATGAGTAACATCAAGATAGCACTTTACAAGATATGCCGCTCAAGATTGAAGAGAATGGTTGTCAATATAATAAGTAGCTTATGTAGTATTCATGAAAGCTCTAATGGCCATAACAAAACCATTTCTCAAGAACCAACTGTTATATAGTTTATTACTATATCACTGCTAACGATCAGATGGCCCTCGGCCCTCCCTCATCCTATTCAGCAAAAAATAAATGAAGCACCAGTAAACCACTGGCCGGTTTTGACAGCATATGCTTCTTTGACGAATCCCCATACTATTCTAGGGTCCCACCTGATTTTTTAAGGTGCCTTAAAATCATTATAGGACGTAATATTTTGGCAGGGGTAGATTACTGGCCTGTTTTATTAAAATTGCCAGTTTTGAAGATTCAAAAATTCAGATATTCTGGATCAATTTCAGAAGGATTTTCTAGCTTGGTAAGGACCATTTCAATTTTAAGACGTATTGAACTGGTTTCATGCATTGAGTTTTGAATATGCTGTTAAGATTTATGGCTTTTATGCATTGCCACCCAGCACTGTTTCAGTTTTTCAAACAGGGTTTCATCCCAAACTATTTGCAAACATTGTTATTGGTTTTTTTTTTTTCTGTCACTGCAATACCCTTTGGTTGTTGAACAGTTTGGTGTTTGTGATGTAGAGTTTGGATGCTGGCTATTTGGGTAATCTGAGTCAAGCACCATGTGAAGATTCTTGCATTGCCACCCAGTATTGTATTGCAATGTTTCAAAAATGATTTTCCTGAAAATATATTACATATATTTTGTCAATGGTGTTAGGTCTCTTACTGCAATATTTATTGGTAGAACCCTCTGGTGCTTGTAACATGGAGTTTGGATTCTGGGTAATCTTTACAGTCAGTTTCTCAGCTGGCATCAAGTAGTTTGTCAGCAGTTTCCAAGTTCACAGCATCTGGAACTGTTGTTTTCATTGTTCTGAAAATTGGAATCATATCGCAAATCATTCATACCCATGAATTAAATAGAATCTTGAATCGTAGGATTTTTTATTTTTTAAATAAAAATAATTAAAAAAGAAAAAAGTAGTTATTCATAATCCATCCATTTTCCCATACATAGTAGTATAAATACAAATGACAAATAAGTCTTATGATACAATCATATTAAGAACTTCATGATATATATAAATATATAATAAATGATATGTGTAAGTAGTTAAAAAAGTTTAAGGTATCTATATATCTATATAAATATATATATATATATCGTTATCTTTAAATCAAAATATAATAGTAAAAATAAAATCCAAACCATCAATATTACACAACATGGTCTCTCTTGAAGTTAAAGAAAGTGTTCAAGAAGGAAAAAAACAAAATATATATATTAAAAAAGAAGAAGATATAGACAAACCCCATATGTATAGTCGAATGCTTTAATCAAATGCATGTTTTTTATTCATCTCTAAAATCTCCCCAAAGCTGCAAAAATTCTTAATAGGTTTCTTTCGTTAACTACAAACGAACCTTTTAAAAGAAAAAAAAGCTAAAAGAAAGAAAAAGCTAAAAGATTATTAGTACTAACCAATAAGTTGTAACTATTCTCGCTCAGCCGAATCGCATCAATCATAAGATTTGATGAAATGAGTATCAAATCGTAAGATTTCACACCTGGGTCCTGAGATTCACCTATAAATGGGATTTGTTGCATAGATACAAATCGATTTCCTTAGGACTTGAGATACAGATCATAGGATTCTGATAACAATGGTTGTTTTCACGTGCTTGTACATTTCTTGTGGATTGGTACAATAACTTTGTAATACCCTAGGTTTAGATAAGGGCCCAAATTTGTCCAACTATTTGATCCAGTGAGCCGGGCCTTGTTTTATTTAATTATTACTGAAGTTGTGGGCCTTGTGTATGGTGGAACATGAGATAGTTAGCTGGTGGGACCCTAGTATCATAATGGGCTATGCACGAATCCCAATGAAGGGGTTCTCATGGGTGCAGAGTTCTAAGAGGGTTCTAAACCCTATTCGACCATGATATATGCTCCATTCCTCTTATTTTCCATCATATCTTGTTGTTTTACTTGAGAGAGAAGGAGAGAAAGAAAAAGAAAACCTTGACTTGAGTTCTTGCGTGGGACTTGTTAGATAACAAAGGGGTTCACAAAGAAGACGAAGGAAATCAGCCGTAGGGAGAGTAGCGGATGACCAAGGCCTCACATCGAGCGTGCGACAATTAGCTATACAAGGTGAGTAGATTTTCTATAAAAGAATGTGAGGCTTCAAATAGGTAATTGTTGCACATTGTATATTTGCGAACCCCTTCGTTCTCTACTCACCTTGTATAGCTAATTGTAGCACGCTCAATGTGAGGCCTCGAATAGGTCATCTGCTATGCTCCCTGCTGCTGATTTCCTTCATCTTCTTTGTGAACCCCTTCGTTCTCTACCGAATCCCACGCAAGAACTCAAGTTAGGGCTCTCTCTCTCTCTCTCTCTCCTCTCTCAAGTGAAACAAGAAGATGTGATGGAAAATAAGAGGAAGGGGGCATATATCATGGTCGAATAGGGACTAGAACCCTCCTAAAACTCTGCGCCCATGAGAACCCCTTCATTGGGATGGAAAATAAGAGGAAGGGGGCATATATCATGGTCGAATAGGGACTAGAACCCTCCTAAAACTCTGCGCCCATGAGAACCCCTTCATTGAAATTCGTGCATAGCCCATTATGGGCCTGGGCCGTGTGCAACAGGTGGGTTTTAGGCCCCACCTTGGTACTCTCAGTCTCCTGCCATATTTGCTGTTGCAATAATAAGCTTGGTGGTCCCACAACTTAATTTTTATACTAGTTGTTATATTAATAACAACTAGGTTCCCACCAACTAATCCTCTCATGTTACAGCATACACAAGATCCACAACTTCAGTAATAATTAAATAAAACAAGGCCCAGCTCACTGAGTCAAATGGGTTGAACGAATTTGGGCCCTTATCCAAACATAGGGTATTAGAGACTTGGTTCATGATTCCTGACCATCTGTTACCTTAAGCAATAAGATGGCTTCATCTTCTTGTCCAGTAGTATCGACAAAAATCTAAGAAAATAACACATCAGGAATCCCAATGAACCTCTAGTTGCAGATTACAACTGTAAGGATAAAGATCTAGTTTCCTTCAGCGGTCACAGTTGTTTGGCCTTTACGTGGCAAATAGGAGTTAGGGTACTCAAAAAGAGATTGAGGCTACTAAAAAAGCTGACTAGGAGTCAAATGACATGCAGTTATGTCTTAGTTGTTGAATGCAATGAGCCCAGAAGTTGGTGAGGGGTTGCAGTTGTCATCAACTGCCAGAGGGTTTAGAAGACTGTTCATAGTTATAGTGTGATGAAATAACATGTCTCAGCTATACCAATACAGTTGAAGGAGAGATTCGATACAAGAATCTGACAAGAGCAGGATAAGAAACTGCTAGTGTCAGCTACCATCCCACAATATCTCCAAGCAGAGGTGGTAACTCAACCGCTCGCTCTCAGAAGGTAGTCCCATGGCAACTGATAAGAGGCCCTTTCGTGATTTTCTTAGCAGATGACAATTTTTTTCAATCTGAATGTTAACATTATTGATGAAAAAAGCAGATACAGTATTGGAGTGATATCCTGTAGATTTCAGAAACACTACCAACAAAAAACTAAAGAAATAATCACACTAGAAGGCAAGAGCCTCGGAGATTAAAAGGATATGTCTCTCCTTATGGGGATCAACAAACTCTGACAAGAAGTTAGCATCTAATGTGTCAAAAGGAGGCATGAAGAAGTGTGGCCAGGTCCAAGATCTCTTCCAACGTGTTTGCCAACGTCCAAGGTGGCTTACATCTGCCCGAGTCCCAACGCCCATCTAATTGCACAAGGCGAGTAGCCTTCCACCAAAAAGTTAAAGGCGTTGGGCTTCATGAAGGCCTGTTCTTAATGGTAGCAATTTCCAATTTTTTGACTATGTGGCTACCAATAGAGATGGATAAGATACAACCAGCACAACTATTTCTGATGATATCATCAAGTCCAGCTGATCCCGCATTTCCCACTATGCTTCCATCAAAGTTTAGCTTGTTGAAGCCATTTGGCTATGGAGACCATCTGACAACAATGGCTGCGCAGAAGTGTTGACGCTGAGATATGGCCCACAGGCCCCAGGTAGTTTTCTGTTGTAGTCTAGTGAAAGGTCTAGAGATAAGGTAGATCTCTTTCTTTTGTAATCTCATTAGTTTCCTTCCCCATGTTGTGAACTAACTAAGAAAGTCCTCTTTGTTTCCTCTCTCTGTAAACTATGATTAAAAGAGAACCAGACATGACATAAGGTACACAATTCATCCAGCCCTCCTCTAATTTTCCAAATTCTATCATGGTACCAAAGCCCAGTTCTAACCTAAGTATTTTCACTTAGTGGGCCTAGATCAAAGTCAATCCCAGCCAGTATGGGCCAGGGCATGTGGGTATCATCTCAGCTCAAACATGAAGGAACAAAACAAAGCTACCTCCTCCCAATTCCTCAAGATGTAGGGAATGGAGAGGTCCCAAAACTGGAGGAGGATGGAGACACAGGATGCTACAAGGATTCACTTTGTCCTCAAATCCATCCATGGAAGAAGCATTTCCTTGAAAATAACCAGCATTACACTCACTTTCAGATCTCCCAAATGACCGCCATAATATCCAACTTGCCAGTTTACTATATATGTCGATTTTCAGAATGCCTGCAGGGATGATGAATATGTTGGACCATAATACTTAGAAGGGATCTCTTTAGGAGGGGCAATGTTAACTAAAGGAAACTGGACTGAAATATGAGTGAAAAGTACATGAGATAACTGAAGGGATCGCATGGTTATATAGAGTACTCCTTGAGTGGTTACAACAGAAGAGGAGAAGAACCCTCTTAGTTACAATGAAAAGAGGAAGAACAAGTCTAACAAAGAAAAGTCTATCTAACTTGTATATGGTGCTCCTAGGGACTACTCTTTATAGTGCACTCGTATCTATTTACAATGCTCCATGGAAGCTTACTGAAGTTATGTTCCTCAGCCACATTTATCGGGCAACGGGTTAAGCGGATGCACTTAATGAAATGGAGCAAGGTTGTGAAGCCTAAAGCTGCTAGGGGTGTGACTCCAGGTGATCATCATTTTAAGAATTTGGCATTGCTAAACAAGTGGCGGAGGAGGTTTGGGGAAGAAAAAGCCGCCTTATAGAGGAGAGCTATCGCGTCCAATAGGATGGGTGGAGGGTAGGTCCCATCTAGAGTTCCCAGTTATCATGTGTCCAGGTTGTGGGGGTGGCATTTCTTGTTTTGGGGGTGGGTTGAGTGCACGCAAAGAGTTTTTCTTGTAATGGGGTGGTTTCAATGCAAGGGAGGGAATTCGGATCTGTTTTTGGTTGGATGTGTGGGTGGGATTGTGTCCATTGTATCCTAGGATATTTATGGTGGTGTCAAACAAGAAGTCTGCAGTTAAAGAACTGTTATGTTTAGTAGGAAATAGTTTGTCTTGGAGAGTGGTGTTTAGGAGAGTCCTCCATCAGTTGGAGGTGCCTGCGTATGGGTCATTGCATAGTCTGCTTTCTAACGTTTGTATTTGCAAGGATAAAGCACACACTTGGAGACCATGTCCTTCCAGTACATTCTCCTCTTAAGTTTCTATGAGGCTTTGGCAGTGCCTCCTTTTGTTTGGCTTGGCTCCTCAGGTGGAGGCCTTCTAATGGTTAGAGGTCACAAGCAAGATTTCAACGGCAGATAATCTTCGCATGCGAGGTGTGGTTTCTAATTCTATTTCTGATGCTTATAGTGTGGCAAGGATGAAGACTCCATTGATCATCTTCTTTTACATTGTGACTTCGTTTAATTTTCTTTGGTGTCATTTCATTAGGAGATGTAGTCTTCAGTGGTGTATGTCAGGTTCGTTATGTGAATTGGATGCTTGGAGGTTGTTGCCTTTCGTGGATGCGGTTTGGTGTTGTGGAGAATAATTCCATTTTTTTGTTTTTTGAATTGTGTGGAAGGAAAGGAATGATAATTTTTTTAGAAATTTATCAAAGATGGTGTGCACTCTTATCAGCAGTGGAGCTTAAGGTTGCTAGTTGGGAAACAATAAGGAAAGAGTTCGTTTTGGTGTCTTGAATTTTAAGTCAATGGTGTGGCGAGAGGAAAATTAGGGCTAGCAGGTATTCGCAGAGCATGGATCAAAATAGTAGTGGCCGCTATATCGGGCGTAGCAGTAAATGCAATTTAGAGCTGCTTTAATCCGTAGCAACCGCCTACAGCACACTAGGGGGCCACTACGGTCCGCTACGGACAGTGACTAGACAGCTACTTTCCATCATTTTTTTAAACATATAATAGGGCTTTTTTCTTCTCTTCTCTCCAAACAACATTTCTAGGTAACTTTTCTACCCTTCTACGCTTAAAAGGAACACCAAAAAACACAAGATTTTGCCAAACTGGAGCCTATACATGGAGTTCCTCTCAAGGGCTCTTCTCTAGGTATATCTTGGCAGACACCCCCCTGGGTATTAGTAAAAGTATTCTTTTCTCACCTCTCAATAATAGTACATTATTTGCTTTAATAAAAGTGTTTTTTTTTTCCTTAAAGGATTAAACTTTATCTAAGTATTATTTTATAATTTATATATCTTGTGTTATATACAATTACACTAAATTGCTTATTTGAATTATGAATTTAGAAATGCACAATAATTTCTAACGTAGTATACCTAACCAACATGAATACATAGGAAAAAAAAGATCAATATTGTTATTTTATAATCATCCAGTGATACAGAACCTCTATGCACTAAAGGGACCGCTACACCCCCTATCTTGTTAGATATAGGAAAAAAGTATCAAATTTTAATATTTTCCAATATTCTAATTTTTTGGATATTTTTTCAAAAAAAATTTAACCACTTCTTCGATTGTCCATTGTTCACGTGGTCGAGGAAGCTAATTACATGACTAATGAGTTAGCTAAGCAAGGGGTTGATAGGATAGTCTCTTTGTTTGCTTCTATTATGTAATGGTTTTTTAGTTGCTTGGTATAATGCTTTTATATTGAACTATATTATGGTTCTTCCTTCAAATAAAATTCACCGTAACCAATCTAAAGAAAGAAAAATTCGGGACGAACCCATTGCATTTGAAATACCTTAAAATGGAGTTCCATTAATTGCCAAGGAAAACCCTACACTTGAAAAACAAGGGATCCATTAATTTTGCATTGTTCGTGCATATGAAGCGTCCATTCACCATAATAAGGCCACCCCCATGTAGATTGTCAACAGCAAGAATACTTCGTCGAAGAGTTGTCCACCCAAAGGCTAAAACCCTCGGAGATGCCTTCGGATGCTGAAGATAGCTCTAAGGATGCACTCGCCGCACATGGGGACAAGAGATAGCTCTTAGAATGGCCCAAATTTTATTACAGGGGAAAACTCTACAAAAGGAAATAAATCAAATAGAAACTCAGGCCCCAACGAGATATTAATACCTACCTCTCAAAAGAAAAATATATGAAGACCCAACGAGATACTAAGACCAACCTTTCAAAAAGAAAGATAAATGAGACCAAAACATAACAGAGAACACAAAAAATGCATTAAACATAACAGAGAACACAAAAAATGCATGTGTGAGCCTTTCAATAATACATTAGCGTGCCTATATCTGAAATAGAATCTTCCCCCATCCTTTCTTCAGGTATATACTACCAATACGGCAATACCTACCAAAATCCTATGAACAGATTCTCCAATTTCTAGAGAACTGTCATCCTTAAGCCTTGGATTTCCTTGGCATGTATTCCACATTCAAGAATGGATGCCTTTATGGGCATATGCTGCAGCAGATATCCAACCCTCTTCCTAAAGAAGTCCTATTTCTTTCTTTCCACACTCCCTAAGCTATTACTAGAGGATTTCCACAAAATTTGCTCCCCATTTGAGAATGGGCCCGAAGACCACCCAGCCACCGAAAGAAATTTAATGTATTTCAACCCAAATAAAGGAGGACACTGATGCAGACCCTAGGGTTAGGGTTTGCGTGGGAAGTGCTAAAATCACAATGGGTTCCGAAGCATGTGTCCGAAGACAATCAATCTCCGAAGAGACAATAAACGAGGACGCACCTCAATGGGAAAACCCAATTTGATTAATCAACTCTCTGATAAATAATTCTTTACAATGCCATATAAATAGGAAAACACAACTTAAGCTCTAAGAAACCTAATATAAATAAGAAACCAAATAAATAGGAAACCTAATCCTAAATACAACTCATCTAATAAAACTATTAACTAATAACAATTAAATAAATAGGAAAACTCCTAAATCTACTTGGGCCCCACACATGTGGTGATGAGGTCTACGCTGCATCATTCTCCCCCACTTGAAAAAGAACTCGACCTCGAGTTCGGAAAATGTCCACCTGGATCAAAGATCAATCTTACGAACTTCCGATATGTCGGTCGATCTATAACTTCTTGGCACAGCTACATGAATAATTGCTTTTGATGGCTAAAATATGTGTTGATGTGCCTTACTTGTAGAACATGCACCATCAAATCAGAATCTCTGACTATCCGCGGGTCATCTCCCAGTTGACATAGTTGATCCCCAAAGACAAAATCGATAGGAGAAATTTCAAGGCCAACTGTAGATATGGAATCTTCTGTGTCCAACTCGGGCGGATCGGCCTGTACATCCTTTGGCACTGGTTCCTCAACATGGTCTGTTATGTGAGACGACTTTTCTTTTTGAGGAGTAACATCCACTATATGAGGCCTTTTAAGCATCCGCTCCACACGAATTGCTTCCCAAAATGCCTCGTGGATGGTCTTGCAGTCAGTCATTCTCTCCACTATGTCCGGTCTCAAGCCTCTTACAAAACTGATGAAATCATGTTCTTCATCATCCTCCATTCCACATGCATCTTGGAGCCTTAAAAATTCGTCATAATATTCAAGAACGAACAATTCTTCTTGTTTCAAATCAAGAAATTGCTGGAAATAGTTTTTATTTACAGCATACTATAATCCATATTGACACGCATAATTGACTCCTTGAAGTGCATTGTAGAACTTACTGATATGGAATTTCATATTGGATGTGTGAATGGACTAACCTTTTCTATAGATCTCCTATCTACGAACACGCAGGCGAAGACGAATATGAAATCTGACGGTGGATGACCTTCGATATCGTGAAGAATAGATGTAACTATCGATCAAGCTAAATCAGCCTTTGATCTGATTCTGCTGATGTAACCGATGATGTCAGCCTATCAAACTGCTTGGAACATGGATCTTGGGCAATCGGGTCGGAACTAACCAGGGCCCAAATTCTACCTGACCTGAACTAGAAACCAGGTCCAAAATATTGGCTGGGCTCGTGTCACGTGTGGCAAGACACGTGAATCGTCCTTGGACTTGATGCGGCGGAAGAAAGAAAAGGGGTTTGCCACTTTTCGTCGCTGATCTAGATGAAGTCGAAGAGTTGGCGACTGGCTCTGGCAACTACGAAGATGGGGGCCGAGCTCACAACGACGACGAGTAGGCGAGTGGCAGTGGAGAGCTTCTGGAGTTGGATGACTGCAGCGGAATCTCTCTGATGCTTCGTGTTGCTAGTCTGCGAAGGGTCGGGTCAGTGTTGGTGGTGGCAATCGGAATCGAGGCGGAGAGCGGCGCTGGTGAATGGTACACTCTTCTTTCCTTCTTTCTTCTTTCTCCTCTGCTCTTTTTTTTGGTTTCTTTGGGTGGAATTCTAGGTTGGAAGGAGGGCGGGGTCGGTTTGGCCAAGATTAGGGGGTGGGATTGGGGGACAACAGTGGAGTCTGTATGGGATGTGGGTGGTGACGACAATGGGTAGAGCCGGTGGGCTCGGTAAGGGGATTTATGCATCTAGGAAGGGGCTGGGGTTCGTTAGGGACTCACGGTTGATGAATGGATGGATGGTTTATGGATTCTATATGAGGTATTGGCAAAGTCTAGGCTTGACAGAAGGATGGGGTAGGGTTGTGTGAATGGGATTTGGGCAGCAAAACCAAGGAGGGGTGATGACGGTACTAGGATGGACCGATGGGGGTAATCACACCAATGATCTTGAGGATCGTACAGCTCTGATACCAACTGATGCAGACCCTAGGGTTAGGGTTTGCGTGGGAAGTGCTAAAAACACAATGGGTGCCGAAGCACGTGTCCGAAGACACAATCAATCTTCGAAGAGACAATAAACGAGGACGCACCTCAATGAAAAAACCCAATTTTATTAATCAACTCTCTGATAAATAATTCTTTACAATGCCATATTGATGCAGCGTAGACCTCATGGCCACATGTATAGGGCCCACTTAGATTTAGAATATTTTGTTAACTAATTATGTCATTAGTTTCTGATTCTACTTAAAGAATTCTATTTAGGATTAGATTTCCAATTTATTTAGTTTCCTAGTTTAATTAGGTTTCTTAGGGCTTAAGTCTTCTTTTACTATTTATATGGCATTGTACAAGATTATTTTTAGAGTTGATTAATGAAATTGGGTTTTCCTATTAAGGTGTGTCCTCGTTTATTGTCTTTTTAGAGATTGATTGTGTCTTCGGACACGTGCTTTGGCACCCATTGTGCTTTTAGCACTTCCCACACAAGCCCTAACCCTAGGGCCTGCATCAATTGGTATCAGAGCCGAACGATCTCCAATCATCGGCATGATTAACCCTATCCATCTTTCCGTTCATCATCCCACAGCCATCATCGTTCCCCAATTTCCACTCCAGTAACCAATCGAGCCCTTCCATTGTCTTTCCTTTCAAATTCAGCCCTCCACTGTCCCACCACAATCCCAGCAAAACCCATCCATCCCTCGCCCTTCACTGGAAATTCTCGATACCCAAAATCACGGTCGCCCAGACCTATTCCCAAAAACCCTAAACCCATTGCCATCGAAACACACTGCTGAGTCCCTCCCTGCCAGAACCCAATCCTCTTACTAAACAACCAACCTTCCCCCGGCACCCTCGAAAACCAGCGACCCAGCCACCTCCCCATCGTCGTTGCCACCCTCATTCCAACCCAGACTCCCGCCTGAAAGCCACACACAATCGCCTCCCCTTCCTTACCCAGCAAACAAAAAAAAAAAAGCAAAAGAAGAAGGGTAGAGGAAAGCACAGAAAAACAGAAAAAGAAAGAAATAAGCAGAGCAGAAAAGCAGAGAAGAAAGAAGAAGATCAGAAAGGCAGAGAAGAAGGAGGAGAGTAGAGGCGTACAGTTCACCAAACGCGAGCAGCAGTTGCACCATTCCTCAATCGCCGCCATCGCCTACCGACGTCGTCGCACACCCATCAACATCCCTGGGCCCATCGCCTCCTTTCTTCCTCTCTTCTCGTCATAGAGCATCAAAGAAAAGGAGTTTAAGCCCATTTCTTCTCTTGTTTTCTCTTGCACAGAGCACGAGACAACCTCAGTGAAGAGTCACACGTGTGACACAAACCAACAAGTGGGCTTGAGTTCAATTCAGCTCATTCACAGGTTGGGCCAAGTTCATATTCGGGTTAAAGTCCAGTCAATCCGACCCTTCTTGAGGCCCAACAGATTCCACTGATATCATCACTGCATCACAGAATTTGATCAACAACAAATTTGACGCGATCAAAGGGTTAGTTTCCTTTTGTGATATCTGAGTCATTCACCGTCAGATTTTCGATCCGTTTTCACGAACGTGATCGTGGAGAGCAAATCTAAAGTTAAGGTTAGTCCATTTTCAAGTCAAGATGAAATTCCATATCAGTACATTTTACAATAATCTTCAAAGACTCAAATATGCGACTAAATATGAAAAATGGTATTTTGAGAACGGAGTTTATTTTTAGTTCTTTCTTGATTTGAGACAAGGAGAATTATCTGTTCTTGACTATGGCATGTTTTCATGGCTCTAAGACAAGTGTGGATTTAAAGATGATGAACATGATTTCATTAGTTTTGTAAGAGGCTTAAGACCGGATATAGTGGAAAGAATGTGTGACTGCAAGACCATTCATTAGGCATATTGGGAAGCAATTCGTGTGGAGCGGATGCTTAATTGGACTCATCTAGTGGAAGTTACTCCTTAAGAAGAAAAGTCGTCTCACGTAACAGATCGTGTTGAGGAACTAGTGCCAGTGGATATGCAGACCGATCAGCCAGAGTTAGACACAGAAGATTCCATATCTACATTTGGCCTTGAAATTTCTCCTATGAGTACTAATAATCCCAAAGTGCAACTACCAAGTGATGAAGAGCAGGCTATTGATATTCCCCACATTAATTCTCCTATTGATTTTGTCTTTGGGGATCAACAATATCCTAGGAAACAAGGACACTTCTCCGGGGCCAGAGTGTCGGTGTCCGACACGTGTCGGACACGGACACGCTCTGGACACGCTCCGACACGTGTTGGACACGCCCAAAAAAGTGTCCTGATTATTTTTTTTATTTTTAATATTTCGGACACGCTGGGGACACGCTGGCCTCTTTTAATTGGAAAAAAAATAATAAAATTAGAGTAAAAAATGAAAAGAAAAGGGGGCTGTTTGTAAAAGGTCATAACTTATTTGTTTGCTAAATTGATTACAAAGTTAATATAATAAAATTAGAGTAAAAAATGAAAAGAAAAGGGGTTTGTTTGTAAAAGGTCATAACTTATTTGATTGCTAAATTGATTACAAAGTTAAAATAATAAAATTAGAGTAAAAAATGAAAAGAAAAGGGGGCTGTTTGTAAAAGGTCATAACTTATTTGTTTGCTAAATTGATTACAAAGTTAAAATAATAAAATTAGAGTAAAAAATGAAAGAAAATGGGGCTATTTGTAAAAGGTCATAACTTATTTGATTGCTAAATTGATAACAAAGTTAAAATGATATATCTTTTAGTATATGATTAGATATATTATTATTATTATTATTATTATTATTAATTATTAACGTGTCCCGAACGTGTCCGTGTCCTACTTTTTTGAGAAATGCCGTGTCGGCGTGTCCGTGTCGTGTCGTGTCGTGTCCGTGTCCGTGTCCGTGCTTTTTAGACAATATCAATTAGGAGATGAACAGCGGATAGTCATATATTATGATTTGATAGTGCATGTTCTACAAGTACGGCATCCAACGGTTCAATTGCGTATCAACACAAATTTCAGCCATCAAAAGCAGTTATGCATGAAGCTGTATATGGAAGCTGCAG
This sequence comes from Litsea cubeba, assembly GCA_012931725.1. NCBI lineage: Eukaryota > Viridiplantae > Streptophyta > Magnoliopsida > Laurales > Lauraceae > Litsea > Litsea cubeba. Next base: position 47,761,249 of record CM022952.1, read on the forward strand.
ATGGACCAATGAATCGAAAATTCATCAGATTGATCTTTGATCCAGGTGGACATTTTCCGAACTCGAGGTTGAGTTCTTTTTTTCAAGTGGGGGAGAATGATGCAACGTAGACCTCATGGCCACATGTGTAGGGCCCACTTAGATTTAGGATTTTTTATTAACTAATTATGTCATTAGTTTCTGATTCTATTTAGGATTAGATTTCCAATTTATTTAGTTTCCTAGTTTAATTAGGTTTCTTAGGGCTTAAGTCTTCTTTTACTATTTATATGGTATTGTAGAAGATTATTTTTAGAGTTGATTAATGAAATTGGGTTTTCCCATTGAGGTGCGTCCTCGTTTATTGTCTCTTCGGAGATTGATTGTGTTTTCAGACACGTGCTTCGGCACCGACAGTGCTTTTAGCACTTCCCACACAAGCCCTAACCCTAAGGCCTGCATCACATAAATAGGAAAACACAACTTAAGCTCTAAGAAACCTAATATAAATAGGAAACCAAATAAATAGGAAACATAATCCTAAATACAACTCATCTAATAAAACTATTAACTAATAACAATTAAATAAATAGGAAAACTCCTAAATCTACTTGGACACCACACATGTGGCCATGAGGTCTACGCGGCATCAGACACAAAGGAGCAATGGAAGCACACGTGCTTCACGAATTCCTCATTAGACCAACAAAGGAAGCAGTTAAATGGGAGTTCAGATCTTTTAACACTTCTAATGGTCCACCACCCAAGGTAACGCAGTACGCGGAACCACTATGGGACCAATCAAATAAAAAAGAGGAAAAATTCCAGCAACTACTACTAATTGCAAAGAATAACAGAGATCCCAGAATTAATAAAGTGCAAGGAACAAAAAAAAAAAAAAAATTCTGACCTTTAAAGCCTTTTCAATCACCAAGCACCCCAAGATACAATGGAGAGAGGAAAAACAAAACAAAACAGTTCTTTATGAATAGTTTTCTGAAACTCTACTTTAGCGTGCTAAAGTGATGACGACCACTGTTCCTTATATAATGCTACCAAGAAGTCAAGAACACATAAAACCCTAGGAAAATTCTACTAATTAGAAGACTCCTATAATTAGAAATCCTTACAATAGTTTCCTACTCAAAATCAGTCAAGAATTATTATAAGAAATAATCAAAATTAGCATCTTTATGAAGTCTGATCGTCCAAGACGCTTTGGAGTAGATTGCTATGGGCCCCACATGGCCCACCCTTTTGATGAAACAAACTCCACGATCTTGAGTGGACTCTCGGGCGAACCCAGTGGTGTAGAGTCCATGTGGATTGGGCCAGTTTTGACCCATTAACCTGATGCTCCAAATTACTGCACGTGCTGCCTTATTTTGTTTTGGTCTTCAGAATTTCTAAAAATTGCATAACAGCCCCTGCACTTCTGTATATTCCCAAAACAGCCCCTGCTGTATACTTTATACATTTAAACTAAAATTTGTACTGTTTAGGCCCAAGTTTTCAATCAAAACTTGCCGGGACCCTTGCGGGCCATCTTGGGATGCTTGAATTACTCCATGAAGGATTCAACCAATTCAAACTTACGATTAAAAATCAACTCTGGATCATTCTCCCCCGGTTGGAAAGAACTCGTCCTCGAGTTTGCATGTCTATATTGGCATTTGTGTCGATGCTTTGCTTCTTATGACACTTCTGTTGTGGCTGCAAACCGCGCGTTAGATGCACTTGGATAGGTGCAAATATATGAAGGCTTGGCTTAGATGATGGCTTGTTACACTCTATGTGGGCCTGCAACTCAATCTTCAATAGGTCTCGTCGTTGGATCCCTTCCCAAAAAGGATTGACGAAATATGTCGGTTGCTTATCTGATATCTGCAAACCCAATGCATAACTGATCACATCACCACCCTCTAAGATACGATCTCTCACATCAACAACCGCCCACCCCCACCCACCCAAACACCAAATCCATCATTCGCTGAATCTACACCTTCCAAGGTGTCAATCTGCTTGTCACTGACAATTTGAGCATCTTCCCCATAATCTTGATACTCGTCAAAGATGACTTTCTCATCAAGACCACTATTTTGAGAGGTATTGAAGATCTGGTCATGGGTAGCATCATCATCTTCATATACATCCCAAATCGGTGTATCAAGATCCTCGTCATGATCTTTATCCGACTCGTCATTGTAAATCAGATCTTTAAAATCACAATCATCATCCGGTCTAACATTGTAAACTGATAAGTCATCATCACTATGAACATTCAATTTGTCATCATAAATCAAATCTTCTTCATCACCATGAGTCCATGATATATGACCACATCCGATTCGTCTTCATTGTCAATTTGTGAGATGGAAAACAGAATGTGAATGTGATGAATTGTCGTGTCCTTTGAGGATCGACTGAGCTTCATATAAATAGGGGTTGAAGGCCCTAATTACATTCAATTTACACAATCATATCAAATCTAGATCCTAACAATTAGCTGCTCTAATTATAATCATATCAAATCTAGATCCTAACAATTAGCTGCCAAACTTAGTATGTACACGAGGCTTTGACTAATGATACATATACAGAATGGGCCTAAATGGGCCTGAACATCCTCATTAACACCCCCCCTCAAATTGATGCCGATGAGTCAAAAAGCATCAATTTGTCAGTCAAGAATTGATGACGTGGTCGAGGAAGTGCTTTAGTAAAAATGTCAGCAGTCTGGAGGCTTGAGGAGATAAACGGGAGGGAAATAACATTGCGTAGATATTCATCTCTGATAAAATGGCAAGTCACCTCGATGTGTTTAGTTCTCTCATGAAATACTGGATTCTCAGTAATCCGAATGGCACTGGTGTTATCCGCATGTAATGGGGTGGAAGATTTTTGGGAGAACCTCAGTTCCTCGAGAAGACCACGAAGCCATATAATTTCGGAGCATGCAGCAGACATGGCCCGGTATTCTGCCTCGGTTGATGATTTGGAAACTCTGTCCTGTTTCTTCACTTCCATGAAATAAGAGCATCACCTAAGAACATGCACCAGCCTGTGGTGGACCTACGAGTATCAGGACAACCTGCCCAATCAGCATCAGAATAGGCAGACAAAGTCATCTGAGAGCCAACAGGAAAAAACAAGCCCCTGTGAGAAGTTCCAAGAAGATAACGAATAATGCGCCGAACTGCTGCTAAATGTAGATGATGAGGCTTGGTCATATACTGACTCATCAAGTTGACTGCATAACTGATGTCAGGACGAGTAGTAGTCAAATATATAAGACTACCGACAAGCTGGCGAAAATATGTCGGATCAGACAGGGGATCACCACTGTCACTATGGAGTTTGAGATTCAGTTCCAGAGGAGTATCCACAGGGGTGGAGTTTGACAGGCCTGCGGATTCAATCAAATCCATGGTATACTTATGTTGATGTAAAATCAACCCTTTCTCGGAGTGATGAACTTCCAATCCCAAGAAATATTGTAGAGGGCCCAGATCCTTCATATGAAAAGATTGATGCAGAGAAAATTGGAGATCTTGAATCGTGGCTGTATCTGTCCCAGTGATGACAATATCGTCTACATAGACAAGAAGGATGGTGATTCCTGTTGATGCGTGATGCAAAAACAACGATGGATCATAAGGACTCTGCTGAAACTGTAGCTTAAGTAAAGCATCTTTGAATTTGTCAAACCATGCTCGTGGTGCTTGTTTTAGCCCATACAAGGATCGTTTCAGAAGAGCAACTTGATTTTCTGATGGATTTGTGAAACCTTGAGGCAAACGCATGTAAACTTCTTCCTTAAGATCACCATGAAGGAATGCGTTTTTCACATCAAATTGAAAAAGAGGCCAGGATTGAGAGGCAGCTATAGCAAGGATGGTGCGAACAGTAGTCATTTTTGCAACAGGCGCAAAAGTCTCTTCATAGTCAATGCCATATTCCTGTCGGTTGCCAAGGGCCACAAGCCTAGCCTTATATCTATCCAAAGTACCATCTGCCTTTAATTTAATAGAGTAAACCCATTTACTCCCATAGGTTTTACCGAAGCTGGACAGGGAACAGTAACCCAGGTTTGGTTCTGCTGTAGAGCACTAAGTTCTTCTTCCATAGCCTGTCTCCAGCACTCCTGTTTTGCTGCTTGTGAATAAGAAGTAGGAATGGATACAGATGATAAAGTAGCAAAATATGAAGAATGAGAGAAGCCGTATCGATCCGGTGGACGAGATATACGAGCAGAACGACGAATAGCAAGTTGAGGTGAAGTTGATGCTGGAGGAGGATTCGGGACCGGTTCTTGCAAATGGGGCAAAGTAGTGGGATCTGGTCCTTGTCGACGAGTATACACCTTGTCCGGATGAAATCGCAAAGGCGAAGGAAGACATTCATCATCAAAGGATGGTACTTTAGAAAAGAGATTTCTGAAGATGAATCAGGATAAGACTGAAAAAATACTGATGTTCAAAAAGACAACATTTCTAGAAATGCGAATACGCTTGGAGGTGGGGTCATAACAAACAAAACCTTTTTTGTGGGAAGCATAACCAAGGAATGCACATTTTACAGATTGTGCGGATAACTTGGATCGTTCGTGTGTGGGAAGATGAACAAATCAAACACAACCAAAAGTGTGGAAATTTGTGTATTGTGGTTCAGTTTTGAAAAGACGAAAATATGGAGATGTGTTTTGAAGTTTTGGAGAAGGAAGTCGATTGATGATATGAATAGCAGTGGTTAAAGCTTCTGACCAAAATCTGGGTGGAACGGAAGATTCTAATAATAAACATCTGACCATGTCTAGAAGATGACGATTTTTTCCGTTCTACCACACCATTTTGTTGGGGAGTATAGGGACAAGTCCGTTGGGATATAATCCCTCTGTCTTGTAAAAATTCCTGAAATTGTTTGGACACATATTCCCCTCCTGAGTCGGTCCGAAGAGCCTTAATACATGTTGAAAATTGATTTTGAACATAACTCAAGAATTTTTTAAATACTTCAAAAACTTCAGATTTGGCATGTAGAAAATAAATCCATGTAAACCGGCTATAATCATCAATGAAAGTTACGAAGTACTTATACTGTGAATGAGAAATAATTGGTGCAACACCCCAAACATCACTATGTATTAAATCAAAACTTTGGATAGCAGAAGAGACATGTAAAGGAAAAGGCAAAGTTTTACTTTACCCAGCTTACAAGTGGTGCAATCAATAGCAACATCTGATGATAAAAACTTCATTTTATTAATATGACCAGAATTTAACAAAGATAACAAAATGGTTGAATTGGGATGGCCTAATCTATTGTGCCACAACTGCACATTATTCCTAGAAACAACTGATAAAGCAAACAAGGACATATCTGGAGTCGGTGTTACTATGTGAAGAGGAAACAAACGCCCACACTTAGGCCCCTTCACTATTACCTTCCCCGTCTCCTGATCCTGCACCACACAACCAGAGGAGGAAAAACAAACATTGCAGTTATTATCAACCAATTGACCAACAGAAATTAAGTTGGTAGAAAGATTTTTGGAACAAAGGACATCATGTAAAGGTAGAGAATGGGAGATATCACCAACAGATGTAATTGGTATAGTGGTTCCATTAGCAGCATGGACTTTAATCTGGCCATCATATGGTTTAATTGTGGAGAAATTTTTGGAGGATGATGTCATATGATTGGAGGCACCAGAATCAAAATACCAGTGAGAGGGAGATTGATTTTTACCAGATATACCAAGAGTGGCGAAGGCCTGGAGAATCATTTGTTGGATCATTTCAGGAGAGACTGGAGCAGCAGAAGCAGGTGCTGAAGAAGATGTGGAAGATGAATCAATAGTGCCAGTAGTAGTGAACGCCTGGTAAGCTTTCGGATTTCTGTTTTGAGGACGTTTGCGGCATTCATTAATCGAATGTCCAGATGCCTTGCAATAATTGCAGATCCGCTGTTTGCACTGATTTGCAAAAGGCCGAAAGTTTGACACTTGAAGCACTGTACTTTACTCAGATCTCTGTTTAGATGTTTCCCCTTGGAAGAATAACCAACACTGACAGAAGAGGTTGGTGATTGAAAGGCAGTGGGTACACTATAGGCAACATCAATAGTACCCGGACTAGCTTGATGGAGCGTACCAGAATGCGTCAATTGTCTCTGTTCCTCTCGCAGTAATTCATTGAGACAGTCATCCAGTGAAGGAGAAGGGACCCTACTCATAAGATTAGATCTGATCGATTCATATTGAGGCCTTAATTTCATAAGAAATTGATCCCGATGACTAGTTGCTAGTATTACTTGCAACTCGGGAAGAGCTTGTGCGGAAACACTGGCATATTTAATTTCATTTAATTCTGTCCACAAATTCTGAAAACCAGAATAATATTCTTGAATGGAAGAAGTCCCTTGCATATAATTTGCTATTTCAAATTCCAACTGATACTGTCTGGCAGAATTCCCTTGATGATATACCTTTTGAAGATAGGTCCACATATCTTGGGCAGTTTTTGTATGGTTTTAAGTTCATGAAAAATTGTGGTTCCATGGACCCAAGAATCCAAGATTTGATCTTAGCATCTTTTGTGTTCCATGACACAATTTTCTTCTCATCTTCTGTTGGTTGTGGATTAGTTCCAGAGATATGGCCCCATAATTCCTTACCCTCTAGGTAAAGTTCCAATTGAAAGGACCAAGATGGGTAATTTTTGCCATTAAACTTGATTAAGTTGATTTCAGATTTCTCCATATGTAACAACCAGCAGGAAAAGATCAAGCCAAGATCTGAGATTTAAGAGATCTGGATGACCACGTGGGACCCACAGAGATTGACAACCAGTCACAAAAAAAAGAAACACAGCCAGCCAACAATCAGCCAATAGGCAAACAGCAGCACAACAGTCACCTGCCAAACAGTCACACAGCCAACAGAACCTCACTCCACACGTCCATAGTCGTGAGTGAAAAAAACTCCACGTGGGCCCCAGATGAAGATCAGAGATCTGATCAGACAGTGAGGATAGAAGGACAACAAAAATGCGCCACTAGTGGAAGAAGACCCACTCCAATTGGATCAAAATCCACAGTATTGGACGGCCGTGATGAAATCTTCTTGATAAAACATAAATATCACAAAAAAATATAGATGGCCTACCTCTGATGAGCCATAAATCTTGAAAAAATGATCATAAAATAGAGGAGCACCAGACGACCAAGATGGGTGATTCTGCTGGTATGGTGATTATGATCACAGGTGGGCCATGTCTGAATCTGACTTGATCAGGGCCACTTCTGGATGATCAGAGTGAAATAAGAAGCTCAGAAAGGATTTCAGATCCTGGAAGATGACCACCAGCAGCAGCTGATGATAATCACTTGTGGGCCACTCCTGATCTGATATGATCAGGGATGATCAAAGAAGATCAATGGCTTCCAATGCGTGGAAGATGACTAGGAGATGATCACAGATGATTAACCTCGGCTTCCAACGCTTGGAAGATGACTAGGAGATGATCACAGATGATTAAAAACCTGCTCTGATACCATGTCAATTTGTGAGATGGAAAACAGAATGTGAATGTGATGAATTGTCGTGTCCTTTGAGGATCGACTGAGCTTCATATAAATAGGGGCTGAAGGCCCTAATTACATTCAATTTACACAATCATATCAAATCTAGATCCTAACAATTAGCTGCTCCAATTATAATCATATCAAATCTAGATCCTAACAATTAGCTGCCAAACTTAGTATGTACACGAGGCTTTGACTAATGATACATATACAGAATGGGCCTAAATGGGCTTGAACATCCTCATTAACATTCATGACGTTCCATATAACGTCGTCTTCTCACCGGAGACCAACTATGGAACGGGTTGATAAATTCCTCGGCATCTGTTTCATCGTTAATTCTCACGATGATTCGGACACTCCAAACACTCCAGGTGTTGGGTCAGCCGTTCAACTTACATTCTTATTTTATGAATCTATATTTTTCTTGGATCTGGTTCATGACCCGCGTCGCTCTCAAACTCTGGCCTACAGCCGCGAACTCTTTGGGGAGGCATTATCAGGGAGATCAGAGATGGAGTCACACAACACAAATCGTTGGATTGATTCGCACTTTGATACCAACTGACATAATACGTGGAAGCACTATCCGCCAAATCAAAACAAAAACAGGAAATTTTCCAGCAACTACTTCTGATTGCAAAGAACAATAGAAATCCCAGAATTGATAAAGTGCAAGGAACAATGCAAAAAAAACCCAATAATCTGAGCTGTAAAGCCTTCTCAATCACCATGCACTCCAAGATACAGTGGAGAGAGGAAAAACAAAGCAAAACAGTGCTTTATGAATAGTTTTCTGAAACTCTACTTTAGCATGCTACAGTGATGACGACCACTGTTCCTTATATAATGCTACCAAGAACACATAAAACCCTAGGAAAATTCTACTAATTAGAAGACTCCTATAATTAGAAATCCTTACAATAGTTTCCTACTCAAAATCAGTCAAGAATTATTATAAGAAATAATCAAAATCAGCATCTTTCTGAAGTCTGATCGTCCAAGACGCTTTGGAGTAGATTGCTATGGGCCCCACATGGCCCACCCTTTGGATGAAACAAATTCCACTATCTTGAGTGGACTCACGGGCGAACCCAGTGGTGTAGAGCCCATGTGGATTGGGCCAATTTTGAACCATTAGCCTGATGCTCTAAATTACTGCATGTGCTGCCTTAGTTTTTTTTTTGGTCTTCAGAATTTCTAAAAATTGCATAACAGCCCCTGCACTTCTGTATATTTCCAAAACAGCCCCTGCTGTATACTTTATACATTTAAACTAAAATTTGAACTGTTTGGGCCCAAGTTTTGTATCAAAACTTGCCGGGACCCTTGCGGGCTATCTTGGGATGCTTGAATTGCTCCATGAAGGATTCAACCAATTCAAAGTTATGATTAAAAATCAACTCTGCATCACAAGATAAGGATCTTGTTAAATGTAGTGGTTTGACAAACAGCCTTAACCCTCAGCGGTACTAGGTAACCCCACATCTGACAATGTGGTAATTAAGTTGTTGCAAAGTCAACAAGAACATTGATGCACTTGAAGTAGCCGAGGGCAATATCATCTAAATTCTTCCATCGAACTCTACATCAACTTCTCCACTTCATTTAACACACTTCATTTAACACACCTTTAGAAGGGTTTTATTTATTTATTTATTTGAATAGTAACTTTCATTAATCTCAAACGCAACAGCACAAGAAAGATATGCTAACAAGCAGCACCCCAAAACAAACAACACAGCTATAAACACCACACTAACAACATAAAAGCTCCACACCAAATTACTACAACAAAGAACCAAAGGGGAAGCTAAAGAACACTCCCCATAGCACAAACTGAAGAACCATCTCCAGAAGCATCAATCACCACTATCATTACACGCTACCCTCTCCATTTAAACAACATAAGGAGAACCTACGTAGATATGCCCCATAAAAGAGGAAGAACAGAAGCCCATGAAGCCAAAAGAAAACTTATCAATCAGAGATTCAAATGAGAGGATTTACATTCAAAACATCCCTCTCATTCCAAAATAATCCACAAGGTCATCAACAAGGTGGATCTCCACGTAATCCTCCTTCTAGGTGAACCTATTCCCATCTTCCATGCATTTAAAAGATCTAAGAGCGTGCAAGGGAGTACCCAGCTGCCCCGTAAAAGAGGAAGAATAGAAGCCCATGAAGACTAAGGAAATCTTAGCTTATCAATCAAGAGCTTCACATGAGAGGATTTGTCTTCAAAACATCTAAGGTTCCTCTTGATCTCCAACCCTCCTCCTTGGTGAACCTACACCCATCTTCCATGCCTCGGAAATTGAAAAGCGTGCAAGTGAGTATCTAGCTGCAGTCAAACCCACCTAAAATCGAGGTCAAGATTCTTGTGCAACCAAACAATTCTAGATGAAATGATCCACCCTTTCTTCCACTTAAAGGCACATGGGACAGGCATTGACAATGACTATTTTCCTTCGATGCAAGTTGTCCATTGTGAGAATACCCCCCTACAATACCAACAACCTAAACAATATCACCCTTGAAGGAACCTTCATTGCCAAAATTAATAAAGAGGACAAGAAGACCAAGGCCCACTCGACAAGGTCGAGAAGAAAGAAGCCACTGAAAATATACCATCCTTAGAAACGTCCAAGCTCTAGAATCTTTTCCTTAAAACCGGGTAAGGAGCTTGGCAAGGGTTGCAAATGGATATCCGATTATACGTCTCAAAACCACCCCACCCCACCCCCAACCGAAAAAAAAAAGAAAAAGAAAAGAGGTCTACACCCTGATTTTGGTTCCAGATGAAAATTGGGTCTAGATAGGGACGGATCGGTTCCAGTCCGGGTCCATGGTTGACCCAGATTGAAACCGTTAATGAGAAGATGGAAACTGAACCGGTTCGGTATATGGGGCAGGTCCAGGTCCGGGTCCGGGTCCGGGTCCAGGTAGAGAATGATATGGAAAAAAAAAAACTAGTTTTTATGAGGGATTCTAAAAAAAAAAAAAAAAGAGAGAGAGAGAGAGAGAGAGGTAATATTTCGGGTCCCAGGCCAACGGGTTGGAACCAAGGTTACCCAGACCCGTTTACTTATCAAAACCTAAATAATGACCCAAACCCGGTTTTTAACGGGTCGGAACCTCCAGGTAATCAAAGAATCAAGGACCCATTTACAAGAATCAAGGACCCATTTACATCCTTAGGTCTAGAGCCTATTTTCAGATCTGGAAACAAATCAAATTCGGAATAGGGTGCATACAAATTCCAACCTGAGAACTCGGACCCGTGTGCATGTGACTTCTTTTTTTTGTAAAAGTGTGTATGTGACTTAAGGGTTTTATACTCTCTCTCTCTCTCTCTCTCTCTCTCTCTCTCTCTCTCTCTCTCTCTCTCTCTCTCTCTCTCTCTCTCTCAAAAACCAGACTCCAAACTGCATCTTCATCCTCCTCGGCCTCATCATCATCATCCCCACAGGCCACAACCTATCCACAGCTTCAATGCAACACTGCCCTTCATCTTCTTCAGCTTCATCATGATCTTCCTCACGGTTCACGACTTCTTGCCTTTCATCTTCCACTACTTCATCATCATTGTCTCCACAACAGGACAACCCAATCACAAGTGGCCATCTCCCAGGCTGACGATCACACCAACAATGGCTCTTATCCCATTAAAGCAGAGGAATCTTCACCTTTCGTTCTTCATTTTGAACCACTTGGAAAAAAACAAAAACAAAGAAAGGGCATATTTGCAGTGTCATTCCACCTATTTGTTGTGTCCTTCCAAATGTTTGTTGCATAAGTCCATGCAATTAAGGTGAGATTTAGCACTTTTTCTATAATTGTCTAATAGGGGCGTCATGATGTAGATGGTTTGAAATTTGACCTGCACACAATAATTAGATGATCCTAGTCATCTAATTGTTTTCTTTCTTTTTCTCTCTTTTTTATTTTGAACGGTACGCCAACTCGACAAATTCCAGATCTTATAGTGTTTACAAGGCAATTAGTGATGGGAACATCAACATTAATTCCCCCAATTCTTTCAAGATCTGCCACGATAAAAGGTATAAGATTGCAGATGGAGCTACTCTATGGATGGATGACGCATATCCTAACTTTGATCGCCAAGATGTTGTGAATCCACAGTTGGATTACCATTTTGATAACATCCACGCGATGATGGATACATCCCAAATGAGATTTGAGATACCAAAACTTTCCCGAATTCCACATCAATGACACCATAAACAATAAATTCATAGAAAAGTGAAAAAAAAAATTATGCACCAAGATTCCATTCCAAAGATGAGAAACAATTCCTAGAAAAATGAGGATTTGTATGGATTTATACCAATTATTGCCCCAAAACCATACAACGCTTCGTACTAATCTGAGATCAAAAACCGATCTCACTTATCCAACAAAAAGGACGAAAGATTCAATAAAAATAAATATGTATAGAGATAGAGAAAGGAAAAACCTGCATAGTTTAGGGTGTAGGATAAGCCGTTGCATCCGCGTGCCTTAACGCCGAGCTTGAGGAACTGGCGCTGACGGAAATCGAGGAGTTGCCGTATTCTACCGGCGGCGGCTTCGGTTAGAGACAGGGCCTGGCGGCGCGCGGCGGGGGCAACCCTTTCTGCTGCCGCAGCGAGGAACGAGGACGCCATCCCCTCTCTCTCTCTCTGGATTGAATCGAAGCTGTGTTTTATTACACGCCTTTTGATTCTTCTTCTTGTTCTTGAAAAGAAAAAAAAAGGAGGTTCGACGACGAAAGCTAGGGTTTCTAATGAGGGATTTTTATGCCTTGAAGGTGTTTGATGAATGGCTTCAAATTGGCTTGGAAGAGAAGAAAGTGTCCTTCGCATGAGCGTCACGCTATTTGCTCCGGAGGGAGAATTCTCGATACTCAATTAGAACTTGGAATATGGAAGAGCCACAACCCCACACGGCCACAAGAGACGTCAGGACCAGAACTATGGAATGCCCGTGGGGCCCAATTGTCTCTCCTAGTCCTCCCCATTTGGATTTTGGTGATGCTCCCTACTTCTTAAAAGGGAAGATTTTAAGTAACGCCTAAGTTTGGCCAATTTTTAGAAAAGACACAAATTCTAAAACTTTTTAAATTGAGGTTTAAGTTTTTCACCAAGATTTCAATCATTGACAACCAGCCATTTCAAGGGATTTACGAGCTTTTTCTTCTATTTTTTTGTAAATGGCAAAAATGCCTTTCCATATTCTTTTCCCCCAGTATTTTTATTTATCATTCATCTTCGTAGAGATGTCAAATGGGCCGTACCGGGCAGTCAACGGGCCGTGGCACAGCACGGCCCACTGGGCACGGCCCGCGTCCGAGCTTTGCTGGCCCGCTGGCCCATTTAGCACAGCCTGCCAAGCCCGCCTGGCAGATGGGCTGGCCCCTGCGGCCTGCCGGCCCGCCAGGATCGGCCCGCCAGGCACGGCCCGCTAGGCACGGCCCACCTGGCCTGCCCAAAAATGGTTGTTTTTTAAAAATATTTATCCATTTTACCCCCCAACAGCATTAAATTGTCATATAAGGGATATTTTGTATCCTTTTCAATTTTACAAAGACTATAAATACTCTAAAAAGGAGAAAAATTAGACAACATCTGAAAATAAAATTGGTACATTAAATGCTTTTTTTAATGATTTAAAAATTTTAAAAATAAAATTTGAAATTGATTTTAAACAATTTGCATTCCTTTGAACCAACTAAAAGTCTTAAAGGGATTCCAATTTCAGAATTAACTATTTAATGCAACTTTTCATGTATTGGTTAACCTAATAGTGTACATTAATCAGTTGAAATTAACTTGGAATGTTAACTATTCAATGGAAAGTGTGCAATTGTATCAATAAAAAGTAAGCCACATATAAGTAAAAATCATCTTGATGAAAAGTCTCATGCATCACATGTGTTCAGTTCTCTTACAAATTTAGATCATATAGGATTTATAAATATGATAATAAATTTTCAGATAGGATTTTTCATTTTTTATACTGAGAATCAACTTGATAGTGGAAATAACCTAGGTTGAGTTGAAACTTGATGATATCCCATAAATAGTATTGATGTTTATCTTAATGATTGTGGATTTAATAAGTGGGGTCTATCGTAGTGTTTTACACCTTTTACATAATTCACGATTTATAAGAGTCAAAGCCATACAAAAAAAAAAAAAAAAGGAAAAGAAATCAAACTCTACCCTTTCTCACTCGGTAGGTATGCATGGTAGCACATCAATTACATGAAAAGTTTCCCCTTCTTCTTTAATTCTACATTATTAGTGTGGATTTGTCTTTATTCAATAATATTATTATTTTTTATAAATTATAATAACTTATTATTTTTATTAATCAATTACTTATATTATATATTCATTTGGGTTTAATTTTATTGCATAATGATTATCATAAAAATAAAAGCTTGACTACCATGCTTAAAGTACAACACATAAGTACGAAAAAATAATAATTACATTATCTATAGTATGAAAATATAGTTTACTTTTATAAATACCTCATGGCTAAACTCTAACTACTTTAGGTTGTCATCCTCATCTAAAGTGGTTATCATCCTAATCTAACTACTAGTTTAATACTCTAAAGTTGTTAGGTTCTCACTCTCATCTAACTAGTTTTAATATTATTTGGATAAATATTTGTATACAATAATTAGTTGGTCTAGTGGTTAAGTTTAACTCCTAAATCACAACGATCTCAGCAACGAAAATGATGCCGTCTAGCACAATCGAGGATCAGCATTTGAAAAATCAAGGACAGACCTATATATAGGTGATAAGTCCTTTAAAATGCATACTTTTATTAGGGGTGCACATTGGGTTGAGTTTTAGGTTATTAGACCAGGTCTGACCCAATCCGGTATTTTTTAAGACCTCAAGTAAAACCGGGTTACCAAGTTCGGGTTTTGGGTAACCCGCTAACCCGGAAGAAACTGCAAGTCAGCTTTTTTTTTTTTTTAACCAGTGACAAATTAAACAAAAAAGAAACCAGATGACAAGGCAGTCGTCATGTTGTTTTTGCTGCAACTTGTGGAATTCGTTTGGATTTCAATTTCAATCTCAGTTCTTGTGATGGGTTAGAAGGAAGAGATCGGAAGAAGAAAGATCATGGAATGGGACAGCGATTCGGAGTCGATCGGGGGAGAAGAAGAAGGGTTACTTTTCAGCGATGGTGGGCCCCTTCTGTTCACCGTCGGGAGTTTGCTGCAGTCGGCGGCGTGTGGGTTCGTCATCACCGATGCCTTGGAGCCCGATAACCCGATCATAAACGTCAACACTGGATTTGAGCTTGTTACTGGATATAGAGCGGAGGAAGTCCTCGGTCGAAATTGGTAGGCTTCTATATGTGTTTCTCTAATCTGTTTTGGGTTTGAATTTTTGTGGGTTTTGTGTTTGGGGGAGTATCTCTGAGATGGGGTTTTTCATATTTTGAATTGGGTATTTTTGGATTGCCCCAAATTGTTATAGGATTGGATGTCTGTGGTGGGAGGGGTTAAACATTTATTAGTGTAGGTGCATAAAATGACTCACAAGGTGTAGGGAGTGGAGCTAAGAGCTCTCTGGTTGAACACCGCTGCCTGCCTGAAACCTGGAGAAGGGAGGAAGAAGAGTAGGTTAGAGGACCCTGGCCTGGGCGGCGCAAGGCTCTCCAATGCCTAAGTCAGTATGAGAACTAGACAATAGGATGGAGATTTTAGGGAAGAAGATGGTGCACCAGCTTGGTTCTCTCGAAAAAGGAGAGAGATCTCTTTTACTGTTCTGGTTTGGCTCCTTTTATAGAGGAGGAGAGGAGACAAGGAGGTGACTCTGTCAGGGAGCTGTCCCATCGAGCACATCATGTCGCATCGAGCCATACCCAGGCGTCTGCGGAAGCCGTTCTGTCAGTGGACGTGGGCGGCAGGGATGGCTCTGTCAGAGGATATGGGCGATGCCTTTGTCCTATCGCACGTGCTGTAACGTGCTTGAGTGTCCATAGAAGGACAGCTGTCAGCCCTCGCCATGGGTAGCTTCCTGGTGCTATAGCCGAGATGTGTGACCGGTCTGGGGTGCTTGGTGCCGAGGTCGGGAGTGACCTTGACTTGGCTAGAGACCTCGCAGGGGTGCCGAGGTGGAGTCTGGACCGAGCTGATGTTCCTGGCCGAGATGGGGATGCCCTGGCCGAAGTGGAGCATATGAGCGTAAGGCCAGGGAAATCACTTGGTTGAGCTGGAGGTTGGCACTGTTGCCGAGACTGAACACTGCCGAGATGGACTAGCTGGTGCGAGAGCCCGAGATGGAGCATCTGGCCTGGACTCCGATGAGTTCGGAAACATCCCCACACAATTAGAACATGGAAATTGAATGGGGATAGGAGCATTTCTTCCCCAAGTTGCCATCTTGGTGACTAAAACACTCTCTCAAATATGTTTTTGTGTGAATCTCGGTGGGTTTGCGTCTGAGTTTTCTTATTTTGAATTGGTTATTTTTGGATTGCACCAGATCGTTATAGGATTGGATATCTGTTATAGGATGGGCTAAACATTTATCAGAACATGGGAATTGAATGGGGAATCGGAGTATTTCTCCCCCAAGTTGCCATTTGGGAGACCCTCCCTCACCGTCTCTCTGAATTTACGTAGTTCTTTAATCCGTTATCGGGTTATCGTAAAATAGCAACCCGGAACCCGGACCTGTTAAGTAAGGTCCGGGTCGAGTTTGACCCGGTCCGATAAATTCTTTATCTGGTCAGCCCGATAAGGTCCGGGTCGGACCGGGTCTCAAGACCCGATGTGCACCCCTAATTTTCGTACACAATTTGGACCATTTTAAGGACTTATCCAATCAAAAGAGCCCCATTTAGTGCCCCATTTAGTGTCAAATCATACTCGTATGCATTTTGAAATCATTGTAGGATTTCCATACATAGTTCTCTTAAAATTCACATATTTTGCATAAATTCATGAAACCTGCCATTTTTAGAACTGTAGTTTTGGAAAGTTTGTGGAAATTGTCTCTCTCATGATATAAATCAAAATTTCATCATCATTAGTTCATTCTCAAAAGATCATGAAGAATGATGTGCATTTTCACTGTCATTTCATGAGAGATGGCCCACTATCATGCATTTCTGATCTTTTTAATAAATTATTATTTTACATGAACTGTTTCTTTTTGTTTGCAGATAATTGATAAAATGGGTCCCACAATTAAGGATTGAAGTAAATGATTAATTGGTCGAGAGAAGAAAGGAGGAAAATAAAAAAAAAATAAAATTCGAAGAATTTGCAAGAGAAGACCCCACACATGTGTGGGGCATCCAAGAACATGGGGCCCACCTCCTCTGCATATTTTAAATAATTTCGAGAGAATCTTAAGTCAATTTGAAGAAAATAAAAGAGATTTTGTGAAAAGGCAAGTAAAGGAAGATAATCTCCTGCATATGTGGAATAATTACAAAAAATAATGAAAAGATTTGCATGTGTGTGGGACGTCCCATATCTTGGAATATTTGGGCTGAGTTTTCTCTTCAAAATTATGAAAATTCTCTCTCAAAACTTCAAGTCAACAAGAGATATTTACAAATATGGAAGAAGGCAAGAATTTCTCTTCAAGATCCTAAAGTTTTACAAAATTTGAGATAAAGAAGGAATGTGTTACCAAAGAAAGTGGTTGCTTGGCTACAACAGAGGATCTATGGAGAAGAATTAGGGTCACCCAAACCCTATTTAAGGGAGGCTTGGGCATACACTTCTCCTCGAGAAAGGGGGCGCCGCCCTCCAACAATTCTCATCCACTTTCTCCATCTCTCTCTCTCTCCCTTTAAAAAGGCTCTCTCTCCAACTAGAAGGGTCCTTTCATCCTTGTATGTGATTGTTAATTGTTTTTAATTTATTATTTCTTTATGTAAAAACATCATATATTAGTAAAAGTGTTTTACTCTTTTCAGTTTTTCTTTCTTATCCTTGGGTGATGGGTGCTTGTTGTATGTTTCTTTTCTTGTTGGTGTTTGGATTGACGACCAAAAGGCCATAAGAGTATGATTCAAATTATGAGTCCGTTTAGAAAAAAATTTGAAAGAGAAGAATACACTTCCACACATTTAAATTTATGTTCTCTCACACATTTAAATTTTTGTTAAAACCACAAATTTACTTTTCTTGCTTTTACCACACATTTAAATTCCTGGACTTTTGTTTATTTTCTTTATTTCTATGATCAATTCAATTTTATGTTTTTTTTTTTTTTGCATAGTTTATAGTTGGAACTATTTAGCATTACAATGCATATTCATATTGGTGGAGTTTAGATATGTTTAAGTTGCTGGTTATTTGAGTATTCAAAAATTGAATTCAAAAGAAAAAAATTAGTTATGATGGTTATGTTTAGGGTGACCATATATATATGATACATGTATTGCAGAAATTCAATTGAAAAATCACTTATCATTATTGATTTTGAATGTGATTAACTTAAATTAAATTTGGAATCAAAGTTATGACTTGAAAGGATAACAAAAATCAGTGATTTGCATGAAGAATTTTGGCCAAATACTTTGTTAAAATTCGGATCCCATCATAAAAGTGCATAATTCTGCACATTGTTGCAGAAATTTCATGACAGATTTTAAGTGAGAAATTTATCATTAGAAACCCGATGAAGACACATTATTTTTTTAATGAAACTTTGGGAAATTAAATTTTAATAAGTGCACTTTCAATCCCCAGAATTTCAAGCAAAAACAATTTTGACAAGATGGTGACTCAGTGGCTCAAACATGGCTGGCCGGACCCACCTATGTACAGAATTTCTGCATAGATTATGTTTTTAGGTAATGTTCATGCACTCATATCTCATTCATTTTAAATTATTTTTCACTTCCGTTTGTTTTTTTTATATTCAGACATCATTCTACTTTTGATTCCAGCCATTAAACTTAATTTTAGGTTGCATTAGGATAGACGAATTCATGCATAAAAACAACCATGCATACTAGTTTTCCAGACTTGAAAATTTTCAACATCTCATAACATATATTGCATTACTAACTTTACTAACTTTAGGGTTAGTTTCTAGTTTTGTATTTTTTATTATTTTAGATCATTTCCAAAATTAAAAAACCTTTCTAAACTTGTTCTATGTGAAGATTTTAAAAGTTAGAAAGTTCTTTAAAACTTGGAAAGTTGACTTAGTGTAGTTTCTAAATTTTTTAATTTACTAACTTAAGTGCTTTCTAAATTGGGTGAGATTTAAAAATCTTTACTTTTGAAAAGCTCTTAACTTTAGGAAGTTAATTAACTTAATTCATTAATTTAGAAAAGTGAATCTAACTTAGTTGTCTCACTAGTTAACAATTTTAACTTAAGTCATTAATATAGGAAACTGTATAACTTAGGCCCCGTTTGGCATCGTTTCCATATTGTTCCCGATTATGTGCTGAGATCTAGTATTGAGACCGGGTTGTGTTGAGATTGTTCTGTGTAAAACTTGTTCGGCGACATTATATTAAGTTGTTCCATGGAGAATGTGTTATATAGAACTTGTTTGGTAACATTACAATTTTGTTATTTGAAAGAGAATCAAGAAAATCATATTTGTCAACAATGTTAGAATTTGAATATTACAAAAGGTAGCAAGGCCCACTCTTATGTAAATATAAGATAAGGCCCACATATCGCTCATCTTTAGGAATTGTAACACGTGTAGGAATCATTGTACATAGGACCCACTTTAGATTTATAGCACTGGACCCACATTTAAGAATTAAAATATAGGGCTCACCTTTATAGTATTTACAATGTGGGCCCACTTTTATAGGCATTAAAATATGGGCCAAGAATTTGCTATTGAAAAAATTTGACCCACCTCGAGCAAAATTTATTATGTGGGGTCGTGTTGTCTGTGAAGGGTGGAAAGTGGGAGGTGGCGGTGGCTGGGTGTGTAGCCTGAAAGAGAGAGAGAAGGTATGGAAATAGAGAAAGAGAAGGGTAGGGGTCGGTGAGAGATGTGAGATAGAGGAGGGAGGGCTGAGAGAAATGAAGAAAGAAAACGATAAAGATCAAATGGCTGAGTAGAGAAAAGAAGAAATATGAAAAGAAAAAATGAAGAAAAAAAAAGTAGAAGATCCAGTAAAAAAATCCAAAAAAAAAGGAAGAACAAGAATAAAGACAATAAAAGAAAAAGATGAGAGAGGGATTGGCGTGGGGTGGCTGGGTTGAAAGAGGAGATAGGAGAAAGGAAAGAAAGAAAAGAAAAAAAAAAAGAGGAGGAGGAGGTCGTAGGTCGTCAGGCATGGGTAAGGGGGGCGTCGGCTTGATGGGTGTGTTGTAGTTGGTCTTGAGAGAGAGTTATACATAAAGAGGGGTAGGGACAGAGAGAAGAGAGAGAGGACTAACAGAGGCTAAGGGAGGAAATGAGGCAACATGTAGGTGGGTGTGTTTTGAAGAGAGGAGAGAGGAGAGAAGAAAAACAAAATAAAAGGAGGAGGAGGAGATGGAGGAACCAGAAGTGGATCGTTCAACTTGGGGCATGATAAGTTCTTAAAAATGCACATTTTCATGGTTATTTTTGGTAAGTTTAAGGACTTATCAAGCCAAGAGAACCTCATTTAGTGTCATATCATGATTTTATGCATTTTTGATCCATTGTAGCACATTCATGCATAATTTGCTCAAAAACCATCATTTTTGCATCAAATCATGAAACCTGCTATCTTTTAATTTTAATTTTGGAAAGATTTTTTTCAAACGTGTTTTTCTCATGAAATTAATTAATCATCAGGTGCATTCATTCATCATTTCATGAGAGATAGACCCGCAGTCATGTAATTGTGAATTAATGGTAAATTTGTCTTTTCACATGAAATTTATTTTTTTTTATCTTTTTTTGGCTTGCAGGAAATGAGAAAAAAGGGTCACATATGTGGGGCGCCCAAGAGGGGGATCCACTTTCTTTGCACAAAATCCCAAGTTAATTTTGAAGATAATTCAAGATAATAAAAGAAAATCCATGAAGGGCCAAATCAAGAAAGAAGATTTCCAAAGAGATAAAAGTGGAAAGAATCTACACATATTGGGCATTCAATTTTCTCTTGATTCCAACTTAGAGTGTGCCACCTCATGTATCTCTCATAAATGTGAAGACAAAGGAAGATTTACTAAAGAAGGAATTATGACAAGTGCATGAAGATAGAATGGGGAAAAGAAAGGAGAAACTTACTAAGTGAAGAAGATTCTTGCAACAAAGTAGGGACTAGGGAGAAAGAATAGGGCAGCCCATACCCTATTTAAAGAAGGCCTTGGACGTCCACTCCCTTTCATGAAAGAAAAAGCCCCCTCTCTAGAGATATTCCTCCACCATTCTACCCATCTCCTTTCTCTACCATAGCTCATCTCTCTTCAAGAAGGCTTGTCCCAACTTGATGCTTCAACTAGAGAGGTTCCTTTCATCCTAGTATGTAATTGTTTTTTTTTTATTTGGAATTTTAATCCTCCATCTTTTATGTAAAAACATTGCATATTAGTAAAAGTGTGATTCTTTTTCTTATGTGATTAATGCTTGAATTGTGTTTCATTTGTTGTTGTTCTTGGATTGACAACCCAAGATCCTAAGGGCATGAAATAAGTAATTATGAACTCAGTTTGAGAATAAAAAAAGAGCACACTTATCACACATTTATTTTTATTGCAATTCCCACACATTTACATTTATTGAAAAATCCACACATTCAATTTCTTGTTAATGCCACACATTTAATTTTATGCAATCCACACATTTATCTTTTTTTCACTACACATTTAAATTCAAGTACTTTTTCTTTTCTTTTCTTTTTATGCTTCTTATTTGTTTATGTGAATTTTTATGCATAGTTTATGGTTGGAACTAGTTAGCATTGCATGCATTTTCATATTGGTGGAGTTTAGATATGTTTAAGTTGCTGGAATCGGAGTTTTAAATTGAATACGCAAGAAAAATCAGAGATTTGAATCAATAATTTTGGCCAAATATTTTTTTGAAAACCAGAGATCGGCGGACCAAGGACTTAAACCAAGTTAAATGCATTAAGGATGAGGATGAAAATGTATTAGTAAAGGAAGAGGAGATAAAGGAACGTTGGAAGAGCTACTTCTACAAGTTATTTAATGAAAGCAGTAGTAGTGACATACAATTGGGGTGGCTTACCATTTCTAGAGAAGAAGCGACTCATATGTTCTATAGGAGGATCAGTAGGGAAGAAGTAAAAGAAGTATTGAAAAGAATGAAGAATGGGAAAGCGGTTGGGCTAGATGGTATCCCTATTGAGGTCCGGAGGTGCTTGGGGGAGGATGACATTAGTTGGTTGACAAAGCTTTTTATTGCAGTGCTAAAGAGCAAGAAGTTGCATAATGCATGGAGGAAAAGTATTCTTATTCCCATATACAAGAACAAAGGAGATATTCAGAACTGTGCGAATTACCGTGGGATTAAACTGATGAGCCATACGATGAAATTATGGGAGAGTTATTGAGAAAAGACTAAGAAGAACAACAAACGTTTCAGAGAATCAATTTGGTTTCATGCCTGGGAGATCAACCATGGAGGCTATCTTTCTCCTGAGGAGGTTAATGGAACAGTATAGAGAAAGTCAGAGAGATTTATTGGTGTTCATTGAGTTAGAGAAGGCCTATGACTGAGTTTCTAGGGAGATTCTTTGGAGAGTTCTGGAAAAGAAAAGAGTGTGCGTCGCATATATTGAGGCGATAAAGGATATGTATGATAGAGTCGTGACATCTATAAGGACGACTGGAGGATAAACCAAGGAGTTTCCTATCACGATTGGTCTACACCGAGGCTCGGCATTAAGCCCGTACTTGTTTGCCCTAGTTATGGATGAAATTACAAGACATATCCAGGATGAGATGTCGTGGTGTATACTATTTGCAGATGACATTATTTTAGTGGATGAGACGAGAGAAGGAGTGAATGCTAAACTAGAATTGTGGCGGAAAACATTAGAGACAAAAGGTTTTAGGCTAAGTCGATGCAAAACGAAATATATGAAATGCAAGTTTAGTCAAAGTAGGACACCTGGTAGCATAGAAGTAAGTCTGGACACACAAAAGATTATAGAGAAAGAAGACTTTAGGTACCTTGGATCTATGGTGCAACATGATGTAGGGATTGATACTGATGTAAGTTACAGGATTCAGGCTGGGTGGACCAAATAGAGGAGTGCTTCGGGGGTCTTATGTGATCGGAAAGTCCCCCTCAAGGTTAAAGGAAAGTATTATAAGGTGGCGGTACGACCAGCGTTATTATATGGATCAGAGTGTTGGGCAGTAAAGCATAATCATGTCAAGAAGATGGAAGTTGCGGAGATGAGAATACTAATATGGATGTGCGCGATCACAAAGAGATGGGAATAGGAATGAAGAGATTATGGGCAAAGTAGGAATAGCACCGATTGGAGATAAAATGAGAGAAAATCGACTGAGATGGTTCGGCCATGTTAGAAGGCATCCAACGGAGGCACCTGTTAAAATGTGTAAAAACATGGAGATTGCCAGGAGTAGGAGAGGGAGAGGGAGACCTAAGAGAAGTTGGAAAGAAACTATTAAACATGACCTTGCCTACATGGATCTAAAAACCTTGCCTACATGGATCTAACGGAGGACATGGCCCTAAACAGATTTGATTGGCGTCGTCAAATCCATATAGCCGACCCCACCTAGTGAGAAAAGGCTTGATTTGGTTTGGTTTGGTTTGAATTCCAACATAAAGTGCACAATTCAACACATTGTTGCAAGAATTTCAAGACAGATTTTGTGTGAAAAGTTTGTAATTAGAAACCTGATCAAAACAAATTATTTTTCGATGAAACTTGGGGAAATTAAAGTTTGATCAGTGTACTTTCAAACTCAGAATTTCAAGCAAAAATAAACTCGTAAAGATGGTGAACCAGTGGCTCAAACATGGCTAGTCGGACCCACCTGTGTGCAGAATTTTTGCACATATTTTTTTTAGGTCATGTTCATAAACTCATATCTCATTCATTTTAAATCGTTTTTCACTTCCATTTTTTTTATTTGATTCATGAATCATTATAGTTTAAATTCCAGCCATTAAACTCAGTTTTAGGAAGGTTGCATTAGATTAGGAGAAATCATGCATCAAAACAGCCCAGCATACTAGTTTTTCAAGACTAATTTTTTTTTTGTCATACTATAGCACGCATTGCATTACTAACTTTACTAACTTTCTAACTTTAGCATAGTTTCGAATTTTGTTTAGTTTTATTAATTTTCTATTTTTGAAATTTCTAACTTGTGTATTATTTTACAGCAATTTTAGTTTTTAGTTTAGGATTCTTAGATTTAAGAAGTTTACTTTCATTAGATTGTAGTTAATTTAATTTTTGGAAAGTAAGAATAATGATTGTAATTTTTTAGTTTTTAGGCTAGATTTAGATTTTTAATTTAGGGCAGGTACAAGTTGAGAAGGAACTTTAGTTTACATTGCTCCATGTGGATCGACCTGGTCTCACTAGTTCTATTACTACAATCGCACCCTACACTTGGGGTCCGATCAAGTTTTTGGCGCCGTTGCCGGGGAAAGATCAGACCCCAAGTGTAGGGTGCGATTGTAGTAATAGAACCGCTCAGGTCGATCCACAGGGAGCAATGTAAACTAAGGTTCCTTCTCAACTTGTACCTGCCCTAAATTAAAAATCTAAATCTAGCCTAAAAACTAAAAAATTACAACAATCATTCTTACTTTCCAAAAATTAAATTAATTACAATCCATGAAAAGAAAACTTCCTAAATCTAAGAATCCTAAACTAAAAACTAAAATTGCTACAAAATAATACATAAGTCAGAACTTCCAAAAATAGAAAATTAATAAAACTAAAAAAAATTAGAAACTATATTAAAGTTAGAAAGTTAGTAAAGTTAGTAATGCAATGCGTGCTATGCTATGACAAAAAAAATTTAGGTATTGAAAAACTAGTATGCTAGGCTATTTTGATGCATGATTTCTCCTAATCTAATGCAACTTAAAACTGAGTTTAATGGTTGGAATTTAAACTATAATGATTCATGAATCAAATAAAAAAAACGGAAGTGGAAAATGATTTAAATGAATGAGATATGAGTTTATGAACATGACCTAAAAAAAAAATCTGTGCAGAAATTCTGCACACACGTGGGTCCGACTAGCCATGTTTGAGCCACTGGTTCACCATCTTTCCAAATTTATTTTTGCTTGAAATTCTGGGGTTTGAAAGTACACTGATAAAACTTTAATTTAGCAAGTTTCATCAAAAAATAATGTATTTTGATCAGGTTTCTAATTGCAAACTTCTCACACAAAATCTGTCCTGAAATTCCTACAATAATGTGTTGAATTGTGCACTTTATGTTGGGATCCAAATTTTCAAAAAAATATTTGGCCGAAATTATTGATTCAAATCTCTAACTTTTCTTGCTTATTCAATTTAAAACTCCGATTCCAGCAACTTAAACATATCTAAACTCTACCAATATGAAAATGCATGCAATGCTAACTAGTTTCAACCATAAACTATGCATAAGAATTCACATAAACAAATAAGGAGCATAAGAAGAAAAGAAAAAAAAAGTACTTGAATTTAAATGTGTAGTGAAAAAAAGATAAATGTGTGGATTGCATAAAATTAAATGTGTGGCATTAATAAGAAATTAAATGTGTGGATTTTTCAATAAATGTAAATGTGTGGGAATTGTAATAAAAATAAATGTGTGATAAGTGTGCTCTTTTTTTATTCTCAAACTGGGTTCAAAATTACTTATTTCATGCCCTTAGGATCTTGGGTTATCAATCCAAGAACAACAACAAATGAAACACAATTCAAGCATTAATCACATAAGAAAAAGAATAATTAAAAGGAATCACATTAATATGTAATATTTTTACATAAAAGATGGAGAATTAAAATTCCAAATAAAAAAAATTACATACTAGGATGAAATGAACCTTTTTAGTTGAAGCATCAAGTTGGGACAAGCCTTCTTGAAGAGAGATGAGCTATGGTAGAGAAAGGAGATGGGTAGAATGGAGGAGGAATATCACTAGGGAGTGGGCCTTTTCTTTCATGAAAGGGAGTGGACGACCAAGGCCTTCTTTAAATAGAGTATAGGATGCCTTATTCTTTCTCCCTAGTCCCTATTTTGTTGAAGGAATCTTCTTCACTTAGTAAGTCTTCTCCTTTCTTTTCTCCATTCTATCTTCATGCACTTGTCATATTTCTTTTTTTTAGCAAATCTTCCTTTGTCTTGACATTTATGAGAGATACATGAGGTGGCACACTCTAAGTAGGAATCAAGAGAAAATTAAATGCCCAATATGTGTAGATTCTTTCCACTTTTATCTTTTTGGAAATCTTCTTTCTTGATTTAGCCCTTCATGGATTTTCTTTGATTATCTTGAATTATCTTCAAAATTAACTTGGGATTTTGTGCAAAGAAAGTGGACCCCCCTCTTGGACGCCCCACATGTGTGACCCTTTTTTCTCATTTCCTGCAAGCCAATAAAAGATAAAAAAATAAATTTCATGTGAAAAGACAAATTTACCATTAATTCACAATTGCATGACTGCGGGCCCATCTCTCATGAAATGATGAATGAATGCACCTGATGATTAATTAATTTCATGAGAAAAACACGTTTGAAAAAATCTTTCCAAAATTAAAATTAAAAAATAGCAGGTTTCATGATTTGATGCGAAAATGATGGTTTTTAAGCAAATTATGCATGAGTGTACTACAATGGATCAAAAATGCATAAAATCATGATATGACACTAAATGAGGCTCTCTTGGCTTGATAAGTCCTTAAACTTATCAAAAATAACCATGAAAATATGCATTTTTAAGGACTTATCAGGGCACATAGAGAGGGAGAGGCACACAAAGATGCAAGCTATAGACTGATAAGGTAAGAGAAGAGACATGGTAGGGGACTTATTGTGGAACCCAGATGTTGACGAGAAGTGTGAGGAAAATCTTTTGATATGCTTTGTGCCAGCGAGTCTCTTCCAGAAATAAAAAAGAAAATTATTCGTTCTCAACTTCTTACTCCCGTTGGTCACATTTCTTGGAATCGATCTAGTGAAAACGTGGGCGTGGAATAGAAATTTTGGTTACCAAACACATTCTGAATGGTTTTATCCCATGAAAATACAAGAACACCTCACTGGCACGATGCCAAACAGGGCCTTAGGTATTTAATTTTAGAAATTGGTTTGGATTTGTGATTATTTTAGATTGTTTATAACATTATTTGATCCTAACTTAGACTCTCTATTGATTTGTTTTTATTTTTAATCTTGTTTAGTTTCCAACTTTAATTAGTTTTTTTTTTGGTAAGTTCTGCTTATGGAATTTTCCTATTTTGA
The DNA here is from genome assembly GCA_012931725.1 of Litsea cubeba. Taxonomy (NCBI): domain Eukaryota; kingdom Viridiplantae; phylum Streptophyta; class Magnoliopsida; order Laurales; family Lauraceae; genus Litsea; species Litsea cubeba. The sequence continues at coordinate 47,788,242 of CM022952.1, forward strand.
TGTTCTAACTTGTGTGTTCTTTTGTAGCAACTTGTGATTCCTTTTAGATTTAAGTATCTAGTTTTAGAAGAAAAAAATTATTTCATTGGATTGTAATTAAATCTTTTAATTAAAGAGGGAATGGTTGTAATTAGTTTTTTATTAGGCGAGTCTTAGATTTTATTTAAGGCATGTATAAATTGGAAAGCCTTATCTCAATTGCTCCATGTGGATCGACCTAGTCTCACCAGTCTTATTACTATAATCGAAGCTCTGTACTTGGGGTTTGCGATCAATAGGTGCCTAGGGGCTCCAAAAAGAAGAAGTGAAGGCCCATTAGGGCAGTATGGGATGGTTGGTCTAGCCCCCATGGAACAAAACCAATCAACCCCCATGGAAAACAAGTTCCAGTCTTTGTCTCTCTCTAGAAACCCCCAAATTGGTGAGGATAATCCCTTTCAACTCCGACGTGTGTCGCGGTCTCTCTCTCGTTCTTTGCATATTAGTTCTAAACAATTTTAATGTGTTGCAAGGAGTTGTTTTGTTAAGTGATTGGTCTAATTTTTTTTTTCCATAAATGGTGATGTAAGAAATAGGGGATTTTTGAAAATCCTTTATCTTCCGAGAATCCTTATTTTTAAAATGGGTTTATTTGATCCATAAAAGATTTTTAAGAAATAGGGGATTTTCCTAAAAACCAATATTTCTAAAAAAGTCCTCATATTGAAATGGGTTCTCTCAATGGAGTTGGATTTGATTTAAATATATATATCCATATTAGAGACGGTTAAGAGAGATGCATCTACTCCATCATTATTGGTTTTTAGATATTAATACATGTTATTGATTGTTAGCTAATTTTATTTAATTTAATGCAGTATTTGGTTTTTTTTGTGGTTGTAATTCGCATTAGGGTCGTAGAAAGGAGTTTTAGACGAGTTTTATGAAGTAGTTTTGGTTTTGATTTGACAAACAAATAAATGAAGATCAAAAGGTGTTTTGGTTGAAAGTTTGGTTCCAACCAAAGTGCCCAAATAGTTACATAGATTTCTTTCTAACAGACTTTTTGTAGTGTCCAATCTCCAATTTTTCTACTAAACAATTTAGAGACTTGATTTAAAAAATGACGAGAATAGAGGTTTATTGTACTTTAGTTGCTCTTGCAAGGGAATTGATACACTTACAAGCTAAGAAATAAATAAAGGTACCGAATATCTTTTTATTTTGTGACAAATGATAAGCATGAGTCAATTACCAAATGGGGTTTCATCATCTATGAAATTTTCAACCTCTAAGTTCGTCTTACTTTTAATTATAAAGGGAATTTCTACTTTTTCATGCTGCTAAACAAACCCGAAATTTCCTCTGGATAACTCTTATATCAAAGGAGTGAACACAATTGACGTATTTGTACATTGCTTTACCCCAGGTCTTGATTGGTTATGCTCTTTTAGGGATGAATACAAATGCACAATTGACTTGTTTCTCTTTTGAGTAGGGTTTTTGCCCTTATGGAGTAGAATGTGGGGCAACAATATTGGTCACAAGTAAGAAGGCATGCCCATCTAGCACATATCCCGCTTGGGAGTTTTCCTAAATAAACCTAGGACGGTCGCCTCATGTCCACATAACGTGGGTCCGTCCCCGGTGATGAGGATGTTGTTTGTTTAGAGGGATAAGCGAGGAAAATCCCGTGGTATTTGTTCTGGTGAACATAGAAGAAGGAAGAGGAGAAGGAAGGTGATTTTGAAAACGTGAAAATAAGACAATGGTGATGGTGATGGTGATGGTTTGTGATATGAAGACGGGTTTGACACCATGGAAGGAGTTGAAAGTAGGCATGGTGAGAGACGATGAGAAGTGATAGTGAGGACCCAAAATTATGGGTGAGGCAATTACAAAGGTGGGAATCACAATTGTTTGTTTTGGATAGGTTCTGGAAGATTGATTTGTTCAAGTGGGAATGCAAGTCTAAGATGATGATGGAGTGTGGTGTTGATTGGCAAAGATGGGTTATTGCTTATTTGTGTAGGCTTAGGTTTGGTGCAATGGGTCCCAGCTGAGATGGGTAACCCACTCTCCTTCTTTGCAGTATTTTTTTTTATTTTTTTGATGATTTTACTAGAAAGAAAAGAAGCGTGGGGAAGATATGAGTTGCAAAAAACAATAGGTATTTAGGAGAGAAATGGAAGAAGAGAAGAGTGGTTTTTCTGAGGAAGATTACAGAGGATAAAGGAGAAGAGAGGAAGAAGAAAGAAAAGTGGGAATGAGTTTTTATGGGTTCAATTTGTAGGGAACAACGATATCTCTCCTCATGTGACGGCCGATGCAGAAGTTTTAGGGCCATTTTGGTCTTCACCCACTCGAATTTTTTTTATTTTTTTATGAAGTTATCCACTCAAATAGCTAGGTAAAACTATTCATTTTCTTACTTATTTTTCAAGATATCATTCTTATTTTTGTAGCTGAGTTTCTTTATTTTGGCTCCGTTTGTGAACTTCCTCATTTGTACAATGACTAGGCACAAGAGAGCATTTGCAGATCAAGAGAAGCCGAAAATGCATCCAAATTCCAGTGTCATTTAATACCCAAAAAGAAAAGGGGCCCTTTGGAGTGTTATAAAAGTTGGATTTGTTCTGTTATTCCTCAATAATGGTAGTGTAATTGGGCATCTCATTTTCCATATCCTAGAATGCAAGTAATTGGGCTAGAGAAGAGACACCATTGCTTGAGAGATCCAAAGAAGTCCTTTAAACATTTGGGAGAGATACTCAATTTGATATTGTTGTAATAAATGGATGGGACCCATCATATTTGTTGATTATAATTATGTTTCAACAAGAAATTTAGAAAATTGTCCAATGCTCTGCTTATGGAGTTGAATTGATTTTTTCCTCCTTTTTTGCATTTCTTGTTCCCTTAGTTATTGTCTCCCATTTATTCTTGCTTATATAAGAGTGCTTGTTGACACCAAAAATGTCACCTTACCTCTTCAACATCAAGAAGCTACATGAAGCCGCATCCTACCACAAATAGGCAATGCTGCTTCAAATATCAAATCTTGTTAAAATCAAACAAAAATTGCAAGATCCTTCAAAACAACCAAAAAAAGAGTACACATGAAGTTTCGGGCCATTTCAGCATTATTTGGCCTAACTTCACTCTTCAAGCAGTTAAATAAGAGCTCATGGCGGCGACAGCATTGAAGGCATCAGATCTTCGATCAAAGCCTATGGATGATCTCAAAATGCCTCCAAAAGGCTCCATGCCAAGTTTCAGGTCAAACCGAAAAAGTTTGACACTACATCAACCCTCGAGCAGCAAAATCAAGCCTTTCGGCGGCGAGAACCACCAAGGCCATCACTTATCAAACAAAGCACATGGGTGACTTTAAATTTCTTCCAAAGGGCTACATGTTAAGTTTTAGGTCATTTCGACAACATTTGACCAGACTTTGACTCTCGGAAGCCAAATCAGGCCTCCCGGCGGCGGAGTTCCCCAGGATCATGATTTCCAAATCGAAGCTAATAGATCGTCCCAAAATGACTCCAATAGGCCCCCTGCCAAAATTCAAGTCGATCGGACATCAGTTGACCATACATCGAAGTGCGACATCTTCCTCGCGATAAAACCAAGCCTACTAGTGACAGGACCCCACACAGCTTCAAAACTCAAACAAAAGCCTATGGTTGGTTTTATTTATTACTTAGCACGCTTCACCTCAAATTTCAGGTCATTCCAACATCGTTTGACCAAGTTTTGGTTTCTAACGGCAAAATCGGCAACTCTGCGTGACAAAGTCTTCGGCTTTCCCGAAAAATCAGAAACTTTGCGCCCTGATATGCAAGGCTTCTTATCAAAATTTCTATAGGGAAAATAGGCCAAAAGATGTACAAAAATGTCAGGAAAAATAGCAAAGAAAAAAGAATCGGAGAAAACCGAGAAACGACCGAAAATAGGAGACCAAAAGGGGAAAAACCCCCTGGCCCATGGTCGCCGGCGACCCTGGAAATCCGGGTCGCCGAATTTTCGCCGAAGGACCATTTTTTCTGTCCCTTTTTGCATTTCGAGATGTCCGACCCCAGTGCTTTCTCCAAAATCTGATTTTTGAGGGATGGAAGCCGTCGATCTTCATCAACATCACGGATCCGCCTTAGAAATCATGGAATCATCATGGATGGGTTTGACATCACCAACCGGCCGACCAAAAAAACTTACTTTCTGCTCGATCGATCGAGAAATCGACAGGATAGATGGCACCGGCCTATTGGTAGCAATCAATGTCTGAAATTGCATGGTCATCCGACATCGATCAGCATGAAGATCCATCAGCAATAATCGCAAAAGAATTCCAAAAGATGCGGCACGGCCTGCAACTCTTCAAGTGCCTTGGCGACCACTTAATGCAGTTAAATGACCCGCTTTATGACAAGTTAATGCGGTCATTAACTCATTATTTTGGACGGCCCAATCAAACCATGTAACTCCTCCCATCATGGAGCTTCAAGGCGATTAAAAGCCCTTAATTTTTCATGGCCATTCGGAAGCCAAGAAAAAGGAGTTACAAAATAAAGAAATAAAAACTTGTAACTCCTCCCATTATGTGGCTTTAATACATTTACAGCCCATAAACCCCTCTCACGGCCACTAAAAGCCTATAAAAAAGGGGGGGGGGGGTCATTCCAAGAAGAACAGATTGGAACCCAAAAGATCGAATCCCGGAAAATCGATCAGAAAAACTCATAGATAAGAGAAAACTATGCCAAAGTTGCTACAACGACCTCTCCTCCACTAAAAAAGTCCTACACCGACCACCACTACAAGGTGACCAAAGTCCCTTAGGGGGCCACCCCACAAGGCCTTCTGCTTCTGTCTCCATGGCTTCGACGTGACTTTTCAGCCCGTCTACTTAGTTTTTTATTGGATATAGGACCTCCTCTTGATCATTATCCTCTAAAAATATGAGGTTTAAGCCGAGCCAAGCTAATCAAGAGCACCCTTTGTTCTCATTTGAAAGATAATGGCGAAGTCCACATACGACTTGCGACCGTCAATCTGAACGAGTCCCCACAATCTCGTGAAAAGTTAGATCCCACTTTTCTTACTTTTCATTGTATTTTGTATTATTTAAAGAGACATAAAAAGAGAATCACAACTCTTGTATTTCATTATTAATAAGAATTTTAAATTGCCTTTCACGGCAAAAAAATCGCTTTTTACGGCAAATATCGCCTTTCACGGTAAAAAATCGCCTTTCAAGGCAAAACAAATGAAATCGCCTTTCACGGCATTCAAAACAAACATGTCTTTTTTCTTAAATATGTGCAATGAAAAACTAGAAAAAAAGTTGATTTCCTTTTCTACTTGCGAAGGTGGATCTACGAACCACCATTTGTCAATTCCAAGTAGAGTAGAAAATCTGGCATACCCGTGCAAAAAAATGTTGATGCTCGCTTCATGCCTCCGGCCGCGAAAGGGTTGGACCCGATGGACTCTCACGTCCGCTGACCCCGGTACCGCCTCGAGCGAACATCGAAAGCAGGTTCATTAAGCTGGCACGCCCAGTGGGATTCGTTCATTTAAGAACATGATGCTTAGAAAAGAAATGTTTGCATATCATATTTTTGCATACTTCTTTTCTATATTCCTTGGCTCCTTTCTAGTTGGCGGCGGCACGCCCAGTGGGACTCGTTCATTTAAGAACATGATGCTTAGAAAAGAAATGTTTGCATGTCATATTTTTGCATACTTCTTTTCTATATTCCTTGGCTCCTTTCTAGTTGGTGGCCTATGTTGGATTTTGCATCTAAAAAAAATGAGAAGGGATTTTTTTTTGGAAATTTCTAAATTCTATCTTTGATTTTATTTCCCTTTTCCTCTTTCAAAAAATCAGATTTCTCATTTTGGTTTCAACTTTGAGAAACCTTTATCCTTTCCTCTTCGCACTCGATAGCTTGCAGAAATGTTTGATGCAATCGTTCGTATCGGGGAATGGGCCATCGTTTCTCCTCGTTGAGTCCGTTAGAGATCAAAAAAAAAAAATCAGATTTCTCATTTTGGATTCAACTTTGAGACACCTTGATCCTTTCCTCTTCGAACTCAATGGCTTGCAAAAATGTTTGATGCAATCGTTCATATCGGGGAATGGGCCATCGTCTCCTCGATGAGTCCATTAGGGATCTTTAAGAAAAAAAATCAGATTTCTCATTTTGGATTCAACTTTGAGAAACCTTGATCCTCTCCTCTTCGAACTCGATAGCTCGCGAAAATGTTTGATTTAATCGTTTGTATCAAGGAATGGGCCATCGTTTCTCCTCGATGAGTCCGTTAGGGGTCTTAAGAAAAAAAAAAGTCAGATTTCTCATTTTGGACTCAACTTTGGGAAACCTTGATCATTTCCTCTTCGAACTCAATAGCTCGCAGAAATATTTGATGCAATCGTTCGTATTGGGGAATGGGCCATTGTTTTTCCTCGATGAGTCCGTTAGGGATCTTAAAAAAAAAATTCAGATTTCTCATTTTGGATTCAACTATGAGAAACCTTGATTCTCTCCTCTTCGAACTTGATAGCTTGAAGAAATGTTTAATGCAATCGTTTGTATTGGGGAATCGGCCTTCGTTTCTCCTTGATGAGTCCGTTAGGGATCTTAAAAAAAAAAGAAAAAAAAATTAGATTTCTCATTTTGGATTCAACTTTGAGAAACCTTGATGCTCTCCTCTTTGAACTCGATAGCTCGCAAAAATGTTTGATGCAATCATTCATATCGGGGAATGGGCCATCGTTTCTCCTCAATGAGTCCGTTAGGGATCTTCAAAAAAAAAAAAAAAACAAAACAAAGAAGCAAAGAACACTAAGGTTACACCAATTGCATTCTTTGACCAAGATTTATTCAAGAAAAGCCTTGTCCAGAGTGTGGAGACAGCTTGACTGTTCTAAGCAAGGGTCCTCCAAACGGGTTCATTAAGTAATCTTACCCTTACCTGGGGGCTAATCTATCAATTGAAGTTTCATAACACTGGATTAGGAGGCCTAGGTGTACTCTTCCTTCTTTAGATTTTTTTTTTCAAAAATAAAAAAAAACTCTCGTCACTTTTGGGTTCAGATTCGAGAAATCTTGGTCCCTTTCCTTTCGGAACGAAGCTCGTAGAAATGTTTGAGTCGGCTTCTAGGTCGAATACCATTTGCTCTCTTCGATGAATCCGATTTTGACCTTTCAAAAAACCTGATCTTGTGTCCACTCCATAGATGCAATTTCCAACATTTATGCCTAGCGGTGCTAGTACGCCCTTTTTGGGTCTACTGTATTCGCGACCGACACACTTGTTCTCTCCAATATTTGTTCCTAGCGGTACTAGTACGCCCTTTCGGGTATACTGTATTCACGACCGACACATTTGTACCTCCAACCTTATATTCATCTTACATCGAGTAAGCATTGCTTCTCGATAAGTTGAATTAAGGTTTACAATTGCTTCTAGCAGTCACTAGAACACTCATTCTGGGCCCATCATACTTGCGATCAGAATAATTGTACCTTCTAGGGCTTTTTGCCTTCTTCATGTCGCTTGAGTCAGACCATGTCCCTCGAGCGATTTGAAACAACAAAACCATAGTTTTCCTATTTATGATTATTATATTCTTGTGATTACTAATGGATGTGGTCTTGTTTCAGAAAATTTTTAAAACTAACAATGGCAGTTTCTTTGACCATTAATTTCGACGAAAGCAAGTACCAACTTGTTGACAAAAAAATGTGTCACTTTGCCTCCCCAAACTCAAAAAACCTACATGAAGTCGCAGCCTGCCATAAATAGGCAATGCTACTTCCAAAAAATCAAATATTGTCAAAATCAAACAAAAACTGCAAGATCCTTCAAGACAGTCAAAAGAGGAGTACACAAGAAGTTTTCGGCTATTTCAAAATCATTTGGCCTAACTTCGCTTCTCCGGCAGCTGAAAAGGAGCTCCCGGTGGCGAAAGCATTGGAGACACCAAATCTTCGATCAGAGCTTGTGGATGGTCTCAAAATACTTCCAAAAGGCTCCTCGTCAAGTTCCAAGTCAAACCGACAACGTTTGACCCTACATCAACCCTCAAACAGCTAAATCAAGCCTCTCAGCGGTGAGAACCACCGAGGTCATCACTCATCAGACAGCACATGGACGGTTTTAAAATGCTTACAAAGGGCTACACGTCAAGTTTCAGGTCATTTCGACAACATTTGACCAGACTTTGACGCTCGGAAGCCAAATCAGGCCTCTCGGTGGCGAAGCTCTCCGGGACCATGGTTTCTAAGACAGAGCTTGTGGATCATCTTAAAATGACTCCAATAGGTTCCCTGTCAAATTTCAAGTCAATCAGACATCGGTTGACCGCACATCAAGCCGCGACATCTTCATCGCGACAAAATCAAATCTACTGGCAATGATGAGTCTTAAATTTTGCATATTTTACCCCTCATTAGTTCAGATTTTATCAGCATATCATATGCATATCATTTGCTTTACACAGAGATTTTATCATTCTATCACATTAAACGGATTATCGGATTATCATCCATAAATCCGAATATTTATAACGCATTTTTATGTAACTTCTCTTGTGTAGGTGGACCCCGAGACTACCCCAACCTTCCGGCTAATATCCCAAGGCATCAGTAGTGTTGAAGAATTCCAAAATAAGATGAGAAGAAGTCATTTTCCAACACAAATGAGTGGTTGGTGTATTGGTTAGAGCTTTGGCTGCTATGAAGTAGGTTATGGGTTCAAATCTCAACAATTATATTTTTTTGGGTTCGAATCCTTCCGTCCCAGACCAATTCTATCATAACAAAGATTGTTCTTTTTAACAATCTTCTGTTTAAGGGTGTAATGTTGGATACAATGTGATCCAATCTTTCTTTGTGATTTCTAATGATTCTTCTATAGAATCATATCTTCCCTTTCGATTTTGTTTCTCACAAACAAACGGATCGAGTATCAATGACATGTGGATGGAAATAAATATCTTTTTTGATATAGGTAGGATGGGAACAAAGATCAAAGTGAAATTCAAAAAAAAAACTGGGTGGGCCATTCAGCGTATGTTCGCCCCCTCGCCCATATTCATATTGAAGGTTAGTTATGGGTTCAAATCTCAACAATTATATTTTTTTGGGGCATTCGGCGACGGGTCCTTGAACATTTCACTTTATGGCCTTAGATCCACTAAAAAAAGTCATAGAGCCAAAGGTCCTTCCCACACTTATTCACACATAAAATGTCTAATTTACCCTTTCTTTAAATCTTATCCCATGATTGGGGGGATATCCCATTAATAATGGTCAACTAACATTTAATTGCCTATGATTAATGGAATCCCCAGGTTTTCAAATAAATTCTAAAAACACACAAATAAATTTCAAAATAACGAAAATAAGTTTTAAAAAATGAAATAATTTCGAAAAATGCAATAAGTTTAAAAAAAATCAATATATAATCAAATAACGCAAATAAATTTAAAAAGACTCAAATAAGTTTCAAAATATCCAAATAAATTTCAGAAAATATAAATAAATTTCAAAAGACTCAAATAAATCTCAAAAGATCCAAAGAAATTTTCAAAAATGCAAATAAATTTAAAATAACTAAAATAAATTTTAAAAAATGCAATAATTTCAAAAAACGCAATAAATTTGAAAAGATACAAATAAATTTCAAAAGACGCAAATAAATTTAAAAAACGCATATAAATTTCAAAAAACTTAAATAAATTTGCTAAAAAACTCAGATAAATTTTGAAAAAGACTCAGATAGATTTACAAAAAATACAAAGAAACATGACAGAAAACAGATAAATTTGAACAATACTCAGATAAATTTGACAAAAACTCAGATAAATTTGAACAAAACTCAGATAAATTTACCAAAAATTCAGATAAATTGTGAAAGAAACTCAGATAAATTTACCAAAAACACAAAGAAATATGATAGAAAACAGATAAATTTGAACAGCACTCAGATAAATATGACAGAAAACAGATAAATTTGAACAAAACACAGATAAATTGACAAAAACTCAGATAAATTTCACCAAAATGCTGATAAATTTGAAAGAAACTCAGATAAATGTTACAAAAAATAGATAAATTTCACAAAAACATGGATAAACCCGGGACCCGCTGCCTTTCTTTTCCGGTAACATCAATGGCGATGGTGGATTCCGGTCATCATGTTAGTAAATGCTACTGGGCTTCTGGGCTGAGTGGGTCAGACCCGACCTGGAACCTACTCTTCTTCGCCTCTGTTCGGAGAGAGATCCTGGGTTATTCCTTCCTAGCCTCTGTTCAGGCAATTGCAAAGATTTCATGTGAGGGGATGCTGCAGATGATTGAATGGTCCTGTGAGGGGATGTTGCAGACACCATGCAAGGTGAAGATCATAATGCTTCATTCCCTTGCCTTTGCTGTTGACCATCGCCGACGGGTCTGGATCGGAATAACGGGCGGCTGGAGAGGCGTCGGATGTTGGAGTGTTCACTAGAAAACCCCTTCTTCCTTCTCCCCTCTCCCATCACCTCCGAATCATTGTCGTTTTCGCTGGTCAGTCCGAGCCGGAAGGAATCCAAACCCAATTGACACGACCCATATGAAACTCAAATTCGGCTACTGTGTTCGCAGGATCTGTTTCTACTCAGGCCTGTAATATTAAAAATTCAATTGAAGTCAGATCAGTGAGTGAAAAACATGTCTGCTTCGAGCCATGAACTTTTAGAGAAAGAAATCCATCAACTATTATATAATGGAACTCATGGTGCCTCTTTTAGCCTCTTATAAAACACACAAGGATCCATTACGTCTTTTAGCCCATCCGTATGTACTGCAATCATTGGATTGACAACACATGGATTCGTCGGTTTCGGGTCTCCTGCTACAGGGACTAGCGGGCGACGATGGGCACAGCAAAAACTTCTTCTCTGATGCTACGAATGGGCACGGGGCAATCTTTTGCAATCAATAAAAGCAGATCAGACATGGTTTCTACAATAGACTCCGATCTGCAACCCACGAGCAGCGATCCTTCTCCGATCAGATAGTAGCCCACCTGATTGATCAGAAAATCTTCTAATCTCGTCTTATTGGTCTGCAACAGTGCGATTCCGACGAAGTCAAGAGATTCAGACGATCTCTTATCCGGAACCCCGATCAGTGTGGCACAACAGAGATCGGAATACCCAAACAAATCTAGTCTCGTTGCAAAAAAAGAGGGATAATATAAGATTTGAAATTTCAAAATTCAAAATTTTATGCCTAAAATGGTTGAAAGGGCATATCAGTCTTGAAATATGTGATCATGTGGATGTAGGGACCTATGGCAACAAACAGTCTAGCTCAGTGGACCATATGCTTTAAAAAGTTTTTCTTTGGAGTGGAGGCTGGATACATTCACTTATAGGGACCTTTCGCTAATTTTGCCTTTTTTTTTACATAGAAGATATTTCATCCAACTCTAACAATCCATGTGAAAGGATATGAGCCAATCAAAATCCTCCAAAATGAATGACCACAAAAATCACATATGCTTTTGGAAGGAAAGTTTGTTGCAACCAATCAAATTGAAGCAATCCATGTGAAAGCAAAAGAGCCAATCAAAAGCCTTCAAGTTGCAACTAATCAAATGGAAGCAATCCTTGTGAATGAAAATGAGCCAATCAAATGTCTTCAAAGTTTCTATAAATTGGAATGTTTTTGTAGAGAAAGGGAGATCTTTTGACAAGTTAGTCTTTTTACAATTTTATTTTTACTTTTAGAATGTAATTAGGAGCTTCTTTGTAACTAATCTAGAGAGAGTGTATGTAATTGAAGATTATTAATGAAGATTTGGAGCACTTTCTTGATGTTTAGTGGCTAAAGCTCTTGGATTAGGCTCTCCTTTTGAAGCTAAGTATTGTGATTAGTTCAATTTCATGCATGTTTTAGTTTAAATTCCCTACTTGTGCCTCAATTGATTAATAGATTTTAGATCTAGTTGTACTAATCTCTCTCATTTCTCATGCTCTATCTCTACACTTGATGCTCGGATAATCTCAATTGATGCTTTGTAGTTTGATTAAGTTCTCTCACATAGCGTGCTCTAGAGCCCTTATCTTTGATCTTTTGTAACTTGATTTTGATGATTTATTGTTAGGATAGCTAGATAATGATCTACGATCTTGGCATTTGATTTTCTTTTACTTTGGTCTTCATTGTTATATCATCCAATCCAATTAGGCAAGAGATTGCTAATTGGATTGTAGATTTGGGAGTTGAATTAGAACATGCATTGTTTGAATTAATTACAAACTTAGTGGATTTTGGATTGCCTAATCTATTATTCTTATTGTTGTTGATTTAAATCTTTATTTGATTTGTTATTTTCACTTCTAGATTTTTAGATCTACACTCACATAACTTGTTTTAAATCCTACACATTTCACACCACATCTTCACCTTAAATCTTCCATTTCCACCACCATTCACACACTAGTTTAGAGTAACTTGTTAGATTAACTTAGATATAATTAACTTCATATTTTCAGATTGTTGATTAATTATTACATTGCATAGTTTAGAAGTTTTAATTGTTTACTTCAATTATCTATATTAGTTATATCTTAGTTCAATTCTACTCTAATTGGATTCATTGCTTGTTCCATCCTCTCTCTGTGGGATCGATAATCCGGACTCTTGAGTCCTTTACTACTTGACGACACCATAGTCTTGCGGTTAAAAGTTGCACATTAAGTGTCGATCAAGTTCTTGGCGCCGTTGCCGGGGTGAGGCATCGAAAAGCTTTGAATTTCATAGAGTTGAACTCATTTTTAGCTTGGTGTACTTTTTATATTTCCTTTATTTTCCTTGCGGATTCTACACATTGTTTGTGTCTCTTTTGTAGGGAATTCCTCGCTTGGAGCAAAGGAAAGTGGAAAAGTGCATTGGAAAACTTGAAGATTTTACTTGCTTTCCTAGTTTAGAATTAGTTTAGACATTTATTTTCTTTCTTAGTTGGTTGTATTAGGTATTTATTATCAAGGCATTGTAATAATTTTGGTTACGGGTCTGCCCGTGACCCATTTACTTTACTTTACGCACTTTACTTACATTAAGTAGTTAGTTGTTTAGTAGAATTGCAATAAATTGCTTGTAGGGAAGGAGGACGATTGGTAGGGGTGTTTAACGGGTCAAACCCGACCCGACCCGAAAAATTTTATATGGGTTAAAACCCACCCGAATCCGACCCGTTTGGGTCACGGGTTGGTCGGGTCACGGGTCAATCGGGTCACGGGTCACTCGGGTCACGGGTCGGCGGGTCACGGGTCGGGTTTGGGTCAAAAAGAAATAATTAAAAAAAAAAATCACGGGCGGCAGCAAGGAGATGAAATGGCCGACAGCTCGTGATGCAGGTGCAGTGGCCGGTTGTTGCGCGCGGAAGGGACTGACTGACGCCAAAGCGGGAGTGCAGGTTGGCCGCTGGTTTGCAGGGAAAAGGAGGGGCGGCTGCTGCCTGTGATGCAACTGTGGCTGCAGGCAGTGCAGGGGCTAGCCGTAAAGAAAGAGGTAGCGGGGAGATGGCCGGCCGCTGTGCAAGGAGAGAAGAGTGACTGCTGCAGCAGGTGGGAGCTGATGGCTTGTGCAGGGCGGTGCAGAGAAGCTGAAAAGCAGGGAGAAGAGAAGAAGAGGGAGAAGGAGCAGAAATGGCATGAGTTCATGAGAAATGAATGAAAGCCACCAACCTACATTCCACATGTGTGTTTCTCTGCCTGCACTAATGGAAAAAGACACCGACAAGATGACCCATCTGGGAAAGTCTGGAAGAGATTGAGATTGATTTCAAGTTCAGGTACAGTGGGGTTATGTGACTTGCAGGCCAAGAGCAAACACATCTTCCCAAAAAACACCATCTTTTGCCTCCCAACCCACGCAATTTAAAGCATTCATTTATTTATTTAATCAGTTTATGTTTTTTAAGTTTTTGTGTGGGTTTCTCTGATGGGAGAGAAGAGAAGAAGAATAAAATTCTTTGTTTATTTAATCAGTTTATTCCAAAAACATGGTGGCAAGACAACTCACAGTAAGACGATTGGAAGAGTCTTTGGCAGGAACTAGTGCACTGTCTCATCACATAGAAGAAATAGTCATCGTCACACGTGGATCTTCTCCCCAGCAATCCAAACTGTGCTCACATTTAGAATTTCTCCAATTGAGGTCAGTACCCATCGTCAGAACTCCATGAATCTCAGAGTAATTACTAGGAGGATATGAAATCCCAGACCCACCCACAACCAATCCAGGGACCTTCATTGCAACCTTGCAAGAGGTGTTGAGATCTAACAGCGTCCGATAACCCATCATGGCATAGACATACATCCCAGGTGGGCCACTGATGCATGGAGCCGTTGATATGTAGTGCGGATTGTCCACAGCCACAGGAAGTGAGCAATTGACGAACACGATCGAAACCCAATCAGTGACATAGAAGGGGCCTAGATCGCGGAATCCAGGGATAGAGGAAGGGAAGAGCAGTCATGGCTTCTTAGAACAGAATCAATGGCTACTGACCTGTCCTGCTTGGAGAGCATCTTGATTCATGATTCTTGACTCTCCTAGTACGATGGGTTTCAGTTTCAGGGCATGGGAGGTGTAGATTCTGATGGGAGAACAGAAGAGTAGCTTGACTGGTCCTGCAGACTACCGGAAGATTGTTTCAAATGGAGGCTTAATTCAATGTATGAAGTTATCGGGTTCACGGGTCACCCGTCAACCCGACCCGTTAGACCCGTTAACCGGTACCAACTGTAACGGGTCGGGTCGGGTCGGGTCGAGCACCGGAAATCTGCTGCCATGACCCACCCATTGACCCACGGGTCGGGTCGGGTTCACGGGTCGGGTCGGGTCACGGTTAATTTTGTACACCTCTAACGATTGGACTATACCGTCGCGGCCCCTCACATTCGTACACGGAAATTGGTGTCCGTGGTGTGAGTCGACGACAATCGATTCGTCCCCCGAAATAAATCGGGAGGTTTGCATTTCCTAATCCCCGCGAATCCCTTGCAAGCGGGTTTATTTTGTTAGTTGTTCCTTGCTTTATAGTGTAATTTTTTCAAATACACTTGTAATTTGGTGCACTACTAGTAAAGGGAAAATCACCCCAACATGATAAGGACTCGGATTTCATCACCATTTCCTTGCCCTTAGGACTTCATCTTAATTCTCACCTAGTTTAGAACCAATAAACCATAATAAAATTGAGTAGAAACGTGACCTTAGGTTACGAGCTCACTAGGGAAGACCACCGCGGTTGTGCCAATTGTGTGCCTTGGCAGATTTTTGGTGCCTAAGCAAACCTTGTCCCTTGGCTACCATCTTGCCAAATAGGGAGACAACTTTGTTGTTCGAGGAGTTGGTTTTTAAGAGGAGCCTTCGCCTAGCGTCGAGATCCCACCATCTACCTGGGAGTTAACTGGCCAGAAATTCCGTTTCATAGGTCTAGGTTGGAGGCCAGAGTGTCCTCTTCATAGTTAGGAGCTGTCTAGAATTCTTTTAGGTAACCTTAGTTTAGATTAGCTTTTCATTTAGTTTTCAAAATTTTTGTTAAGTTGCATTCATTTCATTGAGCGGACCATTGCATTGCTAGGTTAGTCGCAGTTGTATGCGAGTGTGGATACGTGATCAAGGCCGATTAATGAGGATTGGTTACCTTGCTTTACCTGCCCCACCCATAGTACCCACAATGGCTGCCCAAAACCCTCAACAAAGGACCCTCAATGAACTATTTGCACCATTTTCATCAACTTCACCTAGTTGTATAGTTTTGCCAGAAAATAATGCGGACCAATTTGAAATCCGGCCCGCCACCATCAATATGTTACCAAAATTTCATGGATCTGAGTGTGAGCAGCCCTATATCCATTTGAACAAATTCCTGACCATCTGCCACACGTTTAGGAATCAAAATTTAAATAGTGAAGCCATGAAACTTAGGTTGTTTCCCCTCTCACTAGAAGATCATGTAGCTGCCTGGCTGAATTCCTTGACTCCAAACTCCATTACCACCTGGGATGAGCTTGTCAAAAAGTTTATGTCAAAATTTTTTCCAGTGAGCAAAACTGAGTAGTTTAGGAGTGCCATCAGGAACTTTAGGGGACGACTCGAGGAAAAGTTTGCCGAAACCTGGGAGAGATTCCATGACCAATTGATCAAATGCCCACATCACGGGATTGACAAAGGAGAGTTGATACATTTCTTTTATAGAGGTTTTACGAACCCCCAGCATATCTTGACTGAATCAATGCACAAAGGAGAATTCATGAATCAGACTGCCGATCAAGCATATGAATTCTTTGTCAAGCTTGTAGAAAATTCACAAAATTGGAGCAGTAATAGAAAAGATTTGGAGAGAGATGAGACAGGGATCCAGAAACCTAGAATGTATAACATCAAACAGGACCCTGAGTTGGAAAATGTGATGACCAGTTAGGCCAAAGAGTGGAAAATTTGAGCAAAAAGATAGGATCTATGTCTGTAATGTCATGCCAACCCACCCCTCAGCAACATGAGCCCACCTTGAAAAGTATGAGTGAACCGCATCATGTTTGTGTGTTATGCGATAGTTGTGAGCACGCGGTTGAGAGTTGCCCTAGTCTGCCATTTGTCAAGGCCGAGCAAGCCAATGCGCTGAATTCCTATGGAAACTTTCGGAAACCAACTGTTAACACTTTCAGTCAGACCTACCACCAAGACAATAGGTTCCACCCCAATTTCTTGTATCATCAATCCGAGCCTATTCAATTCCACGGAGGTCAACCAGGATTCCAGCCGCAGTATCCTAGGCAGCAATTCCAGCAACCTGCTCAAAATAATCATCCCATTGTTTCTCATCCTCAGCAGCCCACACAACATAATCAATTTCACCAACAACATCAGTTCTAACCATAGAACCAGTGTAGGGCACTAGTCCCAAATCAGATGCCTAATTACTCTGCACCAACACAAGCCCCTCAGCAATCCTCTCATCTGGAGAACCTGTTATCCAAATTCATTCAAATCCAAGAGCAGACTAACCAGGCCCAGAACCAGTCCATTGCAAAACTAGAGGCCCAATTAGGTCAGCTCACCTTACAGTTGTCTAAGAGAGAAAATGGCCATTTCCCGAGCCAAACCATTCTTAATCCGAAAGGACAGTCCAATCAGCCCAGAGGCCAGTGTTCGGTAGAGAGTAATGAGTATGTGAAGGCGATCCATACTCTGAGATCAGGAAAGACTGTTGATAATAGAATTGAGATGCCTGAAGAGGATCAAAGAGAGAAGATTTTTTAGGAAAACCAGAGAGTTTGAGGAAAATTATCGAACTCGAGAAAGAGAAATTGAAGAAAGATTTGAAAGAGAATGTAGAAAGAGAAAAGGAGAAAGAGAGAGAAGAACCCATACCAAGAGGAGAACCACAGAGAGAGAAGATTCAAAAGCCCATTGTAGTTGGACCATTATCTTTAGAAGTGGTACCTAGAGCACCATTTCCACACCGATTAAAGGAGACTAGGAAGAAGGATCACTTTGAGGGAATCTTAGAAGTTTTCAAAAATGTCCAGATAAACATACCCCTCCTTGATGCCATAAAGCAAATCCCTTCCTACTCCAAGTTTTTGAAAGACCTGACCACTGTCAAGCGGAAAACATCAGTACCCAGAACCGCTGTGATGGCAACCCAAGCATCAGGCTTGATCCAGTAGACCATTGGACCCAAATACAAAGACCCTGGCTGCCCTACCATTACCATTCAGATAGGAGACTCTATCATAGAGAGGTGTCTCCTTGATCTTGGGGCAAGTGTGAATATACTGCCGTACTCCGTGTACGCGCAGTTGGGCTTGGGAGGACTGAAGAAGACTGATATTACCCTCTGTCTTGCTGATAGGTTAGTCAAGTATCCAAAAGGAGTGGTGGAAGATATGATCGTAAAAGTTAAGGATTTTTATTTTCCAGTTGATTTTGTGGTTTTGGATACCGAACCAGTAGTAGCCCACGACCGACATATTCCTGTCATTCTTGGTAGACCGTTGCTTACAACATCAGATGCAATGATTAGATGCAGGAATGGGGTTGTAACACTTAGTTTCGAGAACATGAAGTTGGAGTTGAATGTTTTTCATAACGGACTCCAAACATCAGATTTAGATGATGATGAGGAAGTGAACATGATTGACACATTAATTGATCAAACAATTCAATCATCATGTTACACAGATCAGCTGGAGGAATGTCTGGCTCACTTCAATGCCGACATAGACATCGACGGGTCCATATGCGAAGTTAATGCATTATTGGATTCGACCCAGCCGATGGATGTTGGCCGATGGAAGCAGAAAATTGAGCCTATATTTACATCCGCCTCTGAATCTATGGTCGCAGAAGAATCAATTATTGTTGAGCCACCCATGTTAGAATTGAAACCAGTACCCAAGAATTTAAAGTATGCCTACTTTGGGCCCTCTGCTAACAACCCAGTAATTATTGCCTCAGACCTTGAGGAAGAGCAGGAAAAAAAATTACTGGATGTGCTGAAAGACCATCAGAGTGCCCTAGGTTGGACCATCTCGGACATTAAAGGAATCAATCCCTCTATAGTTATGCACCAAATTCATCTGGAAGAAGGTGCCAAACCATCTCGTGAACCACAGAGGCGACTGAATCCGATCCTAAAGGAAGTAGTGAGGGGAGAAGTAATTAAGCGTTTAGACGCTGGCATTTTATCTACCCGATTTCTGATAGTCAACAGGTTGGAGAGTCTGTATTGATTACAGAAAATTAAATTCAACGACCAGGAAGGACCACTTTCCATTACCCTTCATTGATCAGATGTTGGAAAGATTAGCCGGCCATGCTTTCTATTGCTTCTTGGATGGTTATTCAGGGTATAACCAGATCCATATCTCCCCTGAGGACCAAAAGAAGACAACCTTCACCTGTCCTTTTAGCACATTTGCCTACAGGCGTATGCCATTTGGCCTGTGCAACGCACCTGCGACTTTTCAAAGGTGTATGTTGAGCATTTTCTCGGACATGGTGGAGAGATTTTTGGAAGTCTTCATGGATGACTTTTCTATTTTTGGCTCAAGTTTTGATAGTTGTCTGCACCACTTGACCCTGATATTGCAAAGATGTAAGAAAAATAACCTGGTTTTGAACTGGGAAAAGTGTCATTTTATGGTCAAGTCGGGTATTGTTTTAGGTCATATTGTGTTGAGTAAGGGCATTGAAGTAGATAAAGCCAAGATCGACTTGATTGTGAACCTGCCTCCTCCTAAAACTGTACGAGAGGTGAGAGCCTTTTTGGGCCACGCAGGTTTCTATCGATGCTTTATCAAAGACTTTACCAAAATTGCCCGCCCTCTCTACGATCTCTTGGCAAAGAATGCTAATTTTGATTTTTCTGCGACATGTTTAGAATCATTTGATCGTTTGAAGGAGAGTTGACATCTGCACCCATTATCCATCCTCCTGATTGGACGAAACCTTTTGAATTGATATGCGATGCTTCCAATTATGCTCTTAGAGCTGTACTGGGACAGAGGATAGACAAATTGCCTCACGTCATCCACTATGCTAGTAGGACACTTAATGACGCACAACTTAACTATACCACCACTGAGAAGGAATTGCTTGCTGTAGTCTTTGCATTGGATAAGTTCAGGTCCTATCTCATAGGGTCAAAAGTCATTGTCTTCACTGATCATGCCGCATTGAAATATTTGTTGAGCAAGAAAGATGCTAAAGCTCGGCTGATCAGGTGGATACTGCTTTTGCAAGAATTTGACCTAGAGGTACGAGATAAAAAGGGGTATGAAAATGTGGTAGCTGATCATGTTTCGCGTCTGATTGTCGATTCCTCTAAAGACCATCCGATTTTAGAAACCTTCCAAATGAGCAATTGTTATTTGTTGATAGTAAAACCCCGTGGTATGCAAATATAGTTAACTATCTGGTGACCGGGAAAACACCAAGTAATTGGTCAAAAAATGACCAATTCCACTTCTTGTTCAGGGCTAAATACTATTTTTTGGATGATCCCTATTTTTTTAAACAATGCCCTGACCAAATCATTAGGAGGTGTGTACCCGAGATGGACCAGAAGAGCATACTTGAATTCTGTCATAACCATGCCTGTGGGGGACATTTTTCTAGTAAAAAGACAGCAGCAAAGGTGCTGCAATCTAGATTTATTTGGCCTACCCTTTTCAAGGATGCACATGAGCACTGTAGGAACTGTGACCGGTGTCAACGATTAGGGAGGATCTCTAAAAGGAATGAAATGCCCCAACAACCTATCTTGATCGTTGAGTTGTTTGACGTTTGGGGTATCGACTTCATGGGACCATTTCCCATTTCTTTTGGTTATCAGTATATTCTTGATGCTGTTGATTATGTGTCTAAATTGGTAGAGGCATTCCATGCAAAACCAATGACCACAAGGTTGTGGTTGAATTTTTGAAAAATTAAGTTTTCGCTCGCATTGGTATACCACACGCAATCATAAGTGACGGTGGTAAGCACTTTTTCAACCAAGTATTTGAAGCTTTAATGGGGAAGTACCACATCACACACAAAGTTGCCACAGCATACCATCCCCAGACTAGCGAGCAAGTAGAAATTTCCAATCGTGAGATCAAGAACATCCTGGAGAAGACAGTCAATCCAAATCGGAAAGACTAGTCTTTACGTTTACATGATGCATTGTGGGCGTATCGGACAACATTCAAGACACCTATCAGAATGTCTCCATATAGGTTGGTCTTCGGCAAGGCATGCCACTTGCCGGTTGAACTAGAACATCGAGCATATTGGGCGATCAAGCGCCTAAACTCTGACTTAGAAAAGGTTGGGGTCCAACGGAAACTGCAGCTTGCTGAACTAGAGGAAATGAGGAATGAATCATATGAATGTGCAAGGAGTTATAAGGCCATGACCAAAATGTTTCATGATAAGAGAGTTCTAAGAAAAGAGTTTCATCCTGGCTAGAAAGTTTTGCTATATAACTCCAGATTGCACTTGTTCCCAGGCAAGCTGAAGTCTCGATGGTCAGGACCCTATGTCGTTCAGACAGTCCATTCCCATGGTGCAATTGAACTTTTGAATCCCAGAGATGGTAGCACCTTTCAAGTGAATGAGCACAAATTAAAGGAGTATCTTAAGTTTGTGGATCCTGAGAATGTTGCTGAAAAAATCCTTCTTGTGGACCCAGGATAGATTGACCTCATACACTGTTAATTACGTCTGGCTGAAGACGTTAAACTTAGCGCTTGTTGGGAGGCAACCCAATATACCCGTGTGTCGGTACCCCCTTGGTGAGAAATTCCAATTTATCTTCCTTGTCCTATTTTATTTCTGTTATGCATAAACATTCGGGATAATGTTTAGGATAGGTTTGGGGGTGAGGCACTGCATTTCATGCATTGCATTTTGCATGTACATAAGTTGTTTTGTTTTCTATTTATACCAAAAACCTTAAAAATTTGAAAATTTTTCAAAATCACTACAAACCTGAAAAAAAAATATTTCAAAATCTGTCCATGGATTTTGCTTGAAGAGTTGTCATTTGTATAAGTCCTGGGAATTTTTTACACATTTAGCCACATGAGTGTAGTCTAAGAGAAGAGCAAATCACTTCAGAAAGACCAGAAAGAATCATTAGTGGAGACTGAAACCCATTGAGCGATTAAGCCTATCTACATCCGTTTGGGGTGAGGACTCTTCTGCGCTATTCCTGAGTAGAATGAAGAGCTACTCCTACAGCTTCTTAGTTCAACACTTCCAATCTCATAAATGATATTCCTTGTTTTAACCATAGAGGTGACATCAAAATGCCCCTTGACTTGTAGCTTATGATGCATTTTTCCAAATCTTAGGGGAAGATGATAGGCATTCAAAAAAAAGCCATGGCCAAATTTTGAATCCACCTATTGCATTTTATACCCTTAATGGCCATCTTGAGCCTATTTTACAAGAAACCTTCCTTCATTGTCCCAAGCCTCATCACCCACATATATATATATATATATCCTTTTTTACCTATTGTTTTTTAGAAGGGTGGGGATATATGAAGAAAGGAAGGATTTGAGCATTAGTGATGAAGACTTCACATGGGCCACCAAAATATAGATGTTCTACAAAGGGATGACAAATGAATAAGGAATTTGAAAGTTGAAAAAAAAAAGAAGAAGAAGAAGAAATGAGAACCAAAGGAAAACAAAAGAAAAAGAAAAAAAAGATATGGGAAACCAAAGAAAAGCAAGCACCAAAAAGAGATAGAGTAGAATAAAGAACACAAACCAAATGGAAGAAGTAAAGACACTGGAAGACCTTCCTATGATGACTTGAAGACCCTTACCTTCTCAAAAACCCTAAGCCACAATTAACCCTTATCCTATCTATTAACCCTAACCCCATTACAACCTATGAAAGACCTATTGGATCCTAGGAAAGGTGAGGTGCTGAATAAGTGAGAAGTTGAATGAGCATTTCCACCTTCTATTGGTTATATCTTATTCTTTGAGATCAATCCTTCTATACATAAGCTCTGTTCTTCATCAATTATGTGAGTTCTTAGCCTTGTTCGTACTCACATATTGAGAGTTAGTAAGTAAAATCTGTGTGCTTCCATTATTGAGAGTATGACCTGTAAGGCTGTAGTCAAGGCGAAATGTATTCCGAAAGGGATTAAGGTTGTGTGAGCTTCGACTTAAAGATTGCATGATTATTTGACTGACATATCTTCAGGAGTTGGCTAGTATTCCTAACTCAGTATTCATTCTTATTAGCTTGTTAAAGACCGTTGGACATCAAAAATATTCTCTTTCCAAAATAAAAAGAATTTATGGGATTTATTCGCTGAAAACCCTCACGAGACAAAACTCGTCCACTAGGGGAAACCTAGGGGTTTAAAGGCTTGTTGCACGAGCTAAGTGCAGCCGCGATTCTTGCGAAAATGAGTTAGGATATTTACCCTGTTTTCTTGCATATAGTTTAGTTTTTCTTTATAGTTTTTTGCTCGGGACTAGCAAAATGTAGGTTGGGGGGGTGTGATGAGTGTTAAATATTGCATATTTTACCCCTCATTAGTTCGGGTTTTATCAGCATATCATATGCATATCATTTGCTTTACACAGAGATTTTATCATTCTATCACATTAAACGGATTATCGGATTATCATCCATAAACCCGAATATTTATAGCGCATTTTTATGTAACTTCTCTTGTGTAGGTGGACCCCACGACTACCCCAACCTTCCGGCTAATATCCCAAGGCATCAGTAGTGTTGAAGAATTCCAAAATAAGATGAGAAGAAGTCATTTTCCAACACAAAGGAGTGGTTGGTGTATTGTTTAGAGCTTTGGTTGCTATGAAATAGGTTATGGGTTCAAATCCCAACAATTATATTTTTTTTTTACATAGAAGATATTTCATCCAACTCTAACCTTTCCACCAATCAAAGCTTGCCATGGCACAAATCCATGTGAAAGGATATGAGCCAATCAAAATTCTCCAAAATGAAGGACCACAAAAAGCACATATGCTTTTGGAAGGAAAGTTTGTTGTAACCAATCAAATTGAAGCAATCCATGTGAAAGCAAAAGAGCCAATCAAAAGCCTTCAAGTTGCAACCAATCAAATGGAAGCAATCCTTGTGAATGAAAATGAGCCAATCAAATGTTTTCAAAGTTTCTATAAATTAGAATGTTTTTGTAGAGAAAGGGAGATCTTTTGGCAAGTTAGTCTTTTTGCAATTTTATTTTTTACTTTTAGAATGTAATTAGGAGCTTCTTTGTAACTAATCTAGAGAGAGTGTGTGTAATTGAAGATTATTAATGAAGATTTAGAGCACTTTCTTGATGTTTAGTGGCTAAAGCTCTTGGATTATGCTCTCCTTTTGAAGTTATGTAATGTGATTAGTTCAATTCCATGCATATTTTAGTTTAAGTTCCCTACTTGTGCCTCAATTGATTAATAGATTTTAGATATAGTTGTGCTAATCTCTCTCATTTCTCATGCTCTATCTCTACACTTGATGCTCGGATAATCTCAATTGATGCTTTGTAGTTTGATTAATTTCTCTCACATAGCATGCTCTAGAGCCATTATCTTTGATCTTTTGTAGCTTGATTTTGATGATTTATTGTTAGGATAGCTAGATAATGAAATCTTGGCATTTGATTTTCTTTTACTTTGATCTTCATTGTTATATCATCTAATCCAATTGGCAAGAGATTGCTAATTAGATTGTAGATTTGGGAATTGAATTTAAACATGCATTGCTTGAATTACTTACAAACTTAGTGGATCTTAGATTGCCCTAATCTATTATTCTTATTGTTGTTAATTTAATCTTTATTTGATTTGTTATTTTCACTTCTAGATTTTTAGATCTACACTCTTACATAACTTGTTTTAAATCCTACACATTTCACACCACATCTTCACCTTAAATCTTCCATTTCCACCACCATTCACACACTATTTAGTGTAGCTTGTTAGATTAACTTAGATATAATTAACTTCGTATTTTCAGATTGTTGATTAATTATTTACATTGCATAGTTTAGTAGTTTTAATTGTTTACTTCAATTATCTATATTAGTTATATCTCAGTTCAATTCTACTCTAATTGGATTCATTGCTTATTCCATCATCTCTCTGTGGGATCGATAATCCGGACTCTTAAGTCCTTTACTACTTGACGACACCATAGTCTTGCGGTTAAAAGTAGCACATTTAAGTGTCGATCAGGCGACAAGACCCATACGGCTTCAAAACTCAAATAAAAGCCTATGGTTGGTCTTATTTATTGCTCAGGAGGCTTCACCTCAAATTTCAGGTCATTCCGACATCGTTTGACCCAGTTTCAGCTTCTGACGGAAAATCGGCAGCTCTACGCTACAAAGTCTTTGACTTTTCCGGAAAATTGGAAACTTTGCATTCCAAAATGCAAGGATTCTCATCAAGTTTTCTACAGGAAAATCAGGCCAATAAATGTGCAAAAATATCAAGAAAAATACAGGAGAAAAAGAATGAAAAAATACCTCAAAACGGCCACAAAACGGGATAAAAGGGGAAAATTTTCCCCCAAGGTCGCAGACCCCGCGACCCTGGCCCAAGGTCGCCGGTGACCAAGGAGCCCCGGGTCGCCGGGTTCACCTCGGAAGGCCCATTTTTCGTCGTTTCTTTCGCAATTCGAAGCTTCCAACTCCTGGGATTTTCCAAAATTCATACTTTTGAGGCACCAAATCCTTTGACATCCGTCAAAATCACGGGTCAATCATGAAGAGTATCAAAATCAACATTGATCGCCAACCGGTCGACCAAAAAAGTGTGCTTTCTACCCGACCGATCGAGAAATCGACAGGATAGATGGCACCGACTCGCTGTTGGCAACCAATACCTAAAGTTACATGGTCATCCGATGTCGATCTACATGAAGATCCATCGATGATTATTGCTAGAAGAATCCCAAAAGACGCGGCACGGCCCGCGACTCTTCAACTGCTCGACGACCACTTAATGTGATTAATTGACTAGCTTTATTGCAATCATTAATTCATTTATTTGGACGGCCCAATCAGAAGCGAGCATCCATGAGTTACAAGTCAATTGACTCATGGCATTTAACCCATGAAACTTCTCCCATCATGGTGATAAAAGGCGATTAAATGCCTTCAATCTCCACTGGCCAATCAGAAGCCAAGAAAAAGGAGTTATAAAGTAAATAAATTAAAACTTGTAACTCCTCCCATTATGCGGCTTAATGACAATTAAATCCCATAAACTCTTCTAAATGGCTACCAAGAGCCTATAAATAGGAGAGCACTCCAAGGCATTCCCAAAAAAAAAAAAAAGAACGACTTCATCCACGAACAGAGATCCCAGATCAGAAAATCCAGAGAAAGAAAGAGAGAAACTCAGCGAAAGTTCTGCACCGGCCATCACTACAAGGTGACAAAAGTCCCTTGGGGGGTACCCCCAAGGTCCTTGCCTTCTCCTTCTGCCTCCAATGGCTTAAACAAGGCTTTTCAGCCCGTCTACTTAGCTTTTTATTGGACATAGGACCTCCTCTTGATCTTTGTCCCCTAAAAATCTGAGGTTATAGCCAAGCCAAGCGAATCAAGAGCATCCCCTGATCTCATCTGCATGGATGATGGCGGAGTCCACACATGGCTTGCGACCGTCAATCTGAACGAGTCCCCCACAATCTCCTCAGAAGTTAGATCCTCCTTTTCTTGCTTTTCATTGTATTTTGTATTTTCCAAAAGAGACAAAAACCGCAACTCTTGTCTTTCATTATTAATAAGAATTGTAAATCGACTATAAACGCTAAAAAACTGGCTATAAACACCAAAAACCGGCTATAAACACCAAAAACCGGCTATAAATGCCAAAAATCGCCTTTCACGGCAAATCAAGAAAATGTCTCTTTTCTTAAATATATGTGCAATGGAAAACTTGAAAGAAGTTGATTTCTTTTTTAGTTGCGAAGGTCGATCTCTGGATCACCACTTACAATTCCAAGTAAAATAGAAAATCTGGCACACCCACACAAAAAAAAAAATTGATGCACGCCTTTGCCCCCTCCGGGCACGAAAGGGTTGGATCAAACGGACTCCCACGTCCGCCGACCTCGGTAGAACCGAGCAAAATGCGCGGTCCATGAAGCTGGCACACCCGGTGGGACTCGTTCATTTGAGAACACGATGCTAGAAATGTAATATTTGCATATCATTTCTTTTGCTCTATGCTTATACTTCTTTTTTGGATTCCTTGGCAACTTTCTAATTGGTGGCCTATGTTGGATTCCGCATCTAAAAAAATGAGATGGGATTTTTTTGAAATCTCTAATTCTTTAAATTTATTCTTCGAATTTATTTCCACTCTTTCTCTTTTCAAAGGAAAAAAAAATCAAATTTCTCAGTTTGGATTCAAAATTGAGAAACTTTGATCCTCTCCTTTCGTTCGTGTGCTCGTAGAAATTGTTGAGCTTGTTCGAATTAGGATTTGGGCCATCGTTTCTCTTCTATGAGTTCACTAGAAATCTTTAAAAAAAATCAAATTTCTTTTTTTAGATTCAAAATTAAGAAACTTTGATCCTTTCCTTTCGTTCGTGTGCTTGCAGAAATTGTTGAGCCTGTTCAAATTAGGATTCGGCCATCGTTTCTCTTCGATGAGTCTGTTCGGGGTTTAAAAAAAATAAAAAAAAATTAGATTTCTCATTTTGGATTCAAAATTGAGAAACTTTGATGCTTTCCTTTCGTTCGTGTGCTCGCAGAAATTGTTGAGCCTGTTCGAATTAGGATTTGGGCCATCGTTTCTCTTCGATGAGTTCATTTAAAATAAAAAAAAAGAGACATAGACCACTAAGGTTAAACCAATTGCGTTCTTTGATCACGGTTGATTCAAGAAAGCCTTGTCAAGAATGTGGAGGCAGCTTGACTGTTCTAGGCAAGGGTCCTCCAAACGGGTTCATTAAGTAATCCTACCCTTACCTGGGGGCAATTTCTATCAATTGAGATTACATAAGACCGGGTTAGGAGGCCTATGTGTACTCTCTCGTCTTTTAAATAATTGTTTTTAAAAAAATAAAAAAATAAAAAGTTTTTAAAATAAAAAAAATTTCAAAATAAAAAAAAATTAAATAAAAAAATAAAAAAATAAAAAAAAATCTCAAAAAAATTTCAAAAAGAAAATCTTCAAAAAAAAAATAAAAAAAAACTTCCGTCATTTTTGGGTTCAGATCGGAGAAATTTTGGTCTCCTCCCTTTTGAGCACTGGCGCCCGCGGAAATCGTTGAGCCCGTGTTCAGATTGGAATGCCTTTTGCTCTCTTTGATGAACCCGATCTTGGCTTTTCAAAAAAAAATCTCGTCATTTTTTAGTTCAGATCCGAGAAATAATGGTTCCTTCCCTTCTGGGTACTGGCATTCGCGGAAATCGTTGAGCCCGTATTTGGATCGGAATACCATCTGCTCTCTTTGATGAATCCAATCTTAACCTTTCAAAATAGAGAATCTAGTCCTCATGATGCGGTCTCCAAACATTTGTGTCTAGCGGTACTAGTACGGCCTTTTCAGGTCTACTGTATTCCGCGACCGGCACATTTGTACTCCAACCTTATATTCTTTTTACCTAGAGCAAGCTCTGCTTCTCGATAAGTCGGATTAGGTTCACAATTGCTTCTAGCAATCATTGGAATGCTCATTTTGGGCTCACCATACCTGCGATCAGAACAATTGTACCCACTATGGCTTTTTGCCTTCTTCATATTGCCGAGGTCATATCCCTCGAGTGATTGAAAAGACAAAGCCATAGAAATTCCCATTTATGATCATTATATTCTTATGATTACTAATGATGTGGTCTTGTTTCAGAAACTTTTTGAAAACTAACAATGGCAGCTTCACTAATAATTACTTTCGATGAGAACAAGCACCAACTCACGCTTCAATAGAAGCAAAACACGCGCACTTACAAGCGCCCCATCAGTTGCCGAAGCGTCAACTCCCTCGGCAATTCTCTGAACTCTGGGTCGACCTCGACTCCCCGGACTACCGTCTTTGGGACGCTGGGACCATTCCCACTTCCTGAGGAACAAACTGCTCCTTCCAAGAAGCAGAAGCTCGCCTCCCAACGTGTCACTACCATGACACAAAGGCGAGCACCAAAAAGACTGAAGCCCGTGGCACACCCACGAAGCCTCGACTCACAAAAAACCAGATCTATCCTAAGACTTGGTCCCCAAGACCTTCACCAAAACAAAGAAGGTCTCAAACATCCACTAAGCCAGCATACCTGGTCCCACTCAAGGAGAACCAGTTCTACCCTCTTGCCTACATGAAAGAGGAGAGACCATCTCCAACCTGACTCCCAAGTCAACCCGGCATGAGCCGGCATGTTCCTACAAGTCCAAAATCAAGTTATGCATCACAAGACCTCTGCAAGCACCTCCTAAGGCCTACATCCTTCAGTTCGACCCTTCATCTCTACAGGGGCTGAACTTGAAAAATTCAAAGCTTCGCTGCAATAGGCGAAGGACCGGGTTCGCATCTTGTCCTTGCCGAACTACAAAGAAGATAGGCTTGGCTACTGCGCCCGAGGGAGCACATCCTTCATTGCCAAAGCCCAGCTAGAGCTGACTGAAGCTCAAATTGCTCGTCGTATACGCCGCCGTGCGTCGTATCGACAAATGAGACTAAAGAAACAAAGGACTCAGTCTCCTACACTTCAAGTCTCTCACAAATGGGTCAAAAAAGAAAGACCCGACCAAGTTGTTCTGTCCATATGGTTGGAAAAACCAGAAGACGCCAAAAGTGAGCAACAAAAATCCATGTCGACGTCCGGTGACTCGCAGTGCCTCCAGGACAAGAAGACATTCAGAAGAGTCCCCTGCTCCTTCAAGCAAAGGACGGCAGAGTGATCCTTCCTCAAGCTCTTCATAAAAAGAATGAGCCCCAGCTCAGTCACCAGGACAATTTCTTCTTTCGAATCCCGAGGGATGAACGTCTGAGCCACCACCCATCAATCCACCTCAAGATGATGCGCTCACATGCATCGAGCAGTTGGAACAAGGCCAACAGAGGATTGGAACTCTGATGGAAAACCTTCTCCTCGCATTCCAAAATCAGGCGAACAATGAACCTCCTCAGAATCATAAAGACGATGAGGTAAATGGAGAAGAAAATGAGCTACGCACCTTCACCAAAAAGGATGTAGACAGTATCCTCACAAAGCTAAAGAAGAGGATATACTCAAGGAGCATGGGATCAACCTCCATATCCCTTATGGATGGACTCGGTCCCATTCCCCACAAAATTCAAGCATCCTACTCTCCAAACATATACGGGGAAAGGTTCAGCCAGACAGCACGTCATCCACTTCAAGATCTTGACGGGAGCTATCGTGGAACAAGATGCACTTAAGATCCGCCTCTTTGCAAGTACCCTAAAAGGTACGGCCTTTGATTGGTACTCCACTTTGCCAGAGGACTCCATCCAAAACTGAGCCATGCTAGAGACACGCTTCCTAACTCACTTCAAAGGTGAGGATCATCCCGCTACTATGGCTCAGCTGTGTAACCTAAAACAGGGGGAGAATGAGTCAACATATGACTTCATTCACAAGTGGAAAGCAATGGTATACAAATGGTCTATTGTATTGCCACAAGCATCGCTAGTCGACATCTGCTGAAACAACATGAGAGCTAGAATCTGCTTCATGATCATCAGTAACAAATCAAAGAACCTGGGAGAACTCCTAGAAGCTTCCATGGAAGCTGAAACGGTGATCAAAGATCTCAATAGTAAGAAATCATCAAGAAAAGAGCCAACCGCCATAAGAACCTCAAAACCAAAGAAAAAAGAGGTCTTCAATGTGCAAACCAAGTCAGCTTCTCAGCCACCAAAGAAAGCTGAAAACAAGCTGCAGGTAACAGACCCGAACTCTCTGATGCCTTCAAGGAGCGAGCAGAAAAGAAATACCCGTTCGATGAAGATGTTGATGAATCTTCGGGGCCCTCGTGGCAAACGGCAAGGCTCACTTTGCCTGAACCCAAAAGACTGGGTGATGTTGGCAAAACCAATGATCCTTGGCACTGTCCATACCACCAGATGATCTCGTATCTTCTCAATCAATGCTTCGTTGTGAGGGAGAAAATAAACGAGATGTGGAAAAATGGAGTCATCACCTTTGACAAAAACTATGGGTCTGCCTCCGTCAACATGGTGTCATGTGGACAACATCAAATCACCGAAGAAGAAGATCACTACTCCCTTCAAGGTGATAACACAATCCAGCATCCGAAGAGTTGGTTCCTTACCCGACACCAGATAGACAACCCATATGGGTACATCCCGATATCCTGAAAGATGAAAACTGGGAGATCGTAAAATAAAAGCCTACAACTCAATAGCGAAGGCAAGCTAGGAAACATCTCCTCAAGCTCAAATGGCAAGAGAAGACCCAGCCAAAAAAAGAAGTCCAAGAAAAAGGCGGAGGCTTCCTCTACCGCTTCACTGGAGGTAACAAAAACGTCCCTTCCAGTGATTTCATGCCACCTCAATTAAAAGAAGCCACGCAAGGGGCATCATACTCTTGCAATTCGGTAGTTGGATTCTCCATTGATGGATACGAGTGCAGCGACTCTGATGATAGATTTGAATACAACTACACCAATGAGTGGGAGGAGTCCTTGAAATAGGAGAATGTCTCTCCGATGAAGAATGAGTTCCTGAGACTCATCTTATGCTAGTAATCTGGTATAACCCCCTACAGCCACAAGGATCCTGGTTTGATGATGAAGAAGACCAAAAGGCTGTACAAGAAAATGTTGCTGGCCCAGCACCCATCATTGCTCCAGTGGAAATTAACTATGTTGAGCCAAATAGAGTTGATGAAGAAGAAGATCTGGCTCCCATGCCTGATCTTGAAGAATATGTGAGGATCTTGCTGCGTCTCGCTCTAGAACAAGAGCAATACCGTGTCAACGAGCCTCCTCGTAATCCCGAGCCTGAAGTCCCTGAAGACCATCAGGTACATCCTCCCTTAACTCTTGAAAATGGAGAAAATTGCTGGATAGACGATCCTCTTACATCCGAAGATGAGTCTGACTCTGATCAGGCAACGCCTCTTGTCAGAGCTTCCTGTAATGTGATAATTCGGGATTATAGCTCTTCTGAAGCATCGTCTGATGAGATCACTTACACTCCGACGACGCCTAGCAATGTATCCCCTAGAGCCTCATCTCACGTGACTTTCACTGAGACGACATCCTCTCAGGTTTATTCTCCTGAGACTGTGACTTCAGAGCTCACACCATTCCTGACTGAAGAATCCCTAGCTATTGATGCTTGGGATAATGAATTAGTCAATGAAGAAAAAGGTTGCTGGATGCTGTTCAGGACTTGTTCCAGAAAAATACTCCATGCAACACAATCACTGAGGATGGCAACTCTGCTGTAGATACATCCTCAGCAATGAAAAACGACAGCCTCTTGGTCCTAAAGACAATCTTCCAAATGAAGACCCTTCTCAAGAAGCTCTCGAAGTTGGTAGAGGCACCCGCTCTGGCCGGGACTCCACAAAAATCACAACCAATCTTCCTTTACATATGTAAATCCTTTGGGAAAAGATGTTGTAAGCGCCCCTAGTGGTAACAATGATGAACATGCATGCCCCAAGGAGGCTTTCAAGTATGACTTGATTGAACACTTTAAGCACATACCTGCACGTCTGCACATCCTAGATTTATTGCGAATGTCTCCGCGCACTCGTGATAATCTCATTTCTGAATTACAAAAGCTGAATGAGGATGTCGACAAACATGCCCTGCAAGTCCTCCAAATTGAAATGGACTACCGGTCAAAAACTCAGAAGCTTCCTTAAAGGGAGAAAAGAAAAAAAACTGAGGGATCATGCATCGAATGCCTCTCGGTTCAAAAAGCAGCCAGTGCAACCATCGCCTTCACTAAGGAAGACCTCCTACTCAGCGAAACAAGGCACAACCGACCCCTGTACTTCACAGGGTACATCAAGGAAATGCCTATGCACAGAGTTCAGAACGACCCAGGTTTGCACTCAACCTCATCTCCACTTCGGCTCTCGAAGAGTTGGGCATCCCACCTAGCAAGCTGAGCCACACATCTGTATCTATCTTTGGATACGATGGGAGTACTCAAAGGCCTATCGGCAAAATCAGGTTCAAGTTGCAGATCGGTGACCTTATCTCTGAGGTCACTATGTATATATTAAAAACCCCTTCATGCTACAACATCATTATCGGACGCCCCTGGATCCACGAGAATGGTGTTGTCCCATCAACTCTACATCTATGCATCAAGTTTGTTGGCGATGACGGGATGATACATCGAGTCTTTGGGGATAGAAATCCCTTCAAAGGTAAAGAAGTCCACTTCGCAGACTCCCAGATGTATCAAGGTGAAAAAGAAGAAGAGGAAATAACATCCTTTGCCAAAAATCTCCAGAAAGATAAAGGCAAGGCTCCTCAATAATCACCGGAAGAAAACAAACCATCCGGTAAATCCAAAGAGAGCATTCAAACTCCCTTCATCATCTCCCTCAAGACTTTAAAGCCTTTGGTCATCACAACTAAAGTGAAGAAGGCAAAGCAAAAGTCTGGGGGCAAATTTGTTGTCTTTTTCGTGTCTATCATGCAAGACACAGATTCAGATTCAGAGCCAGAAGATGACACATCGTCAAGCCAAGCTGACATTCAGCAAGTTCAGCCTGCTCTTACTCTAATGGAGACAACTTATGACATAGAAGATCCTACGTCAGCTTCCTTCGTTGTTCCAGCAACTTTTGCAAAGGAAAAGCCAATATTCTTCCATAGATCGGATGCTTCTTCATCAAACTCAATGCTTGAACCTTTCTAAAACGAATGTATGCCTTAACTATCCTTATATAGTCCTGTGGCGCAAGCTATTATGAAGAAAATGGGCTATGACGCTCAAAACCCAGTCGGATTGGGAGAAGGACGCGGTATTCTCATGCCATTGGGGCCCGACTTGACCAAAAGCTAGCTGGATGGTTAGAGACTCTACGACCATGTAGAAAAGTCTTCACACGGGCTAAGGTATGATCCCGACACTCCTCTGAGATAGTTGACAGAAAGGCTTAAAAGTCGACTAACTGACCAAGCCTCAACATCTCCTATCCATGAAGACATCGATCTCCCTAGATATCTCTTCGATGAATCACTTGACAAAGATCCAGGAAGCTCATCCAATTGGTACGATTTCTCAGACAATGAAGAGGAATTGTTCGATGGCACAGACGTGTGGTCTTCTGACCTGGAAGAACCCTCGTCTCCAAAAGAAGTACCTTACTTCGACCCGGTTTTAACAGGCGATTGGGATCATCTCATAGCAAGCCTTGAGAAAATTACCGATCAAGAAGACCCGTGGATGATGAACCGCGCATTCCTTGTTCGGTGCTACCGAGATCGGCGGACGTGGGAGTCCGTTTGATCCGACTCTTTCCCGCTCGGGGGGCAGGAGCGGGTATCAATATTTTTTTATGAGTGTGCCAGATTTTCTATTTTACTTGGAATTGCAAGTGGTGATCCGGAGATCGACCTTCGCAAGTAAAAATGAAATCAACTTCTTTCAAGTTTTCCATTGCACATATATTTAAGAAAAGAGACATTTTCTTGATTTGCAGTGAAAGGCGACTGTTTTGGCATTTATAGCCGATTTTTGGCATTTAAAGCCGATTTTGGCATTTATAGCCTATTTTTGGCGTTTATAGCCGATTTACAATTCTTATCAATAATGAAAGACAAGAGTTGTGATTTTTGTCTCTTTTGGAAAAATACAAACTACAATGAAAAACAAGAAAAGGAGGATCTAACTTCTCAGGAGATTGTGGGGACCCGTTCAGATTGACGGTCGTAAGCCATATGTGGACTTCGCCATCATCCATGCAGATGAGAACAGAGGATGCTCTTGATTCGCTTGGCTTGGCTATACCTCAGATTTTTAGAGGACAAAGACCAAATGGAGGTCTTATGTCTAATAAAAAGCTAAGTAGACGGACTGAAAAGTCATGTCTAAGCCATTAGAGGCAGAAGGAGAAGGCAAGGACCTTGGGGAGGGGTACCCCCCAAGGGACTTTTGTCACCTTGTGTGGTGGCCGGTGCAGAACTTCAGCAGAGTTTTCATTCTTTCTTTCTCTGGATTTTCTGTGCTTGGAAGTTGATTTGATTCTGATCTCTGGGAGTTGTTTGATTTTTTATCCAGATTTCTTTGGAGTGTTCTCCTAATTATAGGCTCTTGGTAGCCATTTAGGAGAGTTTATGGGCTTTAATCGTCATTAAATCGCATAATGGGAGGAGTTACAAGGTTTAATTCCTTTATTTCGTAACTCCTGGACCTTGGCTTCTGAATGGCCGGTGGAGATTGAGGGCATTTATCGCCTTTAATCGCCATGATGGGAGGAGTTTCATAGGTTAAATGCCATAATCAATTGACTTGTAACTCCCGAATGCTTGCTTCTGATTGGGCCGTCCAAAGAAATGAATTAATGACTACAATAAATCTAGCCAATTAATTGCATTAAGTGGTCGCTGGGCAGTTGAAGAGTCGCGGGCCGTGCCGCGTCTTTTGGGATTCTTCTGGAGATGATCATCGATGGATCTTCATGTAGATCGACATCGGATGACCATGTAACTTCAGGTATTGGTTGCCAATAGTGGGTTGGTGCCATCTGTCCTGTCGATTTCTCGATCGGTCGGGTAGAAAGCACACTTTTTTGGTTGACCAGCTAGCAATCAATGTTGATTTTGATACTCTTGATGATTGACCCGTGATTTTGACGGATGTCAAAGGATTTGGCACCTCAAAAGTATGAATTTTGAAAAGTCCCAGGAGTTGGAAGCTTCGAATCGCGAAAAACAACGAAAAGATGGGCTTTCCAGGGCGAACCCGTCGATTCCGGGCTCCATGGTCACCGGCGACCATGGGCCAGGGTCACATGGGTCTGCGGCCTTGGGGGGGATTTCCCCCTTTGGTCCCTGTTTTGCGGCCATTTTTTTTTGTTTTTTGATTCTTTTTCTTCTGTATTTTTTCTTGATATTTTTTATCATTTATTGGCCTGATTTCCCTGTAGAAAACTTGATGAGAATCCTTGCATTTTGGAGTGCAAAGTTTCCAATTTTCTGAGAAAGCCGAAGAATTTGTCGCGTAGAGCTGCCGATTTTCCGTCAGAGCTGAAACTGGGTCAAACGATGTGGGAATGACCTGAAATTTGGGTGAAGCCTTCTAAGCAATAAATAAGACAAATCATAGGATTTTTTTTGAGTTTTGAAGCCATTTGGGGTCCTATCGCCAATAGACTTAATTCTGTCGCGAGGAAGATGTGGCGCCTCGATGTATGGTCAACCGATGTTCGATTGACTTGAAATTTGACAGGGAACCTATTGGAGTCATTTTAAGATGATCCAAAGGCCCTGTCTTGGAAACCATGGGCTCGGAGATCTTCGCCGCCGAGAGGCCTGATTTGACTTCCGAGCGTCAAAGTCTGGTCAAATGTTGTCGAAATGACTTGAAACTTGACGTGTAGCCCTTTGTAAGCATTTTGAAGCGATCCATATGCTCTTCTTGATAAGTGATGGCTTTGGTGGTTCTCACCGCCGAGAGGGTTGATTTAGCTGTTTGAGGGGTGATGGAGGGTTAAACGTTGTCGGTTTGACTTGGAACTTGATGTGGAGCCTTTTGGATGTATTTTGAGACCATCCATAGGCTCTAATCGAAGATTTGGTGTCTTCGATGCTGTCGCCGCCGGGAGCTCCTTTTCAGCTGCAAGAGAAGCGAAGTTAGGCCAAATGATTTAGAAATGGCCCGAAACTTCTTGTGTACTCCTCTTTTGACTATCTTGAAGGATCTTGCAGTTTTTGTTTGATTCTGACAAGATTTGAATTTTTGGAAGTAGCATTGCCTATTTATGGCAGGCCGTGACTTCATGCAGCTTTTTGGATCTTGAAGAGGCAAAGTGACATTTTTGGTGTCAACAAATGCCCCCTCGAGGTACAGCGACGAGTTGCTTAACTTTTGTAGTCGATGTGCCTCGAAGAGATTTGTGAAGGAGAGCTTGTGACTTGACCGAGAGTCTTTGAGCAGTCTTTCTTTTGGTATTGTAGCATTTTGAGCTTCTAGGGGAATTTTATGGTAGTGAAAGGGATCACGTACCATCTCGAGGCAAAGTTTTGAAGATGTCATCAGGGATGTGGATTTAGGTTTTTGTTTTTGACCTTGTGACCTAACAAGCTGTATGTGGCAGGTTAGGGGGTCAGGTTTGGTTTTGACCATGTAACCCAACAAGCTGTATGTGGAATGTTGGGGGGTCGATTTTGGTTTTGATCTTGTGACCTAACAGGCTATATGTGGCAAGTTAGGAGATCAGGTTTTGGTTTTTGGTTTTGGTCTTGTGACCTAACAAGCTGTATGTGGTAAGTTAAGGGACTAGGATTTGGTTTGGATTTTTTATGGAATGTCAATTTCAAGATTTTGGCTCAATTTGGTATACGAGTCTGGATGGTTTGATTTTTGGAAGCTCATGGGGCTTAGAATTCTTTTTGTATGGTCCAATCAACTCAAAAGAGGCATGAAACCATTTTTGTAAGCTCTTGGTAAGAGGGATTTCTCTTTGGTAAGAGGGATTTCTCTTTGACTAAAAGCCCAAATTTTTTTTTCAAGTGCCTAGGTGGTCAAACCTGGCTCATATGGGCTAACCCATGGGACCTTAAGCTTTTGAAATGGCTTAGATCTCATATGGTGTCATTTTTGAAAAGAATATCTAAAATATCTCATTTGGATAGAGAATATCTAAGAATATCTTTATTTGGAGAGAATCTCTCATGTTCCCTTTACTTTGGGAGAGAATATCTCAAGGTATCTTTCTTTGGGAGAGAATATCTCAAATCTCCTATCTTTTGGGAGAAAATCTCTCATTGATTTCTTTCTGGGAGAGAATCCCTCAAGATATCTTTCTTTTGGGAAATAATCTTTCTAATTTCTTTCTTTTGGTAATGTTACTAATTAGTAACACTTACCTCTTTCTTCTTTCCTTCTTTGGTTTGCTCTCTTCTATAAAAGCAAGGAGGAGGTTGGATCTCTTGCTCTTATTGCTTTCTTTTGCAACAATCCCAAGAGGGCTTCAAGACCAAGAATTCTTCTTCCTCAAAATCTTCAAGACTGTCTTCTTCTTCTCCATCAATGGCTTCAAGTAAGTTCCCTTTTTCAAAAAAACTCCATTGTAGGAAATAGGATGATAAAAAAGTTCTTTCTTTTCTTTTTTTTCTTTCTTTTCTTTTCTTTTTTTCCTTTTTCACGTATTTTTCCCTTTTTTTTTACACATTTTTTTTCTCGTGCTTTTTTTTGCACGTTTTTCGTGGCCTGTGGGCCAGTCCCTCTTTTTTTCTTTTGGTTATTTTCTTTCTCCCCTTTTTTTTTTAGAAAGTTTCTTTCTTTTTTTTTCTCATCAAGATAATGCATTTTTTTGGCAAACCAAGATGTTCATGCATGCATTTTTTTTTGTAAATTGAATTTGTAGCATGATGTGATAGTATACCTGAAAGTTTTTGCAAATTTGGGAACTTGGAGCTCGCAGCAATGTTGAGCCCTTCCTGATTTTGCGGAGACTTTGAGGTTTTGAAAGTTTGGAGTTTCGGAGCTCGCAGCAATGTTGAGCCCATTTTCAAGCTTTCTATTTCTTTCGGGGTTTTTCCTTTTTCTTTGGAATTGCCCCGGAGTCATTTCAAAATTTCGCCAGATTTTTTTTAGCGAAATTTTGTCATTTTAATGATTGATCTTTTTCTTTTCCAACCTTTTCAGGTGGTTCCTCCAGAACGAACAAGGGTAAAGAGCCTACTACAAGCGTACCTCGTCGATCTGCTAGATCTTCTAATTCGGCCGTTCAGCAGGCTTGGGAGAAGGTCCAGTATGTTGAGAGAAACCAGGAAGAGTGTGACTCTCTCAACAAGGATGAGATGAGACAGCGACTAATCGCTCTCAAGGGAGAGGAATTTTATAAGATCATGGTAAGCAGTCGTCCATGGTTGATAGACGATCAGAGGGTTTTGCCCAAGCCTACCTTCTTCTTTGGTGATGCAAGCCCTGACGACGTGACATACCAGAGGAGATGTTTTCAGTTCTCTTACACAGTGGATGGTGAGGAGAGAACTATTGTTACCCGGTCGATGTTTGATCGCACCATCTCGATTATGAGCCTTGCTCCCATGTGCTCTAAAAGGGAAGATCCTCCAAGCTGGGTGAAGAGGACAATGTAATCAAGACTGGGGTTTTTGTTGGCAGTTCTCCTGGATATGCGGAGAAATCGCCTGCTGACATGGACATTTTGATGCCAGTCAGCGGCTATCAGGGCTCTGATTATCCATCGGTCGATTTGGGACCGGTGGGCCTTGGCATTTTCAGCGGTGACGGTAGCAATTGGGTGAAACCTTTTCAACTTTGTGGCCATTTCAGTGCTGACTCCGAGTGGAAGTCGTGGACTGATCGCATCCTGCTGATTGGTGGCGCCGTTTTGAAGGAAGCCGAGATTTTCTATGTGGTCCGTGCCTTTAGGGAGACCGTGATCTTTTCCGACGAGGCCTTCATGGCTAGGTTGGAGTCATTCCTTCCACAAACCAATACCTTCATTGTGACAAATGGTGAGATTGGTTTCTCTTTGAAGGAGCTGAGCGCCATTACTGGATTGCCCATTCTTGACAGACTCTATGAGGAGTTTATGCCGATCGACAACGTCTTTGAGGAGCAGTCTGAGGAGTTCAGACTTTTGTACTTTCAGCTCATCGCCTTCTATGATTTTTTTAAGGAGAAGGAGGGCTCAAAAGTAAAGCAGTTGGAAGAGTTTTAGCTCTTCGTCTCCCAACTTCTTTAAAAGTGGGGAGCTTTCTAATAGCATGACCCGGTAAGACAGGGGTCAGGATCCATGTTCGAAAAAGACTTTGGCCATGCAAGAGGAGTTGAGGGGTTTCTTCGCAAGTACAGAAGCCGTTTGTTCTGACATTGTACTGCGAAGGGATCTTGCTGTTTACCTCACTTCTTGGCTAGGTGAGGCTATTTTTGCTGGAGGAGATGGAACGCATATCAGGCCGCATTGCATTTTTTTGGCTTGTCAAATGGCGTTTGGAGAGCGGCTTGCTTTGGTGCCAGCTCCTTACTCCTACTTGTGTACCAAACTGCAGGCTGCTGCTTTTTTGGTTCGGCTTGGGCTTCCCATGAACAGGGTATTTTCAGCCCACATTTTATATTCATGGTATGTAAACCACTATCCTAGCTTCCACCAGCTGGGTGCTGCACAACATGATGATCCTCTCATGATTCGACTGGCTAAGGGCAAAGCCGTGTCCGAATCACTTTTGTTTGACCGCATGAGGATCCGACAGTTCGGGGACGTCGAGATGGGGCGATCTTCAGTGAAGCTTTCTCCGGAGTTACGGAAGAAGGCTTTTGACTTTGGTGTCTCCCGAGACTCTACAAGGGCAGGGTCGGGAAGGCATTACTCCTTGACGAATGCAGAGAAGAAGTGGCTTTTCAGCATACGTGTCGGCACGATGGTGTGCCGCAGACATCTTTTCGTTGACATCCAGCCGTATATACCTTCTCGCTTTGCTCTGCAATTGGGCTTTTCTCAAGGCGTTGTTGGAGTGCCTTCAAGCATGGTGAAGTTTTTGGACGCTTGCAGGATGGCAGAAATGCATGGGCTTTTTATAGTACCGAAGACACTACTGCCATGATTTCTTATCCTGTGTTGTCGACTTCCCGGACTGCCAGCTTCGCATATTTTTTCGCGGAGAGCTTTTCGTCATATCGGGGGCTTTCCAAGAAGGAGCTTGATGTGAAGCCATCGTCTGGAAAAGGCCTTGGAAAGTCGGATGGCGTCCGGCGAGAGGAAGTTTGGGCCTTCTTTTCTGGAGAGAAGCACAAAATAGGCTTTCTCGATGACAAGGGCGTCATTGGTTCTGAAGTTGTTCGAGAAATACTTGATGAGGCTTTAGAGCAGCTAGAACAGGAAGAAGTTGAGCTTGATGCTTGGATGCAAGCGGCACAGAGGCGAGCCTCCATGGAGTCTACTGGCAAGAGTAGACCATCCAGTGAGGAGTCAAGTGGGAAACCTGACTCTGACAGTGGGACAGGTTCTTCAAGAAAGCGAGCCCACAGAAGTAAGAGGAAGAGGAGTCATCATCGCAGCAAAGGGCAACATGAAGGTTCTCCTGAGATAGAAGTCCCTCTTACTATCAATGAAGAGGTGCCACGGAATGCTGACGAGCCTCCAGAAAAGAGAAGCCGAGAAAAAGAGACCGTCGGTAAAGGTACTATTCTTCCTTTTTATCTTTCCATTTTTTTTCATGGGATTTTTCCATGTTCTGATTTGCTTTCTCCCATTGCTTTTTTTTAGCAGAGGAAGACTTGGTGATGCCTGAGGTTCCAACCGATGAGGCGGCAACGGATCCTGTCGGGGCACCTGAAGAAGAACCGATGGACTCTGGAGTGAATCCAAAATCTCCAATTGGGATAACTTCTTTTGCTTTTTTTTTGTCTGTGACTTAGTTTGCTAACATTTTTCTTGTCAGCTGACTTGCCACATGATTCCGATGACTTTGAACCATCGATGGACGCAAATGTTGACGATGCTTCCGATGAGTTCATGGAGGAAAAGAGTGTTCCGCCAGTCGTCGAAAAATGTATTTTATAGTAATAATCCTGATAATGATTTTTTAAATATGATCATATTCATACCTTTTTATGTTTCTTTGGCAGGTTTTGAAGCGACAGAAGTGTTGGGATTGGTGTATGCCCTAAAGCCCACTGGCTGCACTTTCATTTATGTTACTGGATATTTACTAGTTATTTAATGGAATGACTCTTTTCTCTTTAAACATGTATATATGTATGGTCGTGTAAGGCCCATTGTTTCTAGTAAATGAATTAGGTGTGTAGTGGCTACACATAAATAGGTCTGACTCATGGACACTGGAAACAATAAATTTGTTAATAACTGAGAGATGGAGTTGGGCACTTCATCTTGGTGTAAGTTATAATGAGATACTCTCCTGTATTTAGGGTGACTTACCTAAGTCACGGGAGGCCTTTCCCGGATTTATCTCATTAGTGCATATGTCATGCATTGAACAGGACCATTGTAGGTGTGATCTCTAACATAGTACTATCACTGAGAGAGATCGAGTCACCTCATGCTACTGAGCGACCAGTGCTCTTATTCTTGAGCATTTGTGGATGAACTGACGAAATCGAGTTCTTGTGCTTTAATTCACTATGGGTGAGATCCTTCACATGGGTCAACAGCTCTGTGTTTTGGGTGCTCGGGCTTGATCAGTTGGGACGTGCAGATGCAATAAAGAATCTATGCCATCTAATGATGGAGTGATCGTCCCCTTAGAATTATCCGATTAATCATCAAAATATAAGATCTTAGTATATGGATGTTCCATATGGATATTGAACTTATGGGTCGCTCCCTGGACCAAGAGAATGATATCCGGATGATGATTAAGTCAAGGTTAAGATGTAATCGAGAAAGTTGATAGTGCCTTTGATAACCTGACTTGATTATGGATGTTACATAGAGGGGCATTTTGGTCATTTCACTTAGTAGGTCGAAGACAACTGTCACTTTCTGACTAACTTAAAATCATATTAAATATTTGTTCCTGGAGTTCAACCATAATTCTTTAGTGGAATGAGTTAAGGTTAAAATGGTCTTAATGTTGCTATGGGTTTAGCATGGACATTTTTGGTCATTTTGGGAGCCAAGGGCAAATATGTCTTTTGGTCCCTTCTCTAGTCACTTTCCTATATTGGCATGGTTTCCTAATTTGTTTAGATGACATGTGGTTGAATTATTTTAGTGGAAAAATAATTTTGAGTTTAAATTCAAATAGGCTTTTGATGGCATACATGAATTTGACTCTAGCTAAATTATTGACTTGTGGGCCATGGTGTGATTTATAATCATGTGGGTCGGCCATAATAGGAACTACTTGTGAGAGGTTTCCAACTTTGAGTAGGTTTCTTTACTTGGAAAGTTGGACTCATCTTTGGATAAGAATTCCTATAGTATAGTTTCCTTTTTATTTTAGAAACTTAAAATTAGTAGGTGTTGCACACCTAAGGTAACTAATTGCTAAGTTTATGGGATGTTCCTTTTTATTTTCCTTTTCTAATTGGAGTGAACTTAGAAGGAAATAAATCTTAGCATGGTATATTCCTTTTGAGGGACGTCCAAGAGGATTAGTAGGAAAAGTTTTTAAGGAAAGTCATCCCTAGGTTTGCAATAAAAAAGAGGAATACATTCCTTGGCCGTCTACACCCATTCTTGCACACGTCCTTGGCCTCTTATTCTTCTTCCTTGAAGAGAGCTTCAAGTCTGAATTTTTCCATATAGTATAATTCAGAAAACCC
The DNA here is from genome assembly GCA_012931725.1 of Litsea cubeba. Lineage (NCBI taxonomy): Eukaryota > Viridiplantae > Streptophyta > Magnoliopsida > Laurales > Lauraceae > Litsea > Litsea cubeba. Next base: position 47,831,234 of record CM022952.1, read on the forward strand.
ATCAAGAAATCCATATTCAGATCCCACTATCTTAGCCAACAAGATTTGGAAGTGAAATAAAGGAGAAGATCAAAAGCAAGGCTACTACTGAAAATTCCAGCAACCAGATTGCTGATTGTAGATCTGAGATCAGCCCTTTGGATCTTTATTTTAAGATATTTGAAGTCTTCATATCATCAAGGTAATAGTCTTCTTTTATCTCCTTTTATTATACACTTGTTGATCATGATTCGATGGAGTTTTTATGCGATTTATATGGTTGTTCTGCGCTGCTGAGATCAGGTTTTTTAAAATCTGTTTTGCTTATTCCAAATCAGCCATGGACGTCTTCCCCTAGTGATGTCCAGATCTGAAATATCGCATGTTCTTTCAAGAAGAGAGTCCATTGCTTCATTTAGAACCAGAGCAAGGAATGCCAGAGGTTGATCCAGAGGTAGAGACTCCTGCAACCAATTCTGACACGGTGGAGGAGGTACCTCGTGCTGAGATTCCTTCCCCAGCAGCTCCGACTGGAAAGAGTTCTTTTGTTCCTCTTCCAAAGGGGCATGACATGAGCAGCTGACCGACGGAGCGGGGCGAATCTTCAGCTGGGCCATCTCTTCTTTTTGCGAAGAAGGTGGTGGCGTGGGTTCTGAGCTCTTGGATTGAGGCTCTTCTTTCTGGGCACTTGGATGCCGGATTTGGCATGATCCAGCATGTGCAGGAGATTCTCAGTGATGCTGGAGAGGCTGGTCTGGATGTCACAGGTGCCAGGGGGATCGTTGATAGGATCATTGCACTAGGTGACAAGTGGTTTGAGAATTGGTTTTGCTGACGACCAGTTCTTCAAGAAGATGTTCCTGGACCCTGCTGATAAGGCTAAGTCTGACCTGAATGAGGCTACACAAAGCAGGAAGCAGCTAGTCCGAGAGAAAAACTTAGAAAAGCTAGCCATCATTGGGCTGACAAATGACCTTAACATCCTTGATAGGGAGGTCGATGAGGCCAGGAAACGTCTTGAGCATTTGAAGGCACAAGTCGCTGCCAAGTGGGCTGTTATAACAGAGGCTCGCGACAGGGAGAGTGCTCTGATTCACCAGGTCATAGATGTTGGTCGAGTTCTCGAAAGAAAATTTCAAGAGGACAAACAATGGCAAACTGCTCGGGATAAGCTTCCCAGTGTGAAAGAAGGGTTACAGCCTACCCCAGCATCTCATGGCAAGTTCCTGAAGAAGCGTGCTCTGGAAACTCTGACGGCTGAGGCCAAAAGCTTGCTCGAGGAGCTCAAATTCTGGCTAGAGACCATTTTTGGTTAAGCTCCTGATTTTTGTAGCAGAAACTATCCTTCTTTTTTTTTTGGTACCACATGTATTTTTTTTGGTACTCTCTCTTTTTTTGTAGTGCTTTGTAAACACTTTTTTTTTGTACTACATGTATTTTTTGGTACTCTTTTTTTTTTTTTTGCTTTACGCTCACTTAAATCTTTTTGTGATGAAAGCAATTGCTAAATGGGATTTGATCAAAAGTTTGCCATTTTGTGAAAATCTTTTGTCAAATGATTGTTTTGGCATGGGAGCCAGATTTTGGCATGAGAGCCATTTTTTTGTGGCATTGATAGCCGGTTTGTTTTGTGGCATTGATAGCCGGGTTGGCATGAGAGCCAGTTTGGTGGCATTCATAGGCGAGTTTTTTTAAAGCCAAGTTTTGGTTTGTGGCATTGATAGCCGATTTTGTTCTGTGGCATTGATAGCCGGTTTGTGGAATTTATAACATGTTTTGGTGGCATTTATAGCCGGTTTGTGGCATTTATAGCCTGTCTTGGTGGCATTTACAGCCGGTTTGTAGCATTTATAGCCTTTTTTGGTGGCATTTATAGCCAATTTTGGTTTTAAAAAATGCAAGTATCGACTAAAAGTCGCCTCCCTGCTGAATGATCTTGCAAGTTTCGATGGAATGTTGCATTCTTGCTCATTCGGCTGCGAGTATCGATGGAATGTCGCATCCTCATGGATTTGGGTGCAAGTATCGATGGATGTCGCTTCCTTACTTTTCAAAAATTTTGGTTTTGCGGGTACTGACTTGATGTCGTTTCCCCACGATTTTTAAAATTTGCGGTTTTCTCGAACCTTTGGGTTATGGATATCAACTGCAATGTTGCATCTCCACGATTTCTTGGTTTTTTCGAACCTTTGAAATTTGGGTTGTGGATATCAACTGAATTGTTGCGTCTCCATGGTTTTTAGGTTTTTTCGAACCTTTGAAATTTAGGTTGTGGATATCAACTGAAATGTTGCGTCTCCACGTATTTTTTTTAGGATTTTGCAAGTATCGACGAAATGTCGCTTCCCTGCGATTTTGGAAGTGTCGAACATGGTTCGCATGCTTCTAATTTGTGCGAGTATCAACTAAGCATTGCTTCCTCGTGGTTTTTGAAAAACCATTTTTTTTGTTTAAAGACACGAGGGTCATAAGTTTTGACCTAAAATCATTTTGGCGGTAAAAGGCAGGGTGGACTTGGGTAGAAATCCCTGAATCCGAATTTTGTTTCAAACCATGAATTTTGGGTTCAAGGTTTGAAAATTTTGGTCAAGTTAGGGAAAGGTTCCTAAACTTGGAATTTTTTGAACAATGAAACGGTTGAAAGTAAGCATTGTTTGAATTTCTAAAAATCTCAACATTTGATATGAAAATTCTAAAAGGAGTGGGTTAGAGAGCGAGTACTTGAAAACCGGTTTTGGCCGTACAGACATTGCTCTTGCCCAGTTGGGTAAGTCTTCAAGGGTAGTACAGCTTTAAGAACTTGCCGTTGATGGGCAGCACACATTTGTCACCCTCCATGTTTAGGAGTGCGTATGCGCCATTGGAGAAAACATTGTCGATGACATAGGGTCCCTCTCATTTTGGCTCAAATTTGCCTTTAGACTTGTGAGCGAAGACCATTGGTCTTTTTACCGCAAAAAACCAAGTCACCCTTTTTGTAGGCGCGTTGCCTGACCTTTTTGTCGAAAGATCCTGCCATGCGTGCTTGGTAAAGTTCAATGATTTGCCGAGCTTCGAGCCGTCTCTCATCGAGATTGTCCAGCTCATGGAGTCGTAATTTGACATTGTTTTCTTGAGTCATGTCATTTTGCAAGGATACCCTCAAGGAAGGAATTTGTACTTCCAAGCGTACGACAGCTTCGCATCCATAGACCAAGGAGAATGGTGTGCTATGGGTTGGTCCTCTAACGGTGGTTCGATTGGCCCACAAAGCTTCAGACAGTTTGTCGCTCCAGTCTCTTTTGTGACTGAAGACCATTTTCTTGAGGATTTTGCAGAGTGTCTTGTTGAAAGCTTCTGCTAATCCATTTGCTGCCGGATTGTATGGAGTCGAATGACAGCTTTGGATTTTGTATTTGTCGCAGAACCTGTAGAATCGATGATCCCGGAACTGTGGTCTGTTATCATGGACGAATCTTTTAGATATGCCAAAACGACAAATGATGTGGCAGGAAGTGAAGGACTGATGAGGTTTTCATTTCGTTAAGCGCAAATGCTTCAAACCACTTGGAGAAATAATCCGTAGCGGCAAAGATGAAGCGATGACCTTTGCTCGAAGAGGGAGAAATAGGAACTATGATGTCCATACCCCAGACTTCGAAAGGCCATGAAATCGTTGTAGGATATAGCCATTCTGGAGGCATGTGAATGTAATCTCCATGAACTTGGCATTGTTGGCAGCGCATAGCAAATTGTATTGCGTCAGCTACCATGGTAGGCTAGTAATGACCTAACCTTTTTATCTGATCATAGAGCTTGGGACCAGCCTGATGAACTCCACAAAGACCAGCATGAATTTCTTTGAGTGTTTCTTCAGTCTCTTGTTGTGACAAGCAGCGTAAAAGTATCTCATTGAAGGATTTCCTGTAAAGGATTTTTGAAAGAATATCCAAATGAAAGTTGGGGGTTCGCCTTTGGATGCTTACCCGTTCTTTTGGATCTTCAGGTAGGATTCCGAACATAGTGTAATCAATGAACGGATCCCTCCAGTCGCCGATTGAAGGTTGAAGGATTGAAATCCGACTTCCAACCACTCGGTGGCATTCAGCAACTGCTTGGTGTGTGTTAAGAGGAGGAAGGATTAATTCTTCTTTCGCACACTATGATTTGCATGTTTTTCCCTTCCTGGATTGCCATAGATGCAGCAAGTCCAACCAGGGCATCTGCACGTATGTTTTCACCTCTACGAATGTGGGTGATGTGATAGATATCAAACTTTTGCAGAAGCGATTGTGCCTTGTTGTAGTAAGGCAGCAAATCGGGCTTCCTTAATTCAGATTTCTGATTCATCTGGTTGACGATCAGTTGAGAGTCTCCAAAGACTTCCAGCAAGGTGATACCGGATTCGATGGCAAGTTCCAATCCTAGGATCAGAGCTTGATATTCAGCTGCATTGTTTGTGCATGGTTCCAGTAGCGAGAAAGCGTGTCGAATCATGTATTTGTCAGGGCTAACAAAGCGGATGCCAACTCCTGAGATCAGCTGTCTTTTTTCATTTGTCCTGGTTGCACCGTCAAAGTACATGTCCCAAGAGGCATTTTGTGAGAAAGTCTCCACATTGTAGACTGGTTCGTCTGGGAGATCATCTCTGAGTGGAGAATCTTTAGGCAATGGATGCTCTGCGAGAAAGTCTGCTAATGCTTAGCCTTTGATTGCTTTTTGTGGTACATACCTAATATCAAATTGTGACAGAAGGATGGACCATTTTGCCAGTCGGGCATTGAGAGAACATGCTTTTGTGACGAGGACCTTCAAGAGGTTGATCCTTGAGACCAGGTAGACTATTTTGGAAAGCAAGTAGTGAAGTAGCTTTTGTACAGTGAACATCACTGCAAGACATTCTATTTCGACTGGAGAGTAGCGATGCTCTGCACCTACTAGCATGCGGCTGAGGTAGTATAGAGCAGCTTCTTTTCTTTCATCATTTTCTTGTGCAAGCAGAGCGCCCAGAGAGTGATCAAGGGCTCTTGAGTACAAGATGAATGGTTTTCTAGTGGTAGAAGCTGCTAACACTGGAGGTTTGGTCAGGTATGACTTGATATCTTGGAATGCAGCTTCACAGTCAGCATCCAAGACAAAGTTTACACCTTTTTTCATCAATCGGGAGAATGGACGGCATTTCCCCGATAGATTGTAGATGAACCGTCTGATGTAGGCCAATCTCCCTTGAAGCCCTTTGAGTTCTCTCAAGGTTCTTGGAGAGGGCATTTCTAGAATGGCTTTGACTTTTATGTGGTCAAGCTCTATTCCAGCTTTCCAAACTAGGAATCCGAGGAACTTACTCGACGAGACGCCGATGAAGCACTTCAGAGGTTCATCCACAGTTTGTTATTACGAAGTCGGAGGAAGACTTCTCGAAGGTTTTCGAGATGATCTTCTTTTCTTTTGCTTTTGACGACGAGGTCATCAACGTAACATTCAACCGTCTTGTGCTGCATATCTTAGAATATTTTCATCATAGCCCTTTGATATGTGGCACCAGCATTTTTCAGACCAAATGGCATGATAGTGTAGCAATATACGCCAAATGGGGTCCGAAAGGATGTATGCTTTTCATCTTCAGGATGCGTCTTTATCTGATTGTAGCCAGAGAAACCATCCATGAATGTCATTCGCTCGAATCCACAGGTCTTATCAATCATTACCTCCGGTATGGGGACCGGAAATTCATCTTTAGGGCATGCGCTATTCAGGTCTCTATAGTCAATACAGACCCTGATCTACCCGTTTTTCTTTGTCACGAGGACAATGTTGGCCAACCATTCAGGATGTTGTTCCTCACGGATGAAGCCGACGCTTTTGAGTTTTTGAACTTCTTGTTCAATTTTATCCATCACATCTGGACGGAATCTTCTTTGGCCCTGCTTGACAGGCTTGATGTCTTCTTGAAGATTGAGTTTATGGACTGCTATTTTGGGGTATAAGCCAGGCATTTCAGCGTAAGACCATGCAAAGCAATCAACGAACTCACGAAGAAAGGCGATATATTTGGGTAACTCATCATCCTTTATATTCGTGCTTCTAAATACAGGACGTGGGTTATCTGGTGTTCCCAAGTCTATCTTTTGAACAGGATCTTCTGTTGGAAGGTTCGAAGGTGGTTCCTCCATAATATTTTCGGAGGCTTCCAGCTTTACGAAACCTTCTGGGGTTTCAAGGGCATTTTCAGACCAAGGTTTTGTTCCTTTCCACGGGTCTTCTTGATCGGCAATTTTCTCAAGGCTTGCTATGAGATGATCCCAATCGCCTGTTGAAACCGGGTCGAAGTAGGGTACTTCTTTTGGAGACGAGGGTTCTTCTGGTTAGAAGACCACACGTCTGTGCCATCGGACAATTCCTCTTCACTGTCAGAGAAATCATACCAATTGGATGAGCTTCCTGGATCTTTGTCAGGTGACTCATCGAAGAAATATCCAGGGAGATCGATGTCTTCATGGACTTGAGATGTTGAGGCTTGGTCAGTAAATTGACTTTTAAGCATTTGTGTCAACTGTCTCAGGGGAGTGTTGGGATCATACCCTAGCCCATGTGAAGACTTTTCTACATGGTCGTAGAGTCTCCAATCTTCCAACTGGCTTTTGGTCAAGACGGGCCCCAATGGCGTGAGAATACCGCGACCTTCTCTCAAACCGACTGGGTTTTGAGCGTCATAGCCCATTTTCTTCATAATAGCTTGTGCCACAGGACTATATAAGGATAGTTGAGGCATACCTTCATTTTGGAAGGCTTCAAGCATGGAGTTTGATGAAGAAGCATCCGATCTATGGAAGAATATCGGTTTTTCCTTTGCTGAAGTTGCTCGAACAACGAAGGAAGCTGACGTAGGATCTTCTATGTCAGAAGTTGTCCCCATTGGAGTAAGAGCAGGCTGAACTTGCTGAGTGTCAGCTTGGCTTGACGATGTGTCGTCTCCTGGCTCTGAATCCGAATCCAAATCCGTGTCTTGGATGATAGACACGAAAGAGACAACAAATTTGCCCCCAGACTTTTGCTTTGTCCTCTTCACTTTAGTCGTGGTGACCAAAGTTTTGAAGTCTTGAGGGAGATGATGAAGGGAGTTTGAATGCTCTCTTTGGATTTACCGGATGGTTTGTTTTCTTCCGGTGATTGTTGAGGAGCCTTGCCTTTATCTTTTTGGAGATTTTCGGCAAAGGGTACTGTGTGCTTCTCTTCTTCTTCTTTCTCACTTTCATACATCTGTGAGTCTACAAAGTGGACTTCTTTACCTTTGAAGGGTTTTCTGTCCACAAAGACTCGATGTATCATGTCGTCGTCGCCAACAAACTTGATGCATTGATCTAGAGTTGAAGGGACAACACTATTCTCGTGGATCCAGGGGCATCTGAGAAGGATGTTGTAGCATGAGGGGGTTTTTATTGCATATACAGTGACCTCAGAGATAAGATCACCGATCTGCGACTTGAACCTCATTTTGCAGTAGTCCCATCGTATCCAAAGATAGATACAGATGTGTGGCTCAGTTTGCTAGGTGGGATGCCCAACTCTTTGAGAGCCGAAGTGGAGATGAGGTTGAGTGCAGAACCTGGGTTGATCTGAACTCTGTGCATAGGCGTTTCCTTGATGAACCCTGTGAAGTACAGGGGTCGGTTGTGCCTTGTTTCGCCAAGTAGGAGGTCGTCCTTAGTGAAGGCGATGGTTGCACTGGCTGCCTTTTGAACCAAGAGGCATTCAATGCATGATCCCTCAATTTTTTTCTTTTCTCCCTTTGAGGAAGCTTTTGAGTTTTTGACCCGATAGTCCATTTCAATTTGGAGGACTTGCAGGGCATGTTTGTCGACATCCTCATTTAGCTTTTGTAATTCTGAAGAGATTATCACGAGTGCGTGGAGACATTCGCAATAAGTCTAGGATGTGCAGACGTGCAGGTATGTGCTTGAATGTTCGATCAAGTCATACTTGAAAGCCTCATTGGGGCCTGCATGTTCATCATTGTTGCCACTAGGGGCGCTTACAACATCTTTTCCCGAAGGATTTACATAAGTAAATGAAGATTGGTTGTAATTCTTATGGTAGTCCCGGCCAGAGTGGGTGCCTCTGCCAACTTCGAGAGCTTCTTGAGAAGGGTCTTCGTTTGGAAGATTGTCTTTAGGATCAAGAGGCTGTCATTTTTCATTTGATGAGGATGTATCTGCAGTAGAGTTGCCATCCTCAGTGATTGTGTTTCATGGAGCATTTCTGGGAACAAGTCCTGAACAGCATCCAGCAACCTTTCTTCTACGTTGACCAATTCATCATCCCAAGCATCAATAGCTGGGGATTCTTCAGTCAGGAAGGGTGTGAGCTCTGGAGTCACAGTCTCAGGAGAAGAAACCTGAGAGGGTGCCGTCTTAGTGAAAGTCACGTGAGATGAGGTGGCTCCAGAGGATACATTGCTAGGCGTCGTCGGAGTGTGAGTGATCTCATCAGACGATGCTTCAGAAGAGTTATAATCCCGAATTATCACATTACATGAAGCTCTAACAGGAGACGTTGCCTGATCGGAGTCAGACTCATCCTCGGATGTAAGAGGATCCTCTATCCAGCAATTTTCTCCATTTTTAGTGTACCTGATGGTCTTCAAGGACTTCAAGCTCGGGATTGTTAGGAGGCTCGTTGACGCGGTCTTGCTCTTGTTCTAGAGCGAGATGCTGCAAAATCCTTACATATTCTTCAAGATCAGGCATGGGAGCCAAATCTTCTTCTTCATCTACTCTTTGTGGCTCAACATAGTTGATTTCCACTGGAGCAATGACGAGTGCTGGTTCAACAACATTTTCATGTACAGCCTCTTGGTCTTCTTCATCATCAGACCAGGATCCTTGTGGCTGTAGGGGTTATACCAGATTACTGGCATAAGATGAGTCTCAGGAACCCATTCTTCATTAGAGAGATATTCTCCTGTTTCAAGGGACTCTTCCCACTCGTCGGTGTAGTTGGACTCGAATCCATTATCGATGTCACTGGGCTCGTATCCATTAATGGAGAATCCAACTACCGAATTGTAAGAGTATGATGCCCCCTGCGTGGTTTCTTTGAATTGAGGTGGCATGAAATCAATAAGAGTGAATTTTCTTACCCCTTTAGAGTCTCTGGAAGGGATATTTTTGTTGCCTCCAGTGAAGCGGTAAAGGAGGCCTCTGCCTTTTCTTGGACTTCTTGTTTTGGCTAGGTCTTCTCTTGCCGTTTGAGCTTGAGGAGATGTTTCCTAGTCTGCCTTCATTGTTGAGCTGTAGGCTTTGTTTTCATGACCTCCCAATTTTCATCTTCCAGGAGATTGGGATGTACCTATATGGGTTGTCCATCTAGTGTCGGGTAAGGAACCAGTTCTTCGGACGCTTGGATTCTGTTTATCACCTTGAAGGAAGTCGTGATCTTCTTCTTTAGTGATTTTGGTGTTTGTCCACATGACACCATGTTGACGAAGGCAGACCCATAGTTTTTCTCGAAGGTGATGACTCCGTTTTTTCACATCTCGTTTATTTTCTCCCTCACAAAGAAGCATTGATTGAGAGGATGTGAGATCATCTAGTTGTATGGACAGTACCGAGGATCGTTGGTTTTGCCAACATCACCAGGTCATTTGGGTTCAGGCAAAGTGAGCTTGCCGTTTGCCACGAGAGCCCCGAAGATTTCATTAACATCTTCATCGAACGGGTATTTCTTTTCTACTCGCTCTTTGAAGGCATCAGAGAGTCTGGGTCTCTTACTAGCAGCTTTGTCTTCAGCTTTCTTTGGTGGCAAAGGAGCTCACTTGGTCTGCACATTGAGGACCTCTTTTTTCTTTGGTTTTGAGGTTCCAATGGCGGTTGGCTCTTTTCTTGATGATTTCTGAATGTTGAGGTCTTTAATCACCGTTTCAGCTTCCATGGAAGCTTCTAGAAGTTATCCCAGGTTCTTTGATTTGTTGCCGATGATCATGGACCGGATTCTAGCTCTCATGTTGTTTCGGCAAATGTCGACTAGCGACGCTTGTGGTAATACATCAGAGCATTTGTATGCCATTGCTTTCCACTTGTGAATGAAGAAATATGTTGACTCATTCTCCCCCTGTTTTAGGCTACACAGCTGAGCCATAGTAGCGGGATGATCCTCACCTTTGAAGTGGGTCAGGAAGTTTGTCTCTAGCATGGCCCAATTTTGGATGGAGTCCTCCGGCAAAGTGGAGTACCAGTCGTACCTTTTAGGGTACTTGCAAAGAGGTCGATCTTGAGTGCATCTTGTTCCGCGATAGCTCCCGTCAGGATCTTGAAGTGGATGACGTGCTATCTGGCTGATCCTTTCCCCGTATATGTTTGGAGAGTAGGATGCTTGAATTTTGTGGGGAACGGGACCGAGTCCATCCATAAGGGATATGGTGGATTGATCCCATGCTCCTTGAGTATATCCTCTTCTTTTGCTTTTGCGAGGATACTGTCTACATCCTTTTTGGTAAGGGTGCGTGACTCATTCTCTTCTCCATTTACCTCATCATCTTGATGATTCGGAGGAGGTTCATTGTTCGCCTGATTTTGGAGGCGAGGAGAAGGTATTCCATCAGAGTTTCAATCCTCTGCTGGCCTTGTTCCAACTACTGGATGCATGTGAGCGCATCATCTTAAGGTGGATTGCGAGGTGGTGGCTCATAATTTGTAACCAGGACGTTCATCCCTCGAGATTCGAACGAAGAAATTATCTTGGTGACTGAGCTGGGGCTCATTCTTTTTGATGAAGAGCTTGAGAAAGGATCACTCTGCCGTCCTTTGCTTGAAGGAGCAGGGGATTCTTCTGAATGTCTTCTTGTCTTGGAGACGCTGCGGGTCACCGGACATCGGACATGGATTTTGGATGCTGACTTTTGGCGTCTTCTGGTTATGCCAACCATATGGACAGTAGCAACTTGGTTGGGTCTTTCTTTTTCGACCCATTTGGGAGAGACTTAAAGTGTAGGAGGTTGGGTCCTTTGCTTCTTTAGTCTCTTTTGTCGATACGACACGCGGCGGCGTATACGACGAGATATTTGAGCTTCGGTCAGCTCTGGCTGGGCTTTGACAATGAAGGATGTGCTCCATCGGGCGCAGCAGCCAAGCCTGTCTTCTTCGTAGCTAAGCAAGGACAGGATGCGAACCCGATCCTTCGCCTATTGCAGCGAAGCTTTGAAATTTTCGAGTTCGGCCCCCTGTAGATATGAAGGGTCGAACCGAAGGATTGTAGGCCTTAGCAGGTGCTTGCCGAGGCCTAGTGATGCATTATCTAATTTTGGGCTTGTAAGAACAAGCTGGCTCATGCTGGGTTAACTTGGGAGTCAGGTTGGAGATGGGTCTCTCCTCTTTCATATAAGCAAGAGGGTCGAACTGGTTCTCCTTGAGTGGGGCCAGGTATGCTGGCTTGGTGCATGTTTGGGACCTTCTTTGTTTTGGTGAAGGTCTTGGGGACCAAGTCTTGGGATAGACCTGGTTGCTTGCGGGTCGAGGCTTCGAAGGGGTGCCACGGGCTTCGGGCTTTTTTGTGCCCGCCTTTGGTGTCATGGTAGTGACACGTTGGGAGGCGACCTTTTGCTTCTTGGAATGAGCAATTTGCTCCTCGGGAAGTGGGAATGGTCCCAGCGTCCCAAAGACGATAGTCCGGGGAGTGGAGGTCGACCCGGAGTTCAGAGAGTTGCCGAGGGAGTTGACGCTTCGGCACCTGATGGGGAGCTTGTAGGTGAGCGTAGTTTGCTTCTGTTGAAGCATGAGCTGGTGCTTGTTCTCATCGAAAGTAATGGTTAGCGAAGCTGCCATTGTTAGTTTTCGAAAAATTTCTGAAACAAGACCACATCCATTAGTAATCACAAGAATATAATGATCATAAATGGGGAGTTCTATGGCTTTGTCTTTTCAAATCACTCGAGGGATATGACCCAAGCAATATGAAGAAGGCAAAAGGCCATAGAGGGTACAATTGTTCTGATCGCGAGTATGGTGAGCCCAGAATGAGCGTCAGTGACTGCTAAAAGCAATTGTGATCCTAAATTTGACTTATCGACAAGCAGAGCTTGCTCGAGGTAAGAAGAATATAAGGTTGGAGTTACAAAAGTGCCGGTCGCGAATACAGTAGACCCTGAAAGGGCGTACTAGTACCGCTAGACACAAATGTTTGGAGACCGCATCCATGAGATGAGATTCTCTATTTTGAAAGGTCAGGATTGGATTCATCAAAGAGAGCTGATGGTATTCCGACCCAAATACGGGCTCAACGATTTCCGCGAGCGTTAGTACCCAGAAGAGAAGGAACCATAATTTCTCGGATCTGAACCCAAAACTGACGGAAGTTTTTTTTTTTGTTTAAAAATTTTTTTTAAGATTTTTTTAAAAAAAAATCTTTTTTTTTATTATTTTTTTAGAGATTTATTCTTTAAAAAAATCTTTTTTTATTTATTATTATTATTTTTATATTGTTTTTGAAAAATCTTTTTTTTTTATTTTTTATTATTTTAAAGTTTTTATTTAAAAGACGAGAGAGTACACATAGGCCTCCTAACCCGGTCTTATGAAATCTCGATTGATAGAATTGCCCCCAGGTAAGGGTAGGATTACTTAATGAACCCGTTTGGAGGACCCTTGCCTAGAACAGTCAAGCTGTCTCCACACTCTAGACAAGGCTTTTCTTGAATCAACCGTGATTAAAGAACGCAATTGGTTTAACCTTAGTGGTCTATGTCTTTTTTTTTATCCCAAATGAACTCATTGAAGAGAAACGATGGCCCAAATCCTAATTCAAACATGCTCAATAATTTATGCGAGTACATGAACGAAAGGAAATGATCAAAGTTTCTCAATTTTGAATCCAAAATGAGAAATCTGATTTTTTTTTAATTTCTAATGAACTCATCGAAGAGAAACAATGGCCATTTCCACAATTTGAACCGGCTCAATGATTTCCACGAGCACAGAGACGAAACGAAAAGGATCAAAGTTTCTCAATTTTGAATCCAAACTAAGAAATCTGATTTTTGTTTAATTTCTAATGAACTCATCGAAGAGAAACAATGGCCATTTCCATAATTCGAACCGGCTCAATTATTTCCGCGAGCACAGAGACGAAACGAAAAGGATCAAATTTCTCAATTTTGAATCCAAACTAAGAAATCTGATTTTTTTTAAAGAGAAATAGTGGAAATAAATTCAAAGAATTAGAAATTTCCAAAAAATATCATCTCATTTTTTTTAGATACGAAATCCAACATAGGCCACCAATTAGAAAGTAGACAAGGAATCGAGAAAAGAAGTATAAGCATAGAGCAAAAGATATGATATGCAAAAATTTCATTTCTAGCATCGTGTTCTCAAATGAACGGGTCCCACCGGGTGTGTCAGCTTGATGGACCGCGCATTCCTTGCTCAGTGCTACCGAGATCGGTGGACGTGGGAGTCCGTTTGATCCGACCCTTTCGCGCCCGGGGGGCAGGAGCGGGTATCAACATTTTTTTTTGTGGGTGTGCCAGATTTTCTATTTTACTTGGAATTGCAAGTGGTGATCCGAAGATCGACCTTCGCAAGTAAAAAGGAAATCAACTTCTTTAAAGTTTTCCATTGCACATATATTTAAGAAAAGAGATATTTTCTTGATTTGCCGTGAAAGGCGATTATTTTGGCATTTATAGCCGATTTTTGGCGTTTATAGACGATTTACAATTCTTATCAATAATGAAAGACAAGAGTTGTGATTTTTGTCTCTTTTGGAAAAATACAAACTACAATGAAAAATAAGAAAAAGATGATCTAACTTCTCAGGAGATTGTGGGGACCCGTTCAGATTGACGGTCGCAAGCCATATGTGGATTTCGCCATCATCCATGCAGATGAGAACAGATGATGCTCTTGATTCGCTTGGCTTGACTATACCCCAGACTTTTAGAGGACAAAGACCAAATAGAGGTCTTATATCCAATAAAAAACTAAGTAGACAAACTGAAAAGTCATGTCTAAGCCATTGGAGGCAGAAGGAGAAGGCAAGGACCTTGGGGGGGGTACCCCCAAGGGACTTTTGTCACCTTGTAGTGGTGGCCGGTGCAGAACTTCAGTAGAGTTTTTTTTTTCTTTCTCTGGATTTTCTGTGCTTGGAAGCTGATCTGATTCTGATCTCTGGGAGTTGTTTGATTTTTTCTGATCCAGATTTCTTTGGAGTGTTCTCCTATTTATAGGCTCTTGGTAGCCATTTAGGAGAGTTTATGGGCTTTAATCGTCATTAAACCGCATGATGGGAGGAGTTGCAAGGTTTAATTCCTTTATTTTGTAACTCCTGGACCTTGGCTTCTGATTGGCCGGTGGAGATTGAGGGCATTTAATCGCCTTTAATCGCCATGATGGGAGGAGTTTCATGGGTTAAATGCCATGAATCAATTGACTTGTAACTCCCGAATGCTTGCTTCTGATTGGGCCGTCCAAAGAAATGAATTAATGACTGCAATAAAACTAGCCAATTAATTGCATGAAGTGGTCGCCGAGCAGATGAAGAGTCGGGGCCGTGCCGAGTCTTTTGGGATTCTTCTGGCGATGATCATCAATGGATTTTCATGTAGATCGACATCGGATGACCATGTAACTTCAGGTATTGGTTGCCAACAGCGGGTCGATGCCATCTGTCCTGTCGATTTCTCGATTGGTCGGGTAGAAAGCACACTTTTTTGGTTGACCGGTTGGCGATCAATGTTGATTTTGATACTCTTGATGATTGACCCGTGATTTTGACGGATGTCAAAGGATTTGGCACCTCAAAAGTATGAATTTTAGAAAATCTCAGGAGTTGGAAGCTTTGAATCTCGGGGGCGGGCGACCCTAGGCCAGGGTCGCAAGGGCCTGCGACCCTGGGCTAGGGTCGCGGGGGTCTGCGACCCGGGGGGGAATTTTCCCCTTTTACCCCGTTTTGCAGCCGTTTTGAGGTGTTTTTCCGTTCTTTTTTCTCCTGTATTTTTCCTGACATTTTTGCACATTTATTGGCATGACTCCCTGTAGAAAACTTGAAGAGAATCCTTGCTTTTTGGAGTGCAAAATTTCTAATTTCCCGAGAAAGCCGAAGACTTTGTCGTGTAGAGCTGCCGATTTTCCGACAGAAGCTGAAACTGGGTCAAACGATGTCGGAATGACCTGAAATTTGGGGTGAAGCCTTCTGAGCAATAAATAAGACCAACCATAGGATTTTTTTTTTGAGTTTTGAAGCCGTTTGGGGTCCTATTGCCAGTAGACTTAATTTTGTCGCGATGAAGATGTGGCGTCTCGATGTATGGTCAACCAATGTCCGATTGACTTGAAATTTGACAGGGAACCTATTGGAGTCATTTTAAGATGATCCACAGGCTCTGTCTTGGAAACCATGGTCCCGGGGAGCTTCGCTGTCAAGAGGCCTGATTTGGCTTCCGAGCGTCAAAGTCTGGCCAATGTTGTCGAAATGACTTGAAACTTGACGTGTAGACCTTTGTAAGCATTTTGAAGCCATCCATATGCTCTTTTTGATGAGTGATGGCCTCGGTGGTTTGACTTGAAACTTGACGTGGAGCCTTTTGGATGTATTTTGAGACCATCCATAGGCTCTGATCGAAGATTTGGTGTCTTCGATGCTGTCGCCGCCGGGAGCTCCTTTTCAGCTGCCGGAGAAGCGAAATTAGGCCAAATGATTTTGAAATGGCCCGAAACTTCTTGTGTACTCCTCTTTTGACTGTCTTAACGGATCTTGCAGTTTTTGTTTGATTCTGACAAGATTTGATTATTTGGAAGTAGCATTGCCTATTTATGGCAGGCTGTGACTTCATGTAGCTTTTTGGATCTTGAAGAGGCAAAGTGACATTTATGGTGTCAACAGTGGAAAGGATCAAAATCTTGGTCTGGAAATGCCCTTAAAACCCTAGAAGGTTTCGTTGAGATGGAAGCCTCCGAAAATATTGTGGAGGAACCACCTTCGAACCTTCCAACAGAAGATCCTGTTCAAAAGATAGACTTGGGAACACCAGATAACCCACGTCCTGTATTCATAAGCAAGAATATAAAGGATGATGAGTTACCCGAGTATATCGCTTTTCTTCGTGAGTTCGTTGACTGCTTTGCATGGTCTTACACTGAAATGCCTGGTTTAGACCCCAAAATAGCAGTCCACAAACTCAATCTTCAAGAAAACATCAAGCCTGTCAAACAAGGCCAAAGAAGATTCCATCCAGAAGTTCAAAAACTCGAAAGCGTCGGCTTCATCCGTGAGGAACAACATCCTGAATGGTTGGCCAACATTGTCCCCGTGACAAAGAAAAATGGGTAGATCAGGGTCTGTATTGACTCAAGAGATTTGAATGGTGCTTGCCCTAAAGATGAATTCCCGCTCCCCATACCGAAGGTGATGATTGAAAACACCTACAGATTCGAGCAAATGACATTCATGGATGGCTTCTCTGGTTACAATCAGATAAAGGTGCATCTTGAAGATGAAAAACACACATCCTTTCGGACCCCATTTGGCGTGTATTACTACACTGTCATGCCATTTGGTCTGAAAAATGTTGGTACCACATATCAATGGGCTATGATGAAAATATTTCAATATATGCGATGGACCAGTGCATCCTGCTCACTCGGTTCTACCGAGGTCGGCGGACGTGGGAGTCCGTTTGGGTCCAACCCTTCCGTAATCGGAAGGGGCAGAGGCGTGCATCAACATTTATTTTGTGCGGGTGTGCCAGATTTTCTATTTTACTTGGAATTGCAAGTGGTGATCCGGAGACCAACCTTCGCAAGTAAAAAGGAAATCAAATTCTTTCAAGTTTTCCATTACACATATATTTAAGAAAAGAGACATTTTCTTGATTTGCCGTGAAAGGCGATTTTTTGGCATTTATAACCGATTTTGGCGTTTATAGCCGATTTACAATCCTTATCAATAATGAAAGACAAGAGTTGTGATTTTTGTCTCTTTTAAAAAAATACAAACTACAATGAAAAGCAAGAAAAGGAGGATCTAACTTCTCAGGAGATTGTGGGGGACCCGTTCAGATTGACGGTCGCAAGCCATATGTGGACTTCGCCATCATCCATGCAGATGAGAACAGAGGATACTATTGACTCACTTGGATTGGCTATAACCTCAGGTTTTTAGAGGACAAAGACCAAAAGGAGGTCCTATGTCCAATAAAAAACCAAGTAGACGGGCTGAAAAGCCACGTCTAAGCCATTGGAGGCAGAAAGAGAAGGCAAGGACCTTGGGGGGTACCCCCCAAGGGACTTTTGTCACCTTGTAGCGGTGGTCGGTGTAGAACTTCCGCAGAGTTTTCTCTTTCGTTCTCTGGATTTCTATGCTTTTTTTTTATCTGGGATCTATCTTGTTTTTCCGATCTGGAATTCTTTGGAATGCTCTCCTATTATAGGCTTTTAGGTAGCCATTTAGGAGGATTTATGAGCCTTAATTGTCATAAAGCTACATAAAGGGAGGAGTTACAAGATTGAATTCTTTATTTTGTAACTGCTTTTTCTTGGCTTCTGATTGGCCGGAGGAGATTGAGGGCTTTTAATCACCTTTAATCGCCATGATGGGAGGAGTTTCATGGGTTAAATGCCATGAATCTCTTGACTTATAACTCTCGAATGCTTGTTTCTGATTGGGCCGTCCAAAGAAATGGATTAATGACTGTAATAAAGCTAGTCAATTAATCGCATTAAGTGGTCGCCGAGCAGTTGAAGAGTCGCGGGCCGTGCCGCGTCTTTTGGGATTCTTCTGGCGATGATCAATGATGGATCTTCATGTAGATCGACATTAGATGACCATGTAATTTCAGGTATTGGTTGCCAATAGTGGGTTGGTGCCATCTGTCCTGTCGATTTCTCTATCGGTCGGGTAGAAAGCACACTTTTTGGTTGACCGGTTGGCGATCAATGTTGATTTCGATACTCTTGATGATTGACCCGTGATTTTGACGGATGTCAAAGGATTTGGTGTCTCAAATGTATGAATTTTGGAAAATACCAGAGGTCGGACGCTTCGAATCGCGAAAAAATGGCAAAAAACGGAGTTTCCGGGGCCCACTCGGCGATCCCGGGTTCCAGGGTCGCCTGCGACTCTGGAGGGATTTTCCCCCTTTTTGTCCCGTTTTGTGTCCATTTTTGCTATTTTTTTATTCTTTTTTTCTTCTGTATTTTTCCTTGAAATTTTTGATCATATATTGGCCTGATTTCCCTGTAGAAAACCTGATGAGAATCCTTGCATTTTATTTTGCAAAGTTCCCAATTTTCTGAGAAAGCCGAAGACTTTGTCGCGCAGAGCTGCCGATTTTCCGTCAGAAGCTGAAACTGGGACAAACGATGTCGGAATGACCTGAGATTTGAGGTGAAGCCTCCTGAGCAATAAATAAGACTAACCATAGGCTTTTTTTTGAGTTTTGAAGCCGTTTGGGGTCCTATTACTAGTAGACTTATTTTTGTCGCGATGAAGACGTCGCGGCTTGATGTGAGGCCAATCGATGTCCGATTGACTTGAAATTTGACAGGGAACCTATTGGAGTCATTTTAAGATGATCCACAGGCTCTGTCTTGGAAACCATGGTCTTGGGGAGCTTCACCGCTGAGAGGCTTGATCTGGCTTCCGAGCGTCAAAGTCTGGTCAAATATTGTCGAAATGACCTGAAATTTGACGTGTAGCCCTTTGGATCTTGAAGAGGCAAAGTGACATTTTTTTTGTCAACAAATGCCCCTCGAGGTGCAGCGACGAGTTGCTTAACTTTTGTAGTCGATGTGCCTCGAGGAGATTTTGTGAAGGAGAGCTTGTGACTTGACCAAGAGTCTTTGAGCAGTCTTTTTTTTTTGTATTTATAGCCTTTTGAGCTTCCAGAAGAATTTTATGGTAGTGAAAGGGATCACGTACCATCTCGAGGCAAAGTTTTGAAGATGACATCAGGGATGTGGATTTGGGTTTTGACCTTGTGATCTAACAGGCTGTATGTGGCATGTTAGGGGGTCGGGTTTGGTTTTGACCGTGTGACCCAACAAACTGCATGTGGAATGTTGGGGGATCAATTTTGGTTTTGATCTTGTGACCTAACAGGCTGTATGTGGCAAGTTAGGGGATCAGGTTTTGGTCTTGTGACCTAACAAGCTGTATGTGGCAAGTTAGGGGATCAGGATTTGGTTTGGATTTTTGCAGAATGTCAATTTCAAGATTTTGGCTCAATTTGGTAGATGAGGCTGGATGGTTTGATGTTTGGAAGCTCATGAGGCTTGGAATTCTCTTTTGTATGGTCGAATCAACTCAAAAGAGGCATGGAACCATTTTTGTATGCTCTTGGTAAGAAGGATTTCTTTTTGACTAAAAGCCCAATTTTATTTTATTTTTAGTGCCTAGGTGGTCAAACCTGGCTCATATGGGCCAACCCATGGTACTTTAAGCTTTTGAAATGGCTTAGGTCTCATATGGTGTCATTTTTGTAAAGAATATCCAAAAAAATCTCCTTTGGATAAAGAATATCTAAGAATATCTTTACTTGGAGAGAATCTCTCATGTTCTCTTTATTTTGGGAGAGAATATCTCAAGATATCTTCCTTTGGGAAAGAATCTTTCATTGATCCTATCTTTTGGGAGAAAATCTCTCATTGATTTCTTTTTGGGAGAGAATCCCTCAAGATATCTTTCTTTTGGGAAAGAATCTTTTTAATTTCTTTCTTTTGGTAAGGTTACTAATTAGTAACACTTACCTCTTTCTTCTTTCCTTCTTTGCTTTGCTCTCTTCTATAAAAGTAAGGAGGAGGTTGGATCTCTTGCTCTTATTGCTTTCTTTTGCAACAATCCCAAGAGTGCTTCAAGACCAAGAGTTCTTCTTCTTCAAGATCTTCAAGACTTTTCTTCTTCTTCTCCATCAATGGCTTCAAGTAAGTTTCCTTTTTCAAGAAAACCCTATTGTAGGAAAAAAAAAAGTTCTTTCTTTTTTTTTTGTTTCTTTCTTTTCTTTTCTTTTTTTTTCACGTGTTTGCTCTTTTTTTTACACTTTTTTTTTCTTATCTCTTTTTTTTTCATGCTTTCCTTTTTCTTTTCTTTTTTTCATGTTTTTTTTCTTTTTGTGGGCCGTACGGCCACGTGGCCTGTGGGCCAGCCCTCTTCTTTCTCTTTTTTTTAATTTCTTTTTCTCTTTTTTTTTTGAGAAAGTTTCTTTTCTTTTTTTTTGTTCCTTTTCTTTCTCCTTTCTCCTTTTTGTTTTGAGAAAGTTTCTTTCTTCTTTTTTTTTTGTTCATCATGATAATGCATTTTTTTTTTTTTTTTTTTTGTAAACCAAGATGTTCATGCATGTATATTTTTTTTGTAAATTGAATTGTAGCATGATGTGATAGCATACCTGAAAGTTTTCGCAAATTTGGGATTTTGGAGCTCGCAGCGATGTTGAGCCCTTCCTGATTTTGCGGAGACTTTGAGGTTTCGAAAGTTTGGAGTTTCGGAGCTCGCAGCAATGTTGAGCCCATCTTCAAGCTTTCTATTTCTTTCTGGATAGTTCCTTCTCTTCGGAATTGCCCCGGCATCATGTCAAAATTTCGCCAGTTTTTTTAGCAAGATTCTGTCATTTTGATGTTTGATCTTTTTCTTTTCTATCATTTGCAGGTGGTTCTTCCAGAACGAACAAGGGTAAAGAGCCTACTACAAGCGTACCTCGTCGATCTGCTAGATCTTCTAATCCGGCCATTCAGCAGGCCTTCGAGAAGGTCCAGTATGTTGAGAGAAATCTGGAAGAGTGCGACTCCCTCAACAGAGATGAGATGAGGCAGCGACTCATCGCTCTCAAGGGAGAGGAATTCTATAAGATCATGGTAAGCAGTCGTCCATGGGTGATGGAAGATCAGAGTGTTTTACCCAAGCCTACCTTCTACTTTGGTGATGCCGTCCCTGATGACATGACATACCAGAGGAGATGTTTTCAGTTCTCTTTCACAGTAGATGGTGAGAAGAAGACTGTTGCTTCCCGGTCGCCAGGGCTCAGGATCCAAGTTCGAAGAAGATCTTGGCTATGCAAGAAGAGTTGAGAGATTTCTGTGCGAGTACAAACGCCATATGTCCTGACATTGCACTGCGGAGAGATCTCGCTGTTTACCTCACTTATTGGCTTGGTGAGGCTATTTTTGCTGGAGGAGATGGAACGCACATCAGGCCGCATTGTATTTTTCCGGTTTGTCAGATGGCGTTTGGAGAACAGCTTGCTTTGGTGCCAACTCTTTACTCCTACCTGTGTACCGAACTGCAAGCTGCTGCTTTTTTTGTTCGGCTTGGGCTCCCTATGAATAGGGTGTTTTCAGCCCACATCTTTTATTCGTGGTACGTGTACCACTGTCCTGGCTTCCACCAGCTGGGTGCCGCACAGGATGATGATCCTCTGATGATTCGGCTGGCTAAGGGCAAAGCCGTGTCCGAATCACTTTTGTTTGCCCGCATGAGGATCCGACGGTTTAGGGACGTCGAGATGGGGCAGTCTTCAGTGAAGCTTTCTCCGAAGTTACGAAAAAAGGCTTTTGATTTTGGTGCCTCCCGAGACTCTACCAGGGCGGGGTCGGGAAGGCATTACTCCTTGACGAACGCAGAGAAGGAGTGGCTTTTCAGCGTACGCGTAGGCACGATGGTCTACCGCAGACATCTTTTCGTCGACATCCAGCCGTATGTACCCTCTCGCTTTGCTTTGCAGTTGGGCTTTTCTCAAGGCGTTGTTGGAGCGCCTTCAAGCATGGGAAGCGCTTTGGAGGTTTACAGGACGGGAGAAATGCATGGGCTTTCTATAGTGCTGAAGACACTACAAGTGGTGAGGCTTTCTACAGGCATGTTAATACCCAATGAGGCTTTAGAGCAGTTAGAACGGGAGGAAGCCGAACTTGGTACTTGGATGCAAGTGGCACAGAGGCAAGCTTCTGTGGAGTCTACTGATAAAGGTAGACCATCTAGTGAGGAGTCGAGTGGGAAACCTGACTCTGAGAGCGGGGCAGATTCCTCTAAGAAGCGAGCCCGCAGAAGTAAGAGGAAGATGAGTCATTATCGTAGCAAGGGGCAGCATGAGGACTCTCCTGACTTAGAAGTCCCTCTTACTATCAATGAGGAGGTGCCAGGGAATGCTGACGAGCCTCCAGAGAAGAGAAGCTGAGAAGAAGAGACCGTCGGTGAAGGTATGATTCTACCTCTTTCTCTTTCCATTTCTTTTCATGGGATTTTTCCATGTCTTGATTTGTTTTCTCTCCCTGCTGCTCCTCTTTTTTTTTTAGCAGATGAAGATTTGGCGATGCCTGAGGTTCCAACGATGAGGTGGTGACAGATCCTGTCGGGGCACCAGAAGAAGAACCAAGGGACTCTGGAGTGAATCCAGAATCTCTAATTGGTATAACTTCTTTTGCTTTCTTTTTTTTTTTTTTGTCCGTGACTAGGTTTGCTAATATTTTTCTTGTCAGCTGACTTGCCACAGGATTCTGATGCCTTTGAACCATCGATGGATGCAAATGTTGATGATGCTTCCGATGAGTTCATGGAGGAAGAGAGTGTTCCGCCAATCATCGAAGAAGGTATTTTGTAGTAATAACCCTGATAAGAGATTGTGTGGACTCGTTCAGATTGACGGTCGCAAGTCATATGTGGACTTCGCCATCATCCTTCAAATGAGAACAGAGGGTGCTCTTGATTCGCTTGGCTCGGCTTAAACCTCGGTTTTTTAGAGGATAAAGACCAAGAGGAGGTCCTATATCCAATAAAAAACTAAGTAGACGGGCTGAAAAGCCATGTCTAAGCCACGGAGATAGGAGGAGAAGGCCTTGGCGGGGGTGGGGTGGGGTGGGGTGGGCGGGGGGTGCCCCCTAAGGGCCTTCTATCACCTTGTAGCGGTGGTTGCTGCAGGACTTCTTCAACAGAGAAGAGGTCATTGTAGCGATGTCGATTTTCTGGATTTTGTCTATCTGGATTTTCCGATCCGTTCTTTTTTGGAATGACCCCCCCCCCCCCCCCCCCCCCCCACTTTTATAGGCTTTTTGTAGCCATTAGGTGGGTTTATGAGCTTTAAATGTAATAAAGCCACATAATGGAAGGAGTTACAAGTTTTAATTTCATTATTTTGTAACTCCTTTTTTTTGGCTTCTGATTGGCCAATGGAGAATTAAGAACCTTTAATCGCCTTTAAGCTCCATAATGGGAGGAGTTACATGGGTTAATGTCGTGTTTATGGCTAACCAGTAACTCCAATTTGTTTGCTTTTGATTGGGCCGTCCAAAATAATGAGTTAATGACCGCATTAACTTGTAATAAAGCGGGTCATTTAACTGTATTAAGTGGTCACCAAGTTGCTTGAAGAGTTGCGGGCCGTGCCGCGTCTTTTGGAATTATTCTTGCGATGATCGCCGATGGATCTTCATGCTGATCGATGTCGGATGACCATATAACTTCAGACATTGATTGCTACTAGTGGGCCGGTGCCACCTATCCTGTCGATTTCTCGATCGATTGGGCAGAAAGTGTACTTTCTTGGTGATGTCGAAGCCATTGATCACCATTTGATGCTCTTGACGGCGGATCCTTGATGTTGACGAATATCGACTGATCTTGTGCCTCAAAAGTCAGAATTTTGGAAAACCATAGGGGCCGGACATCTCGAAACGCAAATAGGGACCGAAAAATGGTCTTTCGGAGAAAATACGACGACCCAGATTTCCAGGGTCGCCGGTGATAAGTCCACAATATCACATATTTAATTCATTATTTGACATAAATTTGTGAACTTAATTAAATCAAAATGCATTGAATTCATAGATTTTCACAAAAATCATGCAATTAGACTCTTTTAGTTGAATTTAAGTAAAAATCTCATAAAAATGCATGTCTTGGTGAAATTATCAAATTCTGCATTTTTGGGCCCCATGCATAACATCATTCCTCTTAATAAAAATTATTATTTCTGAATTAGTTTTAATTGTTTTGCAGAAATTCAGAAATCTGGGCCCGCAAGAATAAGAAAAAATTTCATAATTTCATTCCAAATATTGAGAAGATCTCTTGCAAAATTCAAATTCAAATTCAAAGAGAATGAGGGAAGAAAAGTCAAGCTAAGAAATTTGCAACGAAAACAAATGCACGTCCAAGAGGGGAATTGCAAGTTGCACGCCCATAGGATCCCATCCCATTCAAAGTTTTGCAATAACTTGAATTTCAAATCTTTTTGAAATATTTCACAAGATAAAGTGGGGCCCAAGTGATGAGTTGTTAGCTACCAGGATAGCCCTAGTCTTTTAAGGATTATGCAACAAGGCATTGAAGATAAGAGACATATTTGAAAACCGAAAATCTGTTGCTAAAAATCAGTTGCAATTGGGAGTCCAAGATGGAAAAAATTAAAATTCCATATATGGGCCGTCTGACTCCCTTCCAAGAGAGCCCTGACGTGAATCTCTCTCATTCCACTCTCTCCCTGACGTCCATTCATTCTCTCCCCCATTAACTTCTTTCCATTCTTTCCCACCATCTACTACAACTCTCACTCACCTATCATACGAGGCCAAAGAAAAAATTGATGTGTGAAGGAAGAAGAAGAAGAATGGAGGGGTAGATTTGCTACTTGTAGTCTAAGGAGAAAGGGTGTAAGTTGATTTATTTTAATTGATTTTATGGGTGAGCAATTTTAATTCAAAATCTGATTTTTAATTTATTAATCTATTTTCTTTATTTATGTCTTTTTGATGCCTTATTTTTGAATGATATATTGCATGCTTAAAGGCCATTAAATAATGAAAATATTCGAAGGGGACTAGAGTCTTTCTGAAATTTCTCAAATATTAATAAATCCAATTTTTCAGATTTTGGGTTTTTAATGAAATCAACCATATTTTCAGTATTTAGAAAACAACTGAACCCTAACCCTTAGATTGCAATAGATTGCAAGGCTCTCATTCAATTTTGAGTTTCAATTTAATTATTTCTGAAATTTTAACATCTCCAATTGGTTTTCTGATTATTTTTACGGTGGATGCAGTTTTTAGTATAGTTTTATTAGACTAGGTTTTTAGTTTAGGTTTTTTTTTTTCTTTAATTCGGGTTGTAATTAATTTCATTCAGATCTGTAAGTAATTTTTAATTAAAGTAGGATTTGTGAATTTTTATAGATTTTTGATAGTTTAGCATTGGTTTTCCAATAGGACAGGTATATTGCGATCATTGGCTACCTGTGGATCGACCCGGTTTCACTGGTTATTACTACATCGTGACGACCTTACACTTGGGGTCCGATCAAGTTTTTGGCACCGTTGCCGGGGAGCTTACAAGCGCACGAATGTAATTTTCTAACCTTCCTTTTTAATTGCTTTATGGGCGTGGTTTAATTCCCTTCTCTTTGAAAGAAAACGCTAAGGCATGGCTACATTCTCTTAGGGCCAACTCGATTACTACTTGGAATGATATGGTCTGCGAATTTTTGAAAAAATTATTCCCACCTCACAAAACCAACACTTTAAGGAAGCACCTCATGAATTTCAAGCAAAAAGAAAAGAGTATTTTTTTTCAAGTGTTGGGAACGGTTCAATGAGCTTATACTAGCTTGCCCACATCATGGATTCGAAATTTGGTGCATAATTGGGCTCTTTTATAATGGATTAACATCATAAATGTGCCAATTCATTGAGATGATGTGTAACAAGGAGTTCTTGAACAAAGATCCCGATGAGGCATGGGATTATCTTGATTCTATCGCAAAAAGTGCTCAAAATGGGACACATCTGATGGGACCGAGCACTTAAAACAATCAAATAACTCAAGGGAGGGGGAATGTACCTATTGAAAAACAAAGAAGATGATGTTAATGCTAGAATTGCTTCCCTAACAAGAAAGATAGAGGCCATAGAATTAGGAAAAGGAAAACAACCTTCCCCGGTGTGCGGAATTTGTGAATGCGACACCCATTCTTCTGAGGATTGTCCAACAATCCCCGCATTCAGAGAGGTGTTACATGAACAGGCCAATGCTACAAATACTTACCAAAGGCCATTCACAAATCAAATGGGTAACACGTATAATCCCAACTGGCGGAACCACCCCAATTTCAGTTAGAGAAATGGGAAAAATGCTAACTAGGCACCTATCCTCCCAAAACCTATAAATCCAGGTGGTAACTTTGCACCCCCTAATTAGGGAGTCCCACCACCTCCTCCGTAATATCAAACTAGGTCTTTAGAGGATTTGTTGACCAATTTTATTCAAATTCAGAACTCTATCAACCAAAGCAATCAACAATCACTCCAAGACTTCCAAAAGGAGGTAAGAGCCTCAATTCGCCAAATCAATGATACCCTTCAGATAGGGAGAAAGGAGCTTTCCCAACCCAACCTCAATACGAAGTGGCCAACTCATGTCCCTCTACCTTACGGCAGCAGGTTCAAGCTGTGACCACCCTTAGGAGTGGCAAAGCGATTCCAGTTGAAGCTCTGAAAAAAGATAAACAACCTGCTTCCTCGGATTCAAAACTATCCCAAATTTCGTCTAACTCTAAGGAAGTCATGGAACAAACTACCGATGCTAAGGAAAAAAAGGTTGAACTACCTGTGTACAAGCCTATAGCTCTATTTCCCCAACGCTTAAAACCACCAAAACAAATGACCCCTAACCAGGAAATCATAGATATTTTCAAAGAGGTCAAAATCAACACTCCGCTTTTAGATGCAATCAAACAGATCCCATCCTATGCAAAATTCTTGAAAGATTTATGTACAATCAAGCGTAGGCTGCATGTCCAAAAGAAAGCATTCTTGTCCAAGCAGATTAGCACTATTTTAAAACAAAACACACCCCCTAAATACAAGGATCCGGATGTCCCACTATATCATGCATCATTGGAAATTTTATGATCGAACAGGCGACTTAGAGGCTAGTGTTAATCTATTACCCTACTCGGTATACCAACAGATGGGGCTAAGCGAGCTGAAACCTACTCAGGTCACTCTTCAGCTAGCTGATAGATCAAGAAAGAAGCCGAGAGGGGTAATAGAGGATGTTTTAGTCCAAATTGAGAAATTCTACTTCCCAATAGATTTTATCGTCTTGGACACAACCAATGGCCGACCCTAGTGCATAAATTTCGGTGATATTGGGAAGACCCTTCTTGGCCACATCATATGCATTGATAAATTGCCGAAACGGAGTTATGAAACTTTCTTTTGGGAACATGACAATTGAATTAAATATCTTTAATGTTTGCAAACAAATGTGAGATGATGGTCCTGATTTCGAACAAGTAGATCTCATTGAATCCATTATTCAAGAAACCCTTGAGGGGTCCTTCGACTCAAATTTTCTAGACACAATGGAATCAAGCAAGGCTTTGGCCAATTTTATAGACACCCCGGATGACATTATTAACATAGTCAATACAACATGGAAACCTCAATTTGAGGAGCTCGTACCAACTGGTACTCAGTCTCTTCCTTCTCAGGTGAGGCCGCCCAAACCTGAGTTGAAACCCCTTCCTTCGGATCTCCAATATGCTTATTTAGGGGAGGACGACATGTACCCAGTGGTTATTTCATCACACCTTGATAAGGATCAAGAGATCCAACTTCTGAATATACTTAAGCTGCACAAAGATGCCATAGCATGGACCGTGGCTAATATAAAGGGCATTGACCCTTACGTGTGCACGCATCACATATATATGGAGGAAAATGCAAAACCCTCCAGACAGATGCAAAACCGACTCAATCCAACTATGCAAGAAGTGGTTAGGGCTGAAGTGCTTAAACTTCTCGATGTGGGTATAATCTATCCAATCTCGAATAGTCAATGGGTTAGCCCTACCCAAGTTGTTCCAAAGAAAGTCGGCGTCACTGTAGTCCGAAATTCAAATGATGAACTTGTCCCAATCCAGGTACCCACTGGTTGGCGAGTGTGCATTGACTACAGAAAATTAAATACGGTCACACATAAGGATCATTTTTCCCTACCCTTCCTCGACTAAATCTTAGAAAGGGTAGCAGGCCACCCATACTATTGCTTCTTGGATGGGTATTCCAGTTACAACCAGATTGAGATAGCACCAGAAGACCAAGAGAAAACCACCTTTACATGTCCATTTGGAACCTTTGCTTATCGAAGAATGCCATTTGGACTATGTAATGCTCCAACCACTTTTCAACGATGCATGTTAAGATATTTAGCGATATGGTGGAGCGCACTCTTGAAGTCTTTATGGATGACTTCTCCGTCTTTAGAGATTCATTTGATGAGTGCTTAAGTAACCTTGAGAAAGTCCTTATCAGATGTGAAGAAAAGAACCTAGTGTTTAACTGGAAAAAATGTCATTTCATGGTTCGCCAAGTAATAGTCTTAGGTCACATAGTTTCCTCCAAAGTAATGGAGGTCAATAAATCTAAGATAGATTTGATTGCCAATCTGCCCATACCCAAGACCATAAGGGATGTAAGATCATTCTTAGGACATCTTGGTTTCTATAGAATGTTCATTAAGGACTTCAGTTCTATATCTAGACCCTTATGCAACCTTCTATTGAAAGTTGCAGAATTCAAATGGACTTAAGCATGTCAAAAGGCTTTTACTAAGCTAAAAGGCAGGCTGACAACTACTCCTATTATGCAACCTCCAGATTGGAGCATGCCCTTCGAATTGATGTGTGATGCTAGTGATTATGCAATTGGAGCAGTCCTTGGGCAACGTAAGGATAAAAAGTCTTACGTAATATATTACGCGAGTAGAACATTGAACATGCACAGATTAATTATTCCACTACTGAAAAAGAATTACTGGCAGTAGTCTTTGCATTGGACAAATTCCGCTCGTATCTAATAGGATCCAAAATCATTATTTTCACTGATCATTATGCACTTAAATACCTTTTTTTCCAAAAAAGTTGCTAAGCCCAAATTGATTAGATGGATCCTACTACTTCAAGAGTTTGATTTAGAAATACGTGACAAAAAGGGAGTAGAAAATGTAGTGGCAGGCCATCTATCTGGACTTGTCATATCTGATTATTTAGAGCCTACACCAATACGGGACCAATTTCCTGATGAACATTTATTTTCTATTTCCCAATCCCATTGGTATGCAGACATAGCAAGCTATCTTGTTACCGGCACAGTTCCACAACATTGGTCACAACAAGATAGAAAGAAATTATTCACTGAAGTTCGAGATTTTTTCTGGGATGACCCTTATCTCTTTAAGTATTGCCCAAACCAAATTATTAGGAGATGTGTGCCTGACCAAGAACAAAACAGTGTTATCTCATTTTGTCACTCACATGCATGTGGAGGTCATTTTTCACCTAAAAATACTACTTTTAAAATTTTGCGATGTGGATTTTACTGGCCCTCACTTTTAAAATATGTCTTTGAATTTTGCAAAGCATGTGAGCGTTGCCAAGAATTGGGTAGTATTTCACGAAGAAATATGATGCCATTAAACCCAATTTTGGTAGTTGAGTTATTTGATGTTTGGGGGATAGATTTTATGGGACCATTTCCTTCTAGTTTTGGTTTTCTCTATATCCTCTGGGTGTTGATTATGTCTCTAAATGGATAGAAGTCATTCCATGTAGAAAGAATGATGCCAACATAGTAAAAAAGTTTCTAAAGGAGAACATTCTCTCTCGATTTGGAACTCCACGTGCAATAATATTAAGTGATGGGGGAACTCATTTCTGTAACTGCACAATTGAGGCCTTGTTTCGAAAATATGAAATTACACATAAAGTGGCCACCCCTTATCACCCACAGACAAGCGGCCAAGTGGAGGTATCAAATCGGGAAATCAAAAGAATATTGGAGACAACTATAAACCCAAATCGCAAATATTGGTCGCTTAGACTTACCGATGCATTATGGGCATATAGGACGGCATTTAAAACTCCAATAGGAATGTCTCCTTTCAAACTGGTCTATGGAAAAGCATGCCACCTTCCAGTGGAAATAGAGCATAAAGCATACTAGGCAATTAAACAATTTCACTTTGATATAGAGAAAGTTGGGACTGAGAGGAAATTTCAATTAAATGAATTGGAAGAGATTCGTAACGATGCATATGAAAATGCTAGAATTTATAAGGAATGGACAAAATTCTTTCATGATAAACATATCTTAAGGAGAATATTTTATCCATCACAAAAAGGTCCTTCTTTATAATTCTAGACTTCATCTCTTCCCGGGCAAATTAAGATCAAGATGGAGAGGTCCCTACATTGTGAAACAAGTTTTTCCATATGAGGTAGTAGAGTTGGAAAACCCAAAGAATGGTGAGCTTTTCAAAGTTAATGGACAAAGACTAAAACCATTATTGGAGGCCAGTGTGCCTGATGATGAAGTCATAACTCTGGTAAATCCTGTCTATCAGGATTGAAGGGCTGGATCTGACAGTGGCCCACACCTTTGTACCATATGTATATATTTTCTTGTCTTTTTTCTTTTTGTGTATTTTGTCTAACCTTGGACAGGAAGAAGACCAGATCACATTCTCAGGTACCCTCTTCCACTTTACCTTCGTTAATATATATTCCTCATGTTATATTTTCATATTTATTTCATTTCATGCATAACATTGAGGACGATGTTTATCTTAGGTTGGGGGGGGGGGGGAACAAGCACACTTGTCCAATTTTAGACAAATTCTTTTTCATTTTTGCATAGTTTTTAATTCAAAGAAAAAAGAAAAATACAAAAAAGGGGGTTTTCAAAAGAACTTGACGATTCGAAGATGTCTAGAAATCTAGAATTTCAGAATTTTTGGAAGGAAGTAAAATGAAGGTTCATTATTTTCTATAAGATAAAAAGAATACCGAACTTTGTTTTTCATAGTAACACGTGTACATCATTTCAAAAGTCTTGGATAAAAAGATTGGGGCATTCGGCGACGGGTCCCTGAACATTTCACTTTATGGCCTTAGATCCACAAATAAAAGTCATAGAGTCAAAGGTCCTTCCCACACTTATTCACACCTAAAATGTCTAATTTACCCTTTCTTTAAATCATAACCCATGATTGGGGGGATATCTCATTAATAATGGCCAACTAACATTTAATTGCCCACGATTAATGGAATCCCCAGATTTCAAATAAATTCTAAAAACACACAAATAAATTTCAAATTTTTGAAAATAAATTTTAAAAAATGAAATAATTTCAAAAAATGAAATAAGTTTTAAAAAAAAGTAATATATAATCAAATAACGCAAATAAATTTAAAAAGATGTAAATAAGTTTCAAAATATCCAAATAAATTTCAGAAAATATAAATAAATTTCAAAAGACTCAAATAAATCTCAAAAGATCCAAAGAAAATTTCAAGAAATGCAAATAAATTTAAAATAACGAAAATAAATTTTAAAAAATGCAATAAATTTGAAAAGATACAAATAAATTTCAAAAGACGCAAATAAATTTAAAAAATGCATATAGATTTCAAAAAAAGTAAATAAATTTGTTAAAAAACTCAGATAAATTTTGAAAAAAAATCAGATAAATTTACAAAAAACACAAAGAAATATGACAGAAGACAGATAAATTTAAACAACACTCAGATAAATTTGAAAAAAACACAGATAAATTTGAACAAAACTCAGATAAATTTAAAAACAACTCAGATAAATTTAACAAAAACTCAGATAAATTTGACAATAATTCAGATAAATTTGACAGAAACTCAGATAAATTTGACAAAAGAGTTAAATAGTGTCAAAGAGCGATCACCGGAGCGACGTCAGTTCTCCAAGGAATTCCCCTCTCATCCGTTTATCCATCTCAATCCCTTCTTGTCGCCACTTATGATGACAGCACCCCATTCTCATCTTCTATCTCCACTACAAAATAATAAAAAAATAATAATAAAGACCATCATCACTACCCACCCACCATTCCACCCCCTGCCTCAACAGAACTCGAAGAACGAGACTCAGACATCGTTGCCAGTCCCAACGCTGCATAGTGTGACACTATCTACTTGGCTAATTTTACATAGCTGAAACTGTTCCAGCCATTTGGTTTTTCCCTAGCGACACTTGTCGTCTTGAGTGATAAATCGGTTTGATCCAAAGGGGGATTTGGCCATTTGTCCAAGAGGCACTCATCCCTATTTAGGTAGATTGGTTGGTGAGGTAGCAAGACAATTCTATGAATTAATAATAAAAAAGCAATGACAAGAAATT
Source organism: Litsea cubeba (assembly GCA_012931725.1). Lineage (NCBI taxonomy): Eukaryota > Viridiplantae > Streptophyta > Magnoliopsida > Laurales > Lauraceae > Litsea > Litsea cubeba. The sequence continues at coordinate 47,863,375 of CM022952.1, forward strand.
CTCTTCCTCAAGGTAAATCTTATATGGAGGCGCATCAAGTTCTGTTACAGAACCTATTTGAAGAAGACGAGCAGTGAAGAGATTGGGCCCCGCCCGGAATTTACAGAGGATACCGAAGTGGTCCCAATCGCACAATATGAGCCCTGTTGCATCAATATTCAGACCAAAGGATTGCGGACTCAGGTTTGGCCATTGATCAGAGAAGTTGCAGAGAACAAGGCAGGTGAGTTTTTCGTCAAAGTCAATTTCCAGAGAGGATAATAGTCTCTGGGATCAGTTTGGATCTTGCAGTCGCAAGAGGATTGGACCTGTCTGTTGGATTAATTCTCTGAACCAGAGCGAGAGGTTTGAAGTGGAACCGAAGAACAGCAAGACAGCGAGGTGAAGATATCTTCGCCGACGACGACAGCAGCAAATCGTCCCCACGGCCGCTTTCGTACTCCTCGAAATCGTATCTCCTTCGGCTGATCAGATATGATGGCGGGTGGGGCTATTCTGGCAGCGGCGGCTGGGGGTGCTGCGGTTGCTGCAGCCCCTTTATCCCTCCTCTCTCGGTCTCTGTAGAGAGTTTCAGAGACAGATATCCTTGGTTACTCAAATCTAGGCTCGTTGTAGAAGAAAAGGGATAATATAAACTTTTAAATTTCAAATTTCAAATTTTATGTCTAAAATGGTTGAAAGGGCAATTTAGTCCTAAAAAATGAGATCATGTGGATGCAGGGACCTAAGGCTGGAAAAAGTCTAACTGAGTGAACTAGAGGCCTTAATAAGTTTTTGCTTGGACTGGAGGCTGGAAACATTGACTTATAGGGACCTTTCGCTAATTTTGCCAAAAAGATTTGAGTGCCATTTTCAGAGTTATTTCAAGAGAGAAAAAGAGACGACTTTCTGAAATTTGGCCATATGAGTTCTCCTGGTTTATTGGTAAAGTTAGGCCAACCAAAATCAGTGAATTAATTTGGGCGTATTGAAAAAGCCTGCCTATTGTTGGAGACCATTTAAAAAATAAAAAAAAATTATAAGGGATGCACAAATAGGTATAAATAAAAGTGTTTAGTTATAAGTCTTGAAAAAGAATAAAAAGTTGTATGACTAGTTTGGGTTCGTAGCTTTTTTAACTCGAGCCAGTAAGCCCGTAGGGGTATTTATATACCTAGTGCCCTAAAGACATCTGTTTTGGGAGTCATTGGCCTAAAGCTCGTTACATGGGTTAATTAGAAAGCTTAATAGACTTAGGCATTGCACAGTCACATGTGTATGTCAAAAAAAAAAAAAGAGAGAAAAAGAAAGATGCATCACGTGGACTTTGAAAAAATAGTAGTGTGAAAGCCGTCATAGTAGCCTTGAGATGATACTTGTATTTACCTCGAATCTAGGAAAGTTGAATATTTTGAGGGGGAATTCTGTTTTCATGGCATTATTATAGAACATTTAAAATTTTTTGATTTGATGTATACACTGCACAAAGCACCCAAAGTTTTGGTACAATTTTTGAAAAGATTTGAAAATAAAAATGTGAACCATATTTTTAAAAGTCTGAAATCTTGATTATTCGAGGACTCAAGGCATCCGATTTAACTCAACCGTCTTTTATAAAATCCTCCGTGGACTTTCTTTTATTTTTAGGTAAATGAATTTTGTAGGCATATTCACTGCAAATCCTCACGAGGCACAACTCGTCCACTAGGGGTGACCTAGGGGTTTAAGGGCTTACTGCATATGCTAAATGCAGTCGAGAGTGCCAGCGAAAGTGACTTTTATTTTCATAGGTTAAATTTAGTTAGATCAGTCAACTTCACCTTTCGCATCTTTTGCTAGGGACTAGCAACACACTGGTTGGGGGGTGTGATAAGTCCACAATATCACATATTTAATTCATTATTTGACATAAATTTGTGGACTTAATTAAATCAAAATGCATTGTTGTTTTGCAGAAATTCAGAAATCTGGGCCCGCAAAAATAAGAGAAAATTTCATAATTTCATTCCAGATATTGAGAAGATCCCTTGCAAAATTCAATTCAAATTCAAAGAGAAGGAGGGAAGAAAAGAAAGGAAAGTCAAGCCAAGAATTTGCAACAAAAACAAATGCATGTCCAAGAGGGGAATTGCAAGTTGTTGCACGCCCATAGGGTCCCATCCCATTCCAACTTTTGCAACAACTTGAATTTCAGATTTTTTTGAAATATTTCACAAGATAAAGTGGGGCCCAAGTGATGAGTTGTTAGCTACCAAGATAGCCCTAGTCTTAGAAGGATTATGCAACAAGGCATTGAAGATAAGAGACACATTTGAAAACCGAAAATCTGTTGCTAAAAATCAGTTGCAATTGGGAGTCCAATATGGGAAAAATTAAAATTCCATATATGGGCCGTCTGACTCCATTCCAAGAGAGCCCTGACATGAATCTCTCTCATTCCACTCTCTCCCTAACGTCCATTCATTCTCTGCCCCATTAACTTCTTTCCATTCTTTCCCTCCATCTCCTACATCTCTCACTCACCTATCATATGAGGCTAAAGAAAAAATTGTTGTGTGAAGGAAGAAAAAGAAGAATGGATGGGTAGATTTGCTACTTGTAATCTAAGGAGAAAGGGTGTAAGTTGATTTATTTTAATTGATTTTATGGTGAGCAATTTTAATTCAAAATCTAATTTTTAATTTATTAATCTATTTTCTTTATTTATGTCTTTTTGATGCCTTATTTTTGATTGATATATTGCATGCTTAAGGCCCGTTAAATACTGAAAATATTCGAAGGATACTAGAGTCTTTCTGAAATTTCTCAACCATGGGGCAAGGTCGATGGCGACCATGGGGATTTTCATCCTTTTTGGTCTCCGATTTTCGGCCGTCTTTCCTGTTTTTCCGATTCTTTTTTCTTTGGTGTTTTTCCTGACATTTTTGTACATATTTTGGCTTGATTTCCCTGCCGAATATTTGACAAGAAGCCTTGAGCATCAGAGTGCAAAGTTTCTGATCTTTCAGGAAAGCCGAAGACTTTGTCGCGCAGAGTTGCCGATTTACTGTCAAAAGCCAAAACTAGGTCAAACGATGTTGGAATGACCTGAAATTTGAGGTGAAGCCTCGTGAGAAATAAATAAGACCAACCATAGGCTTTTGTTTGAGTTTTGAAGCCGTGTGAGGTCCTGTCGCCAGTAGACTTGATTTTATCGCGAGGAAGATGTCGCACCTTGATGTACGGTCAACCGATGTCCGATTGACTTGAATTTTGATAGAGAGCCTATTGGAGTCATTTTGAGATAATGCATTGGCTCTGATTTGGAAACCATGGTCCCGAGGAGCTTCGCTGTCAGGAGGCCTGATTTGGCTTCCTAGAGTCAAAGTCTGATCAAATATTATCGAAATGACCTGAAACTTGAATGTAGCCATTTGGAAACATTTTGAAGTCACCCATGTGCTCTATTTGATGAGTAGTGGCCTCGGTAGTTCTCTCCGTCGAGATGCTTGATTTTGCTACTCGAGGGTTGATGTAGGGTCAAACGTTATCAGTTTGACCTGGAACTTGACGTGGAGCCTTTTGAAGGTATTTTAAGACCATCCATAGGCTCTGATCGAAGATTTGATGTCTTCGACGCTGTCGCTGCCGGGAGCTCCTGTTCAGCTACTGGAAGAATGAAGTTAGGCCAAATAATATTTAAATAGCCTGAAACTTCATGTGTACTCTTCTCTTGGTTGTTTTGAGGGATTTTGCAGTTTTTGTTTGATTCTGATAAGATTTGATTTTTCTTGAAGTTGGTTTGTTTGTGGTAGGTTACGGCTTCATGTAGCTTTTTGATGTTGAAGAGCCAAAATGACTTTTTTGGTGTCAACACAAAGCATAAGCATGTGCTTCAAAAGAAATTTGTCCCCACCTATCACTTTTGTGGGATTAAAGAGCACATCAGACCACATTGTAACAAACTGAGAAAATCAGTGGAGAAAGACACATTAGTCTCCTCAACAAGTCAAGACAAAGTCTGTCTGGATTCGTAAGTCTGACCTGTGTTGTAATGTGGTCTACACTGTACTGACAAAATTAGTTGAGCCTGCTAAGTTTAATTTCCCTCATAAGTCAGTAGGCATTGGCATACACTCCTAATCCTCAATTCGTGTTCTGATTTGCACATGCATACTTCTTTGGGCTGATTTTATGATTATCTGCCATGTGATACATCTTATTTGCTTATTGTTGGAACTGAATTGCTTGGTACACGATTTAATGCTTTTGATTATTCTTAAGTACACGATGTCTCACTTGGACACTCATTTAGGGTTAAACTGGCACTAGGATTAATAGGATTCATGTCTTAGTGGATTTGCATCTTTTTCGGAGCATCGACCTTGATTTTCCTTGTTCTCTTCTTAATGATTATATATAAATATATGTGACCCAAAATTCTTAATGATTGTCCGTAGAGTTTTTGTAGAGAGTATGTGCGGAAATGAATAATGACTAGGTCTATTGCAGAGGTCTTGACTTAGCTTTTATCGTGTGATCTCAGAAATTTTTGCACTGAAAAAGTCAGTGAGTGAAAAAGTTAATAACTAGGTATGCTTCCTTGATTTTAACTTTTCTTATAGCATTTGAACTTGAGCATTTTTACATGTGAAAAAGTTCGTGATAATATTTTGCATTGGGTCAATGATGGTTTCATAAAAATAAGGAGAAAAAGAAAACAAAACGGAATGTGAAATTAAGGGGGAGCTTCATGAATCATTGTTGATTAGGTCGAATGTTTTCGTAAGGTGTGAATTTCGCTTTGTGTACACCATGGATGTTAATTTCTAGCCGATAATCGACTTTTTTGTGTTTTTCCATTTGAGATTATCCCCCCTACACAATTTACACACATGTCAAATTCCTGACATTGAGAATTATCGTGTTTAATCATCTAGGATTTTCGATTTTTGGCCTGATTGAGTTTTTGCATCTATATATTTTGCAATAAGGATAAAATTCTCTTATTAAGGGGGAGTATACATTTTGTCAATTATGAACAAAAAGGGGGAGAAGTATAAGTAGTATGAGTATAAGGGATTGATGATTGAATTTCTATTTCATGATGACATTACATTTGATCCTTTTGTCAATATGTGAGTAACATGTTTTTGCAGGAACCACAGGAACTAGTGATCAAGATTGATTGGTTTGGAAAGATTGAAAAAGTCTGTGTTGCCAAAGGGGGAGATTGTAAGGAAAATTGAGTGTTGGCTAATTCATTGGGTAATGGACAAAACATGGACTTCTATTTTCAATGTACTTTATAGATGGACTACCAGATTGAAGACTGAATAAAGAATTTCCTCTGAACAGGAATATGAGTGGGTGCTCGAGCGGACCCACATGCGCTTGAGAGCACATTGTTCACAGAGCTCCAATGCTCAATCACAAAATTCTACGCATGAGCCTGACAAAAGACTTGTATGTAGAATGAGCATCTGCTCGAGCACATAAAAGGCCGTTTGAGCGCATGCTTCGCGAAAAGCCTAGTTATTTCAAGAATTATTCTCCTTTTGGATTTCTAATCCTTTCCAAACTCTTATGGCTTGCTCTACACGAACCAAAACATATAAAAAGCCATATTCTCTCAAACCTAGGGTGGTCCATATAGACTTCTCTCCAATTCTAAACCCTGGAATCAATTGAGCGATCCATCTTATTCTCCAAAGGTTCATTAAGCAGCCGTGTTGAAGATTTTCAGATTTTGGAGTTCTTTCCATATACTCTCCAGAAGTAGATTCACCTTGAAGAGGATGTTAAGGTGGTTGGTTCAGGCACGGTGAAAAGCATAAGGCGAGTCGTCGGCAAAATCTTCGTAGTCTTTAGGTTGAGTTTCAACCGAGAAAGGGATCTGTGAGTTTTTATAACTTTCAATTATACAGTGGTTGGTTGTCTATTGGCCTAAACCGTAAGACCCTTAGGTTTTTTCCCGAGTAGGTTTTCCATGTATAAATTTCGTGTCTCATTCTCGTGTGGTTGATTGCTTTTTATCTGGATTTAGTTTAATTAACCCTAAATTAATAATTGGAGTTGATATCTAAAAGAGATATTGATTAGGGACCCTGCGTTAATGCTTAAATTAGCAACTTTCAAAATGAATATCATGTAGCTCAGGAAATAACAATATTGTCACGTAGTTACCAATGTCGTCATGTGTGTAATGTTATAGTCACAAGGGTAATTATATTGTTTAATGCTTTTTGTAAAATTAAAATATAATGGGATAACTAAATCAAATTTGGCCCTACCCAAACTCTACACATCATAGGATAGGAAATGTATGGGGTGGATAAAGATAAAGGGGTGGCAAAACCTAATCCAACCCATGACACCCTAACTATATTTAACCTGGATTGCGCCGCTAAACCCGATCCACAATATACATGGGTTCGTTCGTCATGTGTTAGGAAAACCAAACCCGCACTAAAATATCTACTATGGCAACCAGGATTGTTTTACACCAAGTCGTACCCAAACCCAACCGACCTGGTGGGTGCCTGTACACACGTGACCCAAAAAGAAAAGAAAAAAGAAGAGAGAGAAGCCCAAACTCGAGAATCCAACCTCCAAATCTCTCCCTCCTCCAATACTAATTTACTACTAACTTCTGAACCCTGGAAATCTCTCATCTTTCTCTGCATGAACCCCTAATTATTCCAACAATATGCAGAGAAGGAGAATGGAAGAAAAGAGCTAAACAAAGATCCAAAGATTTCACAGAAACTCCTCCTTTCCCTTGAAATTTTTTTTTTTGGTCTTTCAGGATCAAATCTCAGCTGGGGTTTTTCCAATTTGATTGATGAGAGAGTAGGTGATGGTGATTTTTGATTGATTTTGAATTCTCTCCTTCTTCTTTGCTTTTTTTCTTTTTTTTTTTTATTGAAAAGCGTTGGATGGAAAGCTTTCCAACTCTATAGTTGTTAAGGAGAAGATGGCAGGCAGCTCCCGAAGATGGGAATCGGATCCTCTGTTCTCCGCCGCAGAAGTCGTTCAAGATTCGGCTGACAGGTTGATCCTTTTTCCTTTTCCCCTCATTTTTAGTAGGACATTCAATGATGAATTAAAATTTAGGTTTTTGTTTCTGGGTGTTCTTTGTTCATGTTCCTTTTGGCGAGTTAGTGAATTAAATGAAGTTTTGGGTCATGGGTTTCGGAATGATCCCTTTATTCTTACTCATGGGGAATATGTATTGATTCGATGATGTTCTGGATTGTTGGGTTTTTTGGAAAAAAAATGCAGTTTTGTTTTAGTGAATTTGACAAGGTTTTGGATTATGAATTTTGGAGAATAATTTCTTTTTCTTTGCCTTTTTTTTATAAAAAAATTATTATTCTTGAATTTAATGACCTTTTGTTTATGAGTTTTGGAAAATTTTCAGTTGATGGTTCTGCTATATTTTTTTTGGTGTCAATGTGGATTTAGGGCGTGATATTGTGAATTTTCAATTTTCAATGTAATGATACTTTGATGCATAATTGTTGGTGCCATTCAAACACAAATCCTATAAAAATACAAAACTGCAAAACACCGGCTGTCCCACACTGACTGACACGTCTGCCATTCTTAAGTATATGACAACCATACCATTCACTAAATGGTGTAAAAAGTTGGATTGGACAACAGGCATTACTAAGTTGTTGGTTTGCAGCTTGTATTTTAGAATTCAAGTGTGTATGATTGTAACAAGTGTAGAAAAAATAATGTTCTTGAATTTAATGACCTTTTGTTTTATGGGTTTTGGAAAATTTCCAGTTCCAGTTGATGGTTCTATTATATTTTTTTTCAGGGTCAATGTGGGTTTAGGGTGTGATATTGTGAATTTGCAATTTCCAATGAAATGATACTTTGATGTATAAATGTTGGTGTCATCCAAATACAAATCCTATAATGAAGCAAAATTGCAAAACGCCATGTGATTGTTAAGCCTTTCAAATGGCTGTCCCACATTGACTGACATGTGTCCCATTCTTAAGTATATGACAACCATACCATTTACTAAATGGTATTATAAGTTGGATTTGGACAACAGGCATTACTAAGTTGTTGGTTTGAAGCTTGTATTTTATAATTCAAGTTTGTATGATTATAACAAGTGTGGATAAAACCCTCTTGGTAACTTATGAGAAAATAGTGAATATCATAATTGATTTGATGATATATGAAAATCTAAACTTTATGCTTAATTTTTAGGATGGAGTCAGTTTTCCGAATGCTGTTGCACGAACAGAGTCTTGTTCAGGGTGACCCTTCAGATCAGAAGCTCCTTACTTCGATAGAGTATCATAGGCGCGATCTTGCAACTGCTCTTGGAACAACGAAATGGCAGGTAAATATGATATAATTCTTTCAAGAAACTTCTTTTGACCGAGACCATTGATCCAAGGATCCTACTGTTGAATTTTTTTGCGGGGGGAGGGGGGGAGGGGGGGTGCATGAAGTTCTCCCAGATTGGAATATCTCCTTCTTCCATTCTTCGGCCTTTCTTCTGATCATAATAACTAGCCATTGTAGGCAGCTGGTTGTTGGTTTAGTACTATTCCAGTCAGGGAATCATGGATTCATCCCTTATCCAACATGGGCCCTGTTTGATCAGCAGTGTAGATGACTGAACCATGGGCATGCAAGTGTGGAGTTTGGTGCATTTGCAATGTGTACACTTGCTGAGGCTCGAGGTTATAATCCCTCTTCTTTTCCTATTCCTATTACTTGTATTTAGCTTATTAGAATTATTTTCTTTAAATAGTTGGAGGATTTCGAGCGAGCACTACGTTTTTCGGCATTATCCAATGCATCTGGTTTGAGGGACGATTCAATATCCAGGCACCAGCAGTTTATCAGAGCAATACAGGAGCAAATCATTCTAGTGGAGAAAACTCTGAACGAGTCATCCACTGGGGATCTCAGCAGAAACATGCATTGGTTAGACTTAACTGACCATGACAAAGATGGGTTTGCATCATTTCTTTCTGGAGCCAATTCCGCTGACCATCATCTCTATTATGACTCCGAGAGTAGCATTATGAGAAGGTTCCTTGACTCCACATCCGCCTCTGGTTTTGATGACAAGAGTGATGAAATCGTTGAAATGAAGACTGAAGAGATAGAGCACCCAAAGGTGAACGGTGTGAAGCACTTGGAACAGTCATATGATTCATTAAATGGTAATAAGTTAAGGAAAGTGGGGTCTCATTCAAGACCTCTGGGTTTTGAATCATCGGTATCCCTCCAAGTGTTAACTGGGGACAAGGAGTGCGAAAATTCACGTTTGAGCTCTGGGGCGCCAGACATGGAAGTAGACACCTCCAAGAACAGGTTATTTGGGTCCCAGAATAGAGTTGATATTTTGGGGTTTCCATGCAATATTTGGCCAGCTTTCAGGAGTAAGATGACTAGGAATTTTACGAAGAGGAGAAAAGATGGGGAGGTGACGGATGACTACATATTGGATGTTGAAGGAGGGCCATTGTCTTCAGCTCTTGATATACCGCAAGCGGAACGGGTATCTGTCCTTTGTCCATTGAAATTACTGTAAACCTGAATTGTTTTTTCACTGTTTCATATTGGGATAACTGAATTTCCTGGTTGGTACATGGTTAAACGTTATCCTGTACAAGTGGTGTTGTGCAATAATACTTTTAGTGGGGGCCCTGTTTCTATACTCATGGCATATTGTACAAGAACTGACCGACCATCCAACAGGTTGTGTCATGGCTGCCCCATAGCCAGGACTTAACATTGGTCAGACAATCTAACTATTTGTTGGAAAATTCTTTAGGAGAAATGGATTTTACTGATAGAAACTTTTTCAGGGACAATGGTGGTTAAAGCAAAAAGTCCAACTAATGCTCCACTATTGTCCTAAAAGTATTTTAGTTGAGAGGGCCTATGATTACCTGGTCAATGGTTTTTTGGTAAGTCCCATCCATGGTAGGACTTAGGAATCAATGGTATTAATTATGTAGACATGTTCCAAATGCACAAGAATGATATTGCTTATGAAAAAGTGTTGAACACTATGGTAGTAGTTCAACTGAATGTCCAAGAATCTGGTCATGTATATGTTGAAATATACTTTCAATTTCAGTTAACTGTGGAAATTTAAGGTCATCCCTGCACTTGGCTCATGCTTCATAGTATGCAAGAACCAAGAATTGAATTCTGTTCATCACATTATTGTATATTAAGTTTGGTATAAGTGGAAAGGAATCTGCAATGTAGCTAAGAGGGTGTAATGGTCTTGTAGAAGTTGACAAAATATTTATTTGAAGAATTGAAAATATATGAACATGCTTTGAAACACCATTGAAAAGAAAAGGCTTTGAAATGCTTTCCATTTTATATAACTAGAACAACAGTGACAACTACAATACCAATCAACAAAAAACAACAAACAACAACAATGATAGCACCAACACGAACACCACCAATAATAACAGCACGATGAGTGATGATGTAGACAATTGCATGAGCCTAATTTTGCTAGGCCCACTTTTAAGGTGAAAAACAGAAAAAAGTGTAAATAGTTAGCTTCAGTTCAGTCTTTATGCCCCCCATTCTTTACAAAATGAAAGCCACAAGTATTCTCCATTGTCCATGCATTAGGTAATTGGAAATAGAAAATAGAACCAGGCCATATGAGCATGGTTCCCGTTACGCTATTTTGAAAATAGCGGCGCTACTGTCTAAAACCTAGTAGATCCAAGCAATTTCAATTTAAAACATTATTTTTTCTATTTCTCCTCCTCAATAGCTTTTCCTAAAGTTGTCTATGTTGAGGAGTATGCTCCACCCGACGGGGAGTATTGAAAAGTATTTATGCTGCCTCTACTAACGCATCGAGGTTTTGGTAGGAATGGTTAGCTAAAGAAATTTAAGATGGTATTTGAGCCAACCGGTTGCGAGTTCAAATCCTAGGGACTCGGCGCGAAAAAAATGTGTGCCCCGCCAAAAGTGTGCTGACTAGGTTCCACCTGAAGGGGAGTGTTGAGGAGTGTGCTCCACCCGAGGGGGTGTATTGAAAAGTATTTATACTGCCTCTACTAATGCCTCGAGGTTTTGGTAAGAATGGTTAGCTAAAGAAATTTAAGAGTCTTTACACTTATATGTTTCCAACTCACTAAAAGAACACAAGATTGGCTACTATACAAGATTCAATTTTTTTTTAGCATATGAGAAGTTGTACTCATAATCAATAAGTCCAATTATCTTCTATTGAAGTGGAGGATTTTGGATCTATTTTGGTTTTACTTCTAATTTTGAATGGAAATGTCTCTAATTTCCACAAATGTTTGCACGTTCTCTCACCACTTCCATCTCAAGCACTCCCCCACTTATGCAACTCTACAACTCCTATCTGCAAGGTTTAAAAAATCAGACTCGGGACCCGACTTGGCCGAGTTGCACGGGACTCACCCAAGTCCCATCCCATGCGACTCCGCTAAGGCACTTCTGAGTCCCATAGGACCCAACTTGGTATGTACCAATGAGTCGACTCAGACTCGGCCGATTTTTTAAACCATCCTCTCTGCCCACTTTTAACAAACATGCAACCATCTCACCAGGGAAGATGGAATTCTTCCTCTTCATGCACACCATTCTCTTTCATTAACCACTCATTTCAACTCCCATTTTTACTCCTTCAGTTTGCTAGGTTACACAGAAGACATTTTTTCTTTCTTCTTTAATTGTTCAAGATAGGCAAAATCAATTATAAATCTAAATGTCTAATATTTAGTCCCTCTTTTAAAACCTCTTATATATAGTCCCTTTTTAAAATCTCTTATATATAGTCCCATAAGTTGTCATGATTTTATTATGATGCTCATTCGGAGCTTATGTATAATGTATCGTGTTAGATTTTTAAATTTATGATTGTTTAAATTGCATTGTATATGCATACTCGTGCTTAGCACGGGTCTTTCTACTAGTGTAGGCATTAAAGAAACTACTCTGTGGTTCATCTCCATTTAAAAAACTCATAGTTCCTCGACTAATTCTTAAACCTTAAGATATCAAAAAGATAAAATTTAAGAGTTTGACTAATTCTTAAGCCTTAAGATATAAAAAAGATAAAATTTATGAGTTTTGTGAAGTTCCATTATTTCAATAGCATAGTATATTTCTTTGAAAATGAAGTTCAAAACTCAAATCAGAAAGTAAATAAAGTTAATTAAATATTTTTGTTTTCCCAAATAAAGTTAATTAATTAACAAAGCAGAGTTTATATATCCAACTTGTAGCTATAGACATATTGCAGAAAAATAGAGGGGAGGACAGAAAAATAGAAGGCACTTAGAGGCTAGGCTGCTTTCAAGCAATTAGCAATTTTTTTGCTTTTTACATTTAGGGATCAAGTTATGGGTTTGAGATGAAGTTTTAGAGGAAACTAACAATTGGTGATGGTTTTTGATGGCTCCGGAATTTGTGGTCTCTCTTTGTCAGTAATCTTCCTGAAAGGGTGTGAACATCAGATCTTCATGTGGTTTAGTGACTGTGTTCTGATAGTAGACATCTTCCTCCTATCTAATTAAGTTTCATGGAAAATCTAGGCTTCAGTTTTGTTGGATTTTGCATAGGATGGAATGCAATTTGATGAGTCAGGCCCAAATGACCCAACCCATGAGGATGAAGCTTAGGTCCAAGCCCACGAAGAGACCAAGTCAGGGTAGCCACGTTGCTTCAAAAGCAGTCCCGCTCCTACCAGGTCCTGCGGAGAAATATCTCACCTGCCTCGTCCAGCGCGAGGGCAGTTCGAGGGCTCCAAGGGCAAACGTTGCTGAAGAGTCGTCCCCATCTGTTAGGGGAGGACTATAAATCGAGGAGCCCCACCAGTACTTGATGGCGATTGATGTCTTCCCATTTTACTACTCTTGTATTCCTCTAGCTTGTAATCTCAACTCATTGAGGAAGTAAAACACCACAGGCAACATCTGCCTTTCTGAAGTGGACGTAGGTCATTTTGACCGAACCACTATAATCCCTTCTCTCTCTCATTAATTTGCTGCATTTATTACTTTATTACTTGACCGGTGGTGTCCGAAACCCAATTTGGCATCATCACAATTAAGGCTGTTCAAAGAATTAATGGGAAGCTGGTGGGAGATACAATTACAAACTACAGGCACAATCAGCTAAATATGGGCATGAGAAGAAACTTGATGTGAAAGCAACAATGAAGATGGCAGGATAATTTGGGGTTGATAGCACACTTGTGTATGATGGATAGAGGGGGCTTAGACAAGTTTTTTGGTGATGATGATGTCTGGGTGCAATCTGAGGCGAATAAAAAGGTTGTCAAGGTGGGGAGGTCTTTTTTAATGGTCTTGGGTAATGAAGCGGCGGATACTTCTTTTGGACAGGTTTTCTCAGTTGATACCTCTATTGATGAAGTTCAAAAACAGAACTGAATGCAAATATGGCTTTGCAGTAAGTTCAGCATCTGAGTCCTACATCTGTATGGATTTCTCCTCTCTCCATTGTAACTCTCAGAGCAACGCTAGTAGCCTGTTTATTTGTTTTTTTTTAATTTCCAAAAGTGATTAGCATTGAAGAAGCAAATGACAATTTCCAATAATGATCATCAAATTATCTCCCCTCTAATGGAAAATGAATCAAGCGATGAGGGGAATGAATACCCAGCCACCACCCTAGTAATTCAAATCCTAGGAAAGTGAGGGTTGCATCTACATCAGTACCTTATACCCTTGGCCTCTTTTATAATCCTTTAGTGGAGCTTATTTGACCATGAATTCCTATGTATTCTATGGAAACAAACATACCCTAAAAGAAGGATCCTCGTTCTTTTATGGGCATAATTAATGATGTGTTGGACCAAATCAGCTATCTCCACTCTCTTTGCATTTGTGTAAAGGCTTCATGCATGGGCTGTCAGAAACTTTTGGTCAATTGGAGCATGTTTGGGTATTTTGTTGGAAGTAGATGATGCTGTGAATGAGAAAGACAAGGTTGATGTGCCTGGACTCAATGCTATGTTAATCACATGAGAAGATACCTAATTTGTGGCTCTAGGCGTTGTAAATGTGTGATTTGTTGTCCAGGCGGAGAGTGAAGTTACTCTGGAGTTAGGATACAAAGATTAACTTTCTGGCACTGGAGAAGTTCTCTCTGTTTGGTTGCCTTCAGGAATCAAGATGTGATATTTCCATATGCTGGTGATGACATGTTCCAGTTGCAGCAAGATCAACTCCTTCAAAACTTCTCTATTGCTTCTGGTGTCGCAAGCCTTGGCGGGAATATTACAAGAAATCTTTCTTTGGAGGGGTTTATGGTTGCTTAAGGGAAGGAAAGGGCCTTTCAAAGGGGGCCGTGTGGGTTTGGTTCAGTTGCAGAGGTGCAGGAAGCTTCTTAAAGGGAACGAGGAAAAAAAAACTGTGCTTTATACTGCATCGGATATTGAGGTGCATGATCAGTTGTGCCCTTGCACAGATGAGCTAGGCCTCATTGGTTTTAGACAAGATCTGGATGTCAGGAGCCCAGCCTGTGAAATTAAGTGGGCCCACCCTATGGACTTCATGTCTTTTAAGCAAAAGTCTTGGTGTTGGCTCCGCTGTTTTGGGTTAGAGGACCGTTGACAAGTGAATACTGCTGCAAATCTTTTTTTTTCCCCCAAACTGTTATCACCCCTTATGTCTAAAAGTTGCAATGAGTGGCGAGGATGTTAGGGATGGGGTGCTTCTTCTAATACTTGGTGCCAAACACCATTGTGTTTAGTGGCCATCCTTTTGGGGGAGTGACAAAGTTATGGTCGAGGAAAAATTCTTTTAACTGGCTAGAATTTCAGCTGTGTCCATGGGTGGAAAGGGAGGATGGCAGGATGCTATAAAGGCGAGGATACATCAGTTGCTTTTTTGTTTAAGATTAGTGCCAACCTCAAAATGTCAACAAAAGGCGAAGCGAGAGTTGGTGAATTTTAAATTTTACTATTAATTATGATAGACAATCAAGTGCCAGGGAGAAACTGGTGGATAGTATCGATAAATGAGAATTGTGTTGGAGCATTTGTGGTCTAGGTGATCAAAACAAGTGAATCACTGTAAAGGGTTATTCAAACATGTGAAGGCTGATGTGGTTCTTCTCTAGGAGTCTAAAATTGATGATGTAAGTGACGCTTTGGTTCATTCTATCTTCTATTAGAGAAACTTTAGGGGGGTTGCCAAATTTTTTGAGGGGGGCTCGGGTGGTATAATTATGCTGTGGGATAGTGCCAAATGGTGTTGGATTAACTAATGAGTGGCTGATTTCACAGTTTCTGCTGTGTTGAAGGATGTCATGTTAAGATATACTTCTACTCTTTTGGTAGTTTATGGACCAATGGCCCTTACGCTGGCAATGTGTCATATTGACACATAGTTCACAAATTCTCTCATTCTCACTGGATATGCAAGAGTTTAAAGATTGAGAATAGGCTGGTTGAAGGGCATTTTGGCTGTGATTATAGAGATGGGGACCACAAACATGATCCCACGGGAATAAAAATATCTTGTATCCCATGTACATATCTTAAGAAATAGGAACTTTCCTTTCATGTAATCCTAAAAGATCAGTATCCAACTATACATAGATAGGATATTAGGGATCATAGGAGATCTCATAGGGGATTTGATTGATTGTAACCACACATGATTGTAGCCTTAATTAGGTAATCCCAACTCTAGTGTAGTTGATTATACAATTGGTGCTTTGGTGTAGCTGATTTCACAATTGGTGCTTTGGTGTGCTGATCTTCTGTTCAGACTTCAGAGGCATTAATCAAGTCATCTGATACTTGCTCTTTGATAAAAATCTATTCAATTAGAGAAATTAGAGATTTTTGAACCTCCTTTTCTCTATCGGCATCTGCTGCAGTGTTTTCTATTGCTTGGATCTACTACGGGCCCAACCTCTTGATAGGCCGATACTCTTCAAACTAGTAGTGGAGATTGGCCTGGTATTCTTCTTCATTTTGGAGTTTTTTTTTTTTGGCAATCAAAGGTATGGTTTTTGTGGATTTCTGATTAAACGAAATTATGCCCCCTTTTTTAATCAAGACTGTTGATCTTCCTCATTCTGAATCTGATCAACCTGTAAATCTTGTCTGAGATGAGCCAGTGGCGTACCTTTCTGACGATCAAGTTAGATCTTGAAATAATCTAGCATAAGGAGGTCTTTCCATTTGCCAAACACTTCCTAGAAATGTTCGTCTCTGGTTTTTTGATATCTCTCGATTTGGTCCCTATATTCTGTGAAAGGCTGACATTGCCTTCTGTTAAATAAAACAGTCGCAACTCGCGAGAAGGTGATTTTTGCTACTGTTTTGTGTCTAGTGCTCACTACCACTGAGAATCTTGATTATTCCAATGGAGAAAGGAGATATCATCCCTATCAAATTAAAGGGTAAAAATTACATGGGCTTGTCCTTCCATTTTATACACTTTGTGGAAGGCTAGGGACTAGCCAGATAGCTTGATGTGATCGTTGCTACTCCCACAGAAGGAAAGGGCAAAGCATGTTGGAGTGAAAACAACTCAAAAGTCATTATTTGGATTCTTAACTCTATTGAGTCTTCAATTGCCGTCTTTACAAAAAATTGCTGTCTTTACAATCCTTCTTCAATGCTTTTAATATGTGGAACCACTTTAGAGGACTGTACCATCACACCAATAAAGCAAGAAAATTCTTTTGGGACACTGAATTAACAAAATATTGCCAAGGGGATAAATCTGTCCATGAATACTACACTGGCTTCTTCACTCTGTCCTCAACACCGTACCATCTGAATCACTTCCTCATGTACTCCGGATACAAATGGAGTCTCACATCAGTCAATTTCTGATGAATCTGAGGCTGGAATTCAAATCAATCCAAGCCGCTTCCATGAATCGAGAAGTATTTCCAGACTTGGATATCTCTGTTCAGGAAATTCTTATAGAGGAAGTTCGTCTTCACTCCCAACATACTATCAATGATGGTCCCAAAGAATTTGCTACAGTGTCATCTGAAAATGCAGTATTCCTCACAGCTCGAGGACTGAAGACTCAATGTTATGAATGCAAAGGATATGGCCATGTGGCATGCAACTGCAAAAAGAATAACTTTTGTAAGCAGTGCAAACAGACATGCTACATTATTTTGGAATGTACTAGGTGTGCAAAGAAGATCAGCTACCGAGATGACCGGAGCAGACAGACTGCTCTCTGTGCTCAACTCACTCAAATGAGATTGTTAGCACTTCATCCTTGGTTGTAAAGCTTAATCCAATTCAAATTCGGGACATGATTCAAAGCTTAATAGCTTTTGCCTTCAGCTCCATGGGTATCTCTGGTTGGTACACTCATACTCATACTGCTCTTTCCACTACCCTTTCAACTTCTTCATGGTTTCTACTCTGATGCTTCTAACCACATGACGTCAGTGTAATACAATCGTAATGATATTGGACAATATGCCGGACATGAAAGATTATAGCGGCTAATAACCTAAATTTATCCATTGCTTGCATAGAGTTGATTGACATTACGGCACCTAAAAATCAACCCTTTTTTCTTTCCAATGTTTACCTAAAAACCAACCCTTTTTGTTTTTTTATTCTTTTCAATGTTGACTTTGTTCTACATTTGTTTTCCAATTTAATTTCTATTGGTCAACTTGTAGGTAGTGCATACTCAATGCGGTTCTCATCTTCTGGTAGGATTGGCGAACTGGAAAAGTGATGCAAGCCCTAGCCTGCATCAAAAAGTGACTAGGAAAGGGAGTGTACATGGATGGATCTTTCTTTTGAATGTTAGACTTGGGTCTCTCTTTGCTTCTCTACAGGCTATACAGATAGATTATGGACCCTTTGGCATTTTTGCCTTGGTCACCTAATAATGATAGATTGTTATCTCGGTTCAAACTTGGATGTTTAGACTCTTTTATTTTGAATAATAAGAATATGCTTTACTTATTCATTCCAAGTGTGCATCTTGCTGCTTGAGTTGCCATTTAAAATTCACTTCTCATGGGCTACTGTGCCCTTTGACATGATAGATACGGATGCTTGGGGAATTACACCTAATTTATAGTAGGCTAGGATACAAATACCATGTGATATTCATTGATGACCACAGATCACTCTCATTTTGCTTGGATTTATTTAATTCAAATGAAGTCCGATGTCTTGCCTATGTTTCAAAAGTTCTACAATTTTTTATACATCCAATTTAATAAAAAAAAATCAAAATCATCCTTTTTGATTCAGGGGGAGAATCTATGTCAGGAGACTTCTCATCCTTTCTATTTGAGAAAGAGATTCATACACCTCAGCAAAATGGGGTTGTTGAGTGAAAAATTTGGCACATCATGGTAACAGTTCGTGCTCTACTCATTGAATCATCTCTTTCTCCCACTTTTTGGTGTGAAGCTGCCCACATGGCCATTCATTTGATAAGTCACTTGCCTGTTTTCGTTTTGAATAACTTGTGGGGTACTTCCCCTTCTTATTCTCATTTGTGCTTTTGGTTGCCTTTGCTTTGTACATCTTCCTTCACATGAATGGATTAAGCTTGCTTCAAACTAAATGTGTTTCTCTCAGATACAGTGATGACCAAAAGGGCTTTTTATGCTATGATTCAAAGGCTCGACACACTTGCGTCTCTCGTGATGTTATTTTTATTTAGCATATTCCATTTGTTCCCTTGTATCAGATTCTGTTATTACACACATATCTTACCTTCTAGGATCCTCCACTCAGTCTGCCCTTCCTACTATCATTAAACTCTATGTTCGTTGATCAACGACGCCCTTTCTGTTGATTCTGCTCGTGATCACTCTCCACTGCTAGATCCTCCTCCATCTGCATCACTTAATCTCTCTTCTTTACTACCTGAGTTAGGTGCTCCACTCATATCTCTAAACCTCCTGACCATTATGGATTTCAACTGTAGATTCTGTTCCCTTCCCTTCTTCATATTCATAAGTCATCAAAGAACCTTGTTGGTTATGATGGTATGCCTATGGCGGCTACTGGCTCTTGAAGCTAACCATACTTGGATTTTGGTTCCGTGTCTTGCATCTGCCATTATTATTGGCAGGTAACTGAATTTACTCATTCAAAGTCAAATCAAATGAGAGTTTGGATCATTATAAAGCATGCTTAGTTGCTTAGGGTTTCAAGCAAGAGTATGGCATTGACTCTGAGTTGACCTTCACTCCCGTCGCAAAGATGACTACGGTCAGAATTCTTCTAGGCGTTGTGCAGATAATCCGCCCGGCCGATACACCCAATACATAGAGTTCTGAGCCGGATAGCTAGACCTGCCAGCCGGTATTGATTCCCTCAACCGAGGGACTAAAACCCAGGGATGAGAATGAGCAGCCCACCTGCCCCGGGCGGGAGTGAAGCGGCTACTCATGGCTGTTCGCAATTGGCCTCTCTGAAGTTTAGAGTAAATTATGTTAATCTGTAGGTCTAAAAAGGAGGGAGGCCTTGGTATTAGGCCTTCAAGGTTATTGAATGAAGCTCTTCTAGGTAAATGGCTTTTTGTGGATAGGAGATGAGCAAAAGGGTTTCTGGAAGCAAATCTTGATAGCCAAGTACAAAGTTCAAATAGATGGGTGGGACCTTCAGAACTCCAGTCCGCTCCAATCGAGTATGTGGAGAGGTTTCTTGTCTGTTAAGGATACCTTTGAGCCTTTGGTCTGATATTGCATTGGTACAGGTGACAGGATCTGATTTTTGATTGATACTTAGGTTTTTTTTTTTGGGGGGGGTGGGGGGCTGGGGGTTGTTCTCTAGTGTCTCATTTCCCTAATCTTTTCCTGTATGCACGTGATAGATCGATGTCGGTGCGGGATTGCTTCTCTAAAAATGGTGACCAAGTTGTGTGGGGTCCTACTTTTAGAAGAAATTTTTGATGAGGTGGAGTCTGAAGAGTTTGTTGCTTTGATGGCTGTTTTGGATAGTGTTTTTTATTGCGGGTGCGAGAGTGGACAAAAGAGTTTGGATGGGAACAGTGGATGGTTCCTTCTCTGTGGCCTCTTTCTTCATAATCTTGCTGGGTGGTGCATTGTCAACAGTCCCATTTGATTAAGTTTGTAATATGAAGGCTCTTCCTAGAGTTACAGCTTTTGCTTGGTTGGCTATTTCAGGAGCTATTCTCAGGATGGATAATCTTCACAAGCATAATATCACCATTGTGAATGGTTGTCTTATGTGCTTGCATGATGCAGAACTGTAGACCACTTGCTGCTTTGTTGCGAGGTTGCTCAATTCTTAGGGAACTCGATTCTGTCGTGGTTTGACTGCAGCTGGGTGTCACAGAATTCAATGGGAGCTTTCTATCACACTTGGTTGTTGGGGGTTGGTTCCGCTAACGGAAGGATAATGTGGAAAGCTTCTTTTTTGGTAGTTATCTGGACTATTTGGAATGAGAGGAACTCTAGCTGTTTTGAGGGGGTTTCTTCCCCTAAGGAACCCTAGCTTATAGAGTTAAGTTCCCCGTTGCCTCTCGGGTTTCTGTTCTTCCAAATTTCAGAGGACACTCGATAGATTCTATGTTGAGATGTTGGAGAGAGATGACTTTCTCATCTCCTTTTAGCCCCCAAATTTGGCCTCCTTGGATGCCACCACTGATGCGTATCCTCAAGCTTAATTTTGATGGGAGTGCGGTGGGTAATCCGTGGCCCTCAAGAATTGGGGATGTAACTAGAAATAATGCAGGAGTACATCTTCTTTCGTTCTTAGGGCCTTCTGGCTTCGGTTTGTGAATGAGACCAAGTTGTGTGCTCTTTGGACAGGTCTTCGTGAAGTGGCAAGGTTGGGTTTTAAGAACTTCAACACAAAAGGTGATTCTTTTTGCGTGATAGGCAGGGCATCAGGCTCTTCTAAGTTGTCCTGGCATCTAGTGGATTCGTGTGAGAAGGTGATGGTTTTGGCCTCAAGCTTAATGTTTCCTTCTCTCCCGTTACGAGGTCTGCTAATGAGGTGGCGGATGACCTAGCCAAAAGGGGTATATGGAGAGAATTTGGAAGTTGGGGATTTTCTTCTTTAGCTGTTTGAGCCTAGGTTTAAGGTGTTTGTTGCATGGATGAAAATACCGGTAGCGGCCCGCCGCCAAATCGCTATGAAGCGAGCACTATGTAGCGTAGTGGGGCTACGTAGCGGCGTAGTGGTGCGATTTGAAAAGATCGCCCAAAAAATTCAAAAAAATTCTAGAAAATCCAAAAATTTGTAAAATGAAAGAAAATGTGGTTCTTTTGCAAAAGTAAGTAAGAAAAGGGGGCGTAGCAGTGCCCTCAATATATGAGGTTCTGTATCGCTGTATAAATAGAAAATAATAGTAATGATTAGTATTTTCACATGTATTCATGTTTCTTAGTCATGCTAACTTAGAAAGTAATGGAGAGCTCATTAAAAAAAAAAATAGAACATGAAATAAAGGTCATTAGTGAACATTGAACAATTAATATTTCAACATTCAAGGTTCAAATTCAATCAAGTGAATGAACTATGAAGTGATCAACACCAATTTAGAAATGACGAAGAGTAGAGAGTTAGTGAAGGAAATAGGTATGCCTTAGTCACCACCAAAAGGAATGTCTAGGAGGATCTATGGCATGGTTATCCCCATCCGCATCAATGTTATCATTTCTGTTGGCACTGTAAAAATATAGGTCAATACTTATATCTTTACAGGCACCATATTGAATTTGATATTTATTAGTATTGGGATCCACAAATTCGAAGAAGGCGGCCGCATCATAGGAACTTGGAGGAGGTGGAGGTGGATATCTACTATATTGCGTTTCACCATAGTCACCATATGAGTAGGACCCTGAATCTGAAGACTGTTCTTCTCCTTGTTGCACTTGACTATATGGAAAATACTGAGGGTCCTTGTCCACTGTAACTAGGGTTCCACGAATCAATCCACGATGCCGCTTGTTGTCCGCCAACATCTCCACCCATATTTCCTTGCTCATTACTACCTCCAGCCCCAGGTGGTGAGAGAGTCTCTTCGGCGCCATTGACAACCACGGCTTGGATCAAATCTTCCAGTTGGAGGTAACTCCTATACTTCCTTTATAGGAATGACATCGTCTTCATCATGTTGATAGTATGCATTAGTACCACCTGTCCCACTGTCTCCTCCATCTCCTCCACCATGGCTACTCGAAGAGACAGTGGTGGAACTAGCTTTCTCATAAGATCCAATATGAGCAAGTTCTTTCCCAGTCCTCTTAGTCCTACTGGTACCTTCTCCTTGAGGTGGGTGACCTTCTGCAGGTGCCTCACCCATTTCCTCATCTATCAACTCTTGAATCGTTTCCTGAAATCCCGGATCTGAATCTAGCAGTGGATCCTCTATCTCTGCTAGCCATGGGAGTAAGGGATTGTCCTCTCTGAATATGTGATCCAAATTAATAGGACAATAAACAGGATCATCCCTTATCCTTCTCTCCCTAGTTCTGTTTCTCAACTTCAGATTATAATGACAGTATACAAGCTTGTTGAGTTTCTGCATTGTAAGCCGATTCCTGGGCTTCATGTGGATCAAGGAGAAAGTGCTCTAATTTCTCTCACAGTTGGAAGATGTTGTAGTTTGACTAAGGATGTGAACAGCCGCTCTCCTTAGATGTGGAGCACTCTCTCCATAATTCATCCACCAATCAGCTGAAATGCAAAAAATAAATAAAGAAAATTAGATATTCGTAACCCTCAAGTCTTTCTAATCAATTAAGATAAATAGATAAAGAATAGGGTGGGTCTTTAGTTCATAGTCATACCAAGTGACATCCTTCCAATCGATCGTTGCACAAGAGGGTCAGCAAATGTTCCTCTCCTTTGTGTATACATAGATATCTACAATGTGAAAATTAGAAATAAGTCAGTAAACCCCTACAACATAATTAAATTCTCTTAAGTCTTTAAGTAACCACCCACTCACCTCTTGTATGGCATCAATTTGATCATCTGGGTTTAACAATCTCTTCAATACCTCCTGTAATCCTACCCGCAAGTCCGTATCTATTGCTTTGGTGTGTGGTTCGGCATTGCGGTAATAGAATTTGGGATTCAAAAAATAACCTACATTGAAAATATGTAGAATGTGTGGTTCGGCATTGCGGTAATATCTCTTGCAGCCTTCATTACCCCTTTCACAACATTCAATATTTTTGGTTGTTTAGCTCCCTTTTTTCTATGTGCTAGAGGATCAACAGATGGAGGAACTGCTCTTCTAGTAGAGATAACTTCTACATCAACATCCCGTTCACGGGTGCTAAATGCCCTACGCATGGCCCCCGCAATACCCTTGCCCTTGCTTGGCACAGTAGATGAGCCCCCTGCATCATAATATTTGCTTCTAGCAAATGCACGACGTTCATGTTCTTCTTGTTGACTCATGATGGACTCTCGACGTGCAGCCTCCATCTGTGCATCTTCCTCATCAAAGGCTTCATCCCCAAATACATCAGAACGGGCAGCATCAACATCTTATTGCCTCTTTTCTTTTATCTCTATTTTTCTAGCTTTGTTTTGGCCAACCAAAACTTTCATTTGTTCCCTGATTTCCCTTGGTACTTCGGTACAGCCAGCAACATTGCCAGAAATGTGGCCCAAGTGGTGCTTGAATCTTGTAATGCCCCCATTGGTCACTTTCCTACAAAACTTGCATTTGATTTTCAATCGGTTATTCTCAACCGCCTCACCAAAGCTCCATGCGGGATCAATATCACGAGGCATTTTAAGTTATCAATTGGCAAACACAAATACACAATAGAAGATTGAATACCTAGCTATAAATATGAACAAGTAGCATGTTAAAATCAATAAACATTCAAAATATGATGGATTGATCTATGGGAAACATAGATCTATCATTTAGAATGCATTTCCAAGTGGTTTCATGGGTTGTCCGTGAGTATTCACATTTTTTTTTAAAAAATAAATAAATCCGAAAATAAAAAAATAGAGAAAAATCAATAAACATTCAAAATGTGATGGATTGATCTATGGGAAACATAGATCTATCATTTAGAATGCATTTCCAAGTGGTTTCATGGGTTGTCCGTGAGTATTCACATTTTTTTTTTCAAAAAATAAATAAATCCGAAAATAAAAAATAGAGAAAAATTAATAAACATTCAAAATGTGATGGATCGATATATGGGAAACATAGATCTATTATTTAGAATGCATTTCCAACTGGTTTCATGGGTTGTCCGTGAGTATTCACATTTTTTTTTCAACAAATAAATAAATGCGAAAATAAAAAATAGAGAAAAATCAATAAACATTCAAAATGTGATGGATTGATCTATGGGAAACATAGTTCTATCATTTACAAGCAATTTCCAAGTTGTTTCATTGGTTGTCAATGAGTATTCACATTTTTTTTTTCAAAAAATAAATAAATCCGAAAATAAAAAATAGAAAAAAATTAAAAAAAAACAAAAATATGTGTGCATCATCAAAGGAAAACATAGATCTAACAATATTACAAGAAAGGGAAGAATTTATAGTAGTTAGAGAGATGAATTGATGATCCCATAAGTCAACTACAAAAAATCTAAAAGAAAAAACATACCTAGAATCTTGATGAAGATGGAATGGATTTAATGGAAGCTTCAAGCTTGGATCTTGTAGTTGTGTAACTTGTGTTTGATTATTTCCTTGTTTTGATGTTTGTTGTTGTTGGATCTTCAATGTTGTGGTAAAATCTTGAAAATACAGCACTTGGGAGGTTTCACAGCAAGAAGAATGGTGAAAAGTAAAAGGGAAAGTGAAAAGGGTCGGTTGGGGGGGTTTAAACCCTCCCGCTACATGGCGGTATGTGTGTAGCAGCCGATACAGAGCGATACGCGATAAATCGCATATAGCGTGGCGGCCGCCGATATTTTGTTCCATGAGTTTGTTGTATCCTTTCCTTTTGCTTGGTTTCCTTGTGTAGCTTTTCTGTATGTCTCTTATGCTGGTTGGCTTCTAATAAAATTGCGTTACAATAAGAAAAAACAATCTTTTATGGGGAACTCTATGAAACAATGTACATCTGTTCTCCTAGATATGCATGTCCACTAAACTATGTCTGCTACTTAAAGAAATTCCTCTATGGTTTAAAACAGGCTCCACATGCCTGGTTTGACAAATTTCGTCATGCAGTCCTTCGAGCTCACGTCTAGTAGAGTCCAAATGATAATTCTCTCTTTATTCCACGGAATCCCCATGGATGTACAGTTCTTCTCCTATATGTTATGATATCATTATCAGTGGCATGGATGCTATAGGCACCAGAGAACTCAAGGGCTATTTGTTGCATACATTTAAGATAAATATCTAGGTCATTTGAGATACTTTCTTGTGCTTGAAATATCTCACAGCCGGAATGGTGTCCATGTAAACCAACAAAAAAAAAAAAAAGCGAAGGATTTACTCTCCTTGGCAGGACTCCAAGATTTCAGATACTCGTCTCATGCTTAATGTTAAATATCAGAAAGACGAGGAAAGTACTCTGCGGGACCCTACCTTGTGTCGTCGACTTGTTGGGAGTTTGCTTTATCTAATTATGACTTGTTGCAACATAGCTTATGCTGTATAGGTTGTTAACCAATTTGCAGGGAATCCTCACAAAAATCACCTACCAGCAATACATTGTATACTTGCTATATTCAAGGCACCCGTCACGATGGATTGTTTTTCTCCTTGGCATCTCCATTAGCCCACTGTGCCTATACTCATGTTGACTGGCCGACTGTTCTAATACTTGCAGATCTAACACAAGTTGGTGCATGTTCCTCAGTGCTTCTCCGATATCTTGGAAATGCAAAAAGCAGACAATTATCTCCAAATCTTCTGCTGAGGCTGAGTACAGACCCATGTCTTTTGCGAGTGGTGAAATCATTTAGCTACGTCGTCTTCTCCAAGAGCTTGGAGTTTTCCTTTGTGGTCCCACCCCACTGAATACTTACAACAAAAGTGCTATCTAGATTGTAGCGAATTCTGTTTTTTCACAAGCAATCCAAATATATTGATGTTGACTGCCACTTCATTCGTCAACATGTCTCGTCTGGCAAATACATATCTGCCCCATGTGTCTTATCAATATCAGCTAGCTGATCTCCTCACCAAGGCAATGACAATTCTCTACATAGGTTTCTTATTAGCAAATTGAGGCCTCATCAAACTCCACATTGATTTGAGGGGGACTGTATAGATAGGGACCACAAACATGATCCCACATGAATAAAAATATCCCATATCTAATCCTAGAAGATTAGTATCCAACTGTACATAAATAGGATAAGGTATCGTAGAAGATTTAGTAGGAGATTTGATTTATTTGATTGATTGTAATCACACGAGTGTAGCCTTATTTGGGTAATACTCTATAAATTCAAACATTGACCACACAAGGTGGTATGACATTCACCACATCTTATTCTCTAATGCAGGTGCTTGTTAAGAGGTTGGTTTTCGGGAATTTTGGGCTGTTGAAAGGGCTGATACAGGACAAATGGTCTGTTATTCATGCTGTTTGGGTTGGTTTTGAACTGTTCTTAGGGACAGTTGCAATTTTCGAAAGACATGTTTTTGGACGGAATTGGGTGTTTTCGGCTAGGAGAGGGTGAATTTAAGAGTGGTTACAGGTGATGGATTGGGGCTATTATGGGTTAATTGATGCACTGTGATTGTTTTGTAGCAGGCTTGTAGGAACCCATGGTTTCAATGGTCTGTAAATAAGAAAGATACAGGCTGCAGTTTTGGCCGTGCAATAGGTCACAAGGTGGAGCTGTTATTGGTCTGTAACAGGGTGGGATTTGGACTGTGGCTGGATTTTTGGTATGGGCTTAGGCTTTGATGGCTGTTGATTTGGACTGGCTTTGGCTCCTGTATGTGGGTGTAAAGTGGCTGGATTGAGCTGATTTCTGGGAAGAATATGGACACAGGGCTTGGTTTGCCTACTGGGAAGGTCTTTAGAGAAGTTTTTGTGGCTTTTGTATGATAAAAAATTGTATGGATTTGGTCACGGGACTGGGGCACACAAAAAGATCGTAGAGAAAGAAAACTTTAGGTACCTTGGATCTATGGTGCAACAGGATGGAGGGATTGATACTGATGCAAGTCACAGGATTCAGGCCGGGTGGACCAAATGGAGGTTCGGGGGTCTTGTGTGATCGGAAAGTCCCCCTCAAGGTTAAAGGAAAGTATTATAAGGTGACGGTACGATCAGCGTTGTTATATGGATCAGAGTGTTGCGCAGTAAAGCATAATCATGTCAAGAAGATGGAAGTTGCGGAGATGAGAATGCTAAGATGGATGTGCAGGATCACAAGGAGAGATAGGATTAGGAATGAGGAGATTAGGAGCAAAGTAGGAATAGAACCGATTGGAGATAAAATGAGAGAAAATCGACTGAGATGGTTCGGCCATGTTAGAAGGCGTCCAATGAAGGCACCTGTTAAAAGGTGTGAAAGCATGGAGATTGTCAGGAGTAGGAGAGGGAGAGGGAGACCCAAGAGAAGTTGGAAAGAAACTATTAAACATGACCTTGCCTGCATGGATCTAACGGAGGACATGGTCCTAAACAGA
This sequence comes from Litsea cubeba, assembly GCA_012931725.1. Taxonomy (NCBI): domain Eukaryota; kingdom Viridiplantae; phylum Streptophyta; class Magnoliopsida; order Laurales; family Lauraceae; genus Litsea; species Litsea cubeba. Next base: position 47,890,940 of record CM022952.1, read on the forward strand.
TTTGATTGGCATCGTCAAATCCATATAGCCGACCCCACCTAGTGGGAAAAGGCTTGGTTTGGTTTGGTTTGGTCACGGGACTGGGGCAGAACCTTGGCTGCTTCTGGATAGAATTTATCGGGGGTTTGAGGTGCTGAGATGGTATTGGGGTTAGGGTAGAACGGGGGAGGAACTTTTCCTGCAGAAACAAGGACTGTTGTAGGGTTCAAGTGAGTTGTAAAGGTTCTGCAGGATTCAGATGAAACAAGGGACTCAAACTGGGGATATTCAATGGGGTTTAGTTGCTGATTCCTGTTAAAAATTTGCCAATTTTGGATGTAATTTGGATGTTAAACTGTGTCCCCAAGAAAAAAAAATGGGGAGCTGGAGAAAATGTTAATACATGAATTGGTGCAGGCTGAAACAAGACTAAGAAAAGATCCGTCCAACCACAAAAAAGAAGGGCAAAAAAACCCCTATGTAAGGCCTTTAGGAGCAAAGTTTTTTTAGAGGAAAAGAAAAGATTATTTTGTTCTATTGTTATATACAGTTCCGGTATATATAGAGCTTTTGGTTACCTCTGGGGGAGGAACCGGGAGTGGCTATGGGGGCTATGGGGGCTATTTTTTTAAAAGATTTTGAAACGACCCGAAATCCGGGGCCCTGCCGGATTCCGGATTGTGACTCATGGACATTACTCATCATGCATTAATCAAATAAAATTCACATAAGGCCTTAGACATTTACCTACATAAGTTCAATCTTCTATTAAAATCCCAGATCAAGAATAATAATGAACAGTGTCCCAAAAATAATCATAAGAAAATCCCATATACATCCATCACTAAAAGTTTACTAAAAAATATAAAGTATCTAACAATAGGGCTAATCCCCTAATTTAGTGAGTCTTGAGTCACTCTCTTAAACCATGCATGCCAAAGTCTAGGGGCTGATCTTCGCCGTACTGTTGTCCACCCACATCCTGGTTAGCTAAAGGGTTCAACCCAACATTAGCACATACTGGTGAATGAATTTCCTATTCTAGCCATCATATTGCACAACATATAATATAGGATGCACAAGAATCAACAATAGTCATAGAATATCCATTCTAATTATTGGGGGTTTAAAAGTTTAGTTATTACTCCATTCCATGGTATATCTTTGAACTACATCCTAGCACCGGTCAACATAACTTGGTCACCAAAACCCTACTCATACATAAAGCTGCCCTTCAGTCACTCAGTACCATCCCATATGTCCAACAAGGAGCCATCCACACAAAGACCATCATAGGTCCATATCCATCTAACTGCCAAGAATTATTTTTGTGATAGTGAGACCTTCTGAAGACCAATTTCGAATCTATTTTCGCCAGTGTGTTCATGGAGAGCAGATCTACGAAAAAGGTCAGTCCATTGTTACATCCAAGTCAATATGAAATTGCGTATCAATAAACTCTACAATGAACTTCAAAGAGTGAAATATGCACTTTAATATGAAAATTGTTATTATGAGAATGAAGATTATTTTCAGCACTTTCTTAATTTGACACAAGGAGAGTTGTTACTTACTGAATACTTTGACAAATTTTCAAGGTTGCAAGACATTTGTGGATTAGAGGATGATGAAGAACATGATTTAGTTAGTTTTCTCAAAGGTTTGAGATCGGATATTGTCACGTCCCCCAAACCCGATTAGTGACTAACCGGGTCCGGTGTGTGAGATTTAGGGCTAATAAAAAAATCTTCACCCATTATGCCCAAAGGTCGTAAGTCCGCTGTGAGGATTGTGTGTTAAAACTTCGTATTAATAAATAGCTTGCGGAACTTGACAATTAATTACATAAAAATTCCTCTCTAAATTACCAAAGCAATGCATACATTTATTCTCATTAAATATTTAAGTTTAAATAAAGCATAATTAAATCTTAGACAATTGGTAAATCCCAAAGCTCTAGACCACTACAATAGATACATAGAATTAAAACATAAGAGGTCCAATGTCAAAGGTAATAAAAGAAGCTAAGCAGATATCCCCATGTGGCTCTCACATGCCGGGAGAGTTGACGCTACTCTACGTCATCAGCACACCACTCTCGTTCCTCCTCTGCCGGTTGAAGATCCTCTGGAATCTCCTCACCTGCCGGCTCTACGTAGTAGGCTGTGGTGTCGTCTGCACACCAAGGAAAGAGAGTCAACGACATGTTGAGCAATAGATAAGCAAGGCATAAATAAATATAACATGTTTCAAATATCAGAATAAAGATGAGTATATGATCATGTGAGTACAAGGAATGAAGCTAGGCAGAAACCATGAATATAATACAAGTATCAAATAATAAAAATTCTAACATCATCTAGCAAGAGCAACCACCCACACATGAATATGCAATATGCACAAGCAAGGCGAGACTCCGAGGATGTCCGAGCCACCTCTAACTAGGGTACCAGTAACAATCCTCTTCGAACCACTGATACCAAAGTTTGGCTCTAGGGGGATCCAAGCTCCCTGTGCTGGAAAGCAGTACGGTCCAAGACCGCTCCCAGTTATTCTGTGCCATGGACGCCATCCACGCCGATTGCCCATCCTGGTGTCTGAGGTACCGTCCCACCTAAAACCTCCAAACTACAGCTGGCCATGAGTGCAATCCTCCCCCTTCCCTCAGTGGATCCTACTATGATTGGATAATGTATGGTGACGTGGTGCTTAACACGATAATCAAGACATGCACATTTGGCTAGATTTCATGGTACATGACCATATCATGAGGGCTACTCCAAACAAGCCTAGTTCTCAAGCATGACAAAGAATTCCAACCGAGTAGTCCTTCCTCAACATTCACACGTCGAGACGAGTCTAGCCACACGTCCATTAAGTACACGATAGTAGGGTACCTAGGGATACACTCTAAGTCCAGTCCATGACCCTGAGTCTACAAGAATTATGTTTCATAATTAGACTAGTGTTTTATGTAAAAGAGTGTACAAGGATATGATACAACGGATATGACACAAGTCAATGAAGAAGTTATGAGCCAATCCTAGGTCAAGGGTTGTCTACCGTGTACCATACATGTTCCCAACAGAGTACATATGGAAATTGAGTCAATAATGCCCTATTTGATTGAGCCCTTGGTGTACAGAATTATTGGGCACCAATAAACTCAATTCCACGCGCATTCGGCCAAGACATGATCAATACATGGAAATCTCGGACAACTGACAAAGCACACCAAGCCAACGTACTTAATTTTCGTTTCCCCATGTTGTTCATGCAAGGGTAGGGTCAAAGGGTCCAACACCGAAGGCCCAAACCTAAGTTAAAAGTCCTCCTCCAAAAAGGAACTTAAGTCACCATCTGATCGATCGGGTATAGGTCTGATCGATCAGACCTGGAACACCTTCCAATTAACAGGTAACAATCTCGATCGATCGGACCTTGGATGACTTCCAGTTGATAGGTAACAGTCCCTATTTCGATCGATCGGATGTTAGGTCCGATCGATCGAACCTCGGACGACTTCCAGTTAAGAGGTAACAGTCCCTTATTCGATTGGACCTCGGACGACTGCACTCAAAATGGGTTCCGATTCTCTTCTTCCCCAGGCCATTCTAATGGCTAAACCTGCAAGAACAGAGCCTCCATGCTCTCCCAAACACCCTTTAATCCAATTTATTCCACAATTTAGGGCCAATCCATATCAAACCCTAATCTAACATATTAATCCAAATCAATACCAATAACAAGCTGACTTTGGGTAAACTAGCATATCGTCATGTATAATCAAGAATCACACGCATAATTACATATACATTGCACAATAGAAATAGAGAGGCGATTTATGGAAAATGAAGAAGATGGATCTCTCTACACACTATCACGACCAATCCACTCTCAATAGCTCCCAATCCATTTCTAGAACACAAAGAGAAGAAGGAAGAAGAGGAAAATCACATACAAGACAAGATCTAAGCAAGAAGGAGATTGGGGAAGATGGAGATATGGAAAACTCACCAAAATGATATCTAGAGGAAGGAGAAGACAAGAGGAAAAAGATGACTAGCTTGGATCGTGTCAAGATTGTTGGTTCTTTTGGCTAAATCCGAGCTTGAAGATGAAGAGGGTTCTCCTACAGCTCTCTCTCTCTCTCGTGAAAGAGATGAAGAGCTGGGTTAGGGTTTTATGAAAGAATGAAATGACCAATTTGCCCCTCTATAGTGAAATGAAGGAAATTTGATAATTTGAGGGACTTCGGGGCATCGGATCGGGACGTGTCAAGAGAGAAAAACGATGAGCGCGACGAAACCTTTCCAACGAACCCAAAATCGACGAAAACGAAATTTTCCAAAAAAAATCTAATTTTTCCCTAAATTACAACCTACCCCCTGCTAAGACTAATCGCACTCAGAATCGTACGAGACTTCGTGGGCACTCTTTTAATAACAAAAGAAGTTCGCTCAAACACTAAACCCGCTTAATTAACTAACATGGCAATTAATTAAGCTAATTGCAATTAAGAAACCTAACCATACTATTAAGGTCGGGGACCTTACAGAGATATTGGAGCAATTAAATGATTGTAAGAATATTCATGAGGCATATCGGGAAGCAATTCATGTTGAATGTATGCTCAATCGGTGTCATCCGTGAAAAGCTGGGAATCTAGAACAAAAATCACCACATATAACTAAAGGCCATGTTTTGAAACCTGTGGTGGAGGATATCCAGATTGATGTTGAGATTCCAAAACAAAAAACTGAGCAAAAAGACGAAACGGGCCATGAATTTACTTCTATGAATGATGATGATCATGAGATGGAAGCAACAAGGATTAAAGGAAAGACGAACAAGTTATTAAAGTCCTCAACATTGATTTTGTCCTTGGGGATCAGCTATGGAAACTTGAAGATTGCACTCAGTTTCGGAAAATTCTACACGAAGTGCCCAATGGCTCGATTGTGAACCCAAAGAAAATCCGAACATCAAAAGAAGCGGTGTGTCAAACCTACGTCAAGTTGGAGAAACAAATCAACCGCAATTTCCAAGTTTTATCCAATAGATCCGAAGTTCGTCCGATTGATCTTCGACCCAGGAAGACATTTACTAAACTCGAGGTCGAGTCCTTTTCAAGGTGGGGAGAATAATGCAAGATAGACCTCAGGCCATATGTGTAGGGCCCAAGTAATTTTAGAATTTTTATTCACTAATTATGTCATTAGTTTTCTAATTTTTTTTAAGAGTTGCAATTAGGATAAGTTTCTAATTTCTTAGTTTCCTAGTTTAATTAGTTTTCTTAGGGCCTAAGTTTTCTTTTTCCTATTTATATGCCATTGTAGAGAAGAATTCCTCAGAGTTTGATTAATAAAACTTGAGTTGGGTTTATCCCTCGGAGGTGCGTCCTCATGTTATCGGCTCTATGGAGGCCTCGTGTTGTGTCTGTGGACACATGCTTCGGCACTTTTTACACAAGCCCCAACCCTAGGGCCTACATCACAACGTGGAATTCTTAACCTTCCATTGGACCCGTCTTCAATTAATTGAGGATCTCATTGCAGGATTGTGACAAGCCTTGGATCGCCACTAATTGATTGCTGAATTTTACATTGAATGGTGTGCCTAGCTTCAATTTTAGAGATTTAATTCTAACTGTTAATTGACTTCTTGATCTTAAAATCTTATCATCTAGGCTAGTCATCCCTGTCATGCATCATTGGGCCTAGGATTGACTTGTGTCATTCTCACAATTGCAAAACACAAGAAGGAACGAGAGTTCTTGGAAAAAGATTGTATTCGACTGAGTGTCTCCTTTGGAGATCGCCCCTCACTATATATAGGTATTACATGCGTTTAATCAAGGCTCTAAGTTAGGAAAGCATCTATTTACGTGAATTGAATCTAGGCAAGTATATCAATTACAACTAAAATAGAAATATAGACACTATGTACAACTATATTAATTTGACCCAATCAATCCACGTGATGTATTATGAGTTGGACTGGATCCCTTCATGGGTCGTGGGCCAACTTAACAACACCCCCCCTCAAATTGATGCGGGAGAATCAACGAGCATCAATTTGCCAATCAAGAATTGATGGCGTGGTCGTGGGAGACCTTTAGTAAGAATATCAGCATTTTGAAGCTCAGTGGAGACATGCGGAAGGCTAATGACATCACACTTAAAACGTATAAAGTGACAATCAACCTCGATGTGTTTCGTGCGTTCATGAAAGATCGGATTTTCAGTACTCCGAATTGCACTCGTATTATCTGCATAGAGGGGGTTAGCGCCTTCTGTCGGAAATCTAATGTCAGAGAGCAGACCTTGGAGCCAAAGAATTTCGGAGCATGCAACAGACATGGCTCGGTTCTCGGCCTCTGTAGAGGATTTTGAAACTTTTTCATTTTTCTTGCATTTCCAGGAAATCAGACTATCACCCAAAAACATGCACCATCCTATGGTCGATCTACGAGTATCTGGACAACCAGCCCTATCAGCATCTGAGTAAGCTATGAGAGAGGATTGTCGGATGGAAAAAACAACCCGCGAGTCGGTGTGCGAATAAGATACCGAATGATGCGGCGAACAGCAGCCAAATGAAGGTGACGAAGAGCAGTCATGAACTGACTCATTAGGTTGACCGCATAGGAGATATCAGGACGAGTAATCGTGATATAGATCAGGCTACCAACTAACTGGCGATATGCGGTAGGATCTGGAAGAAGGTCACCATCCTCTTGACCGATTTTGACATTCAGTTTGACCGGTGTATCGACTGGAGCGGAAGTAGTAATGCCAACCAAGTCAATGAGATCAACAGTGTATTTGTGCTGATTGAGAACTATACCTTTAGTCAATTGATGAACTTCAAGACCGAGGAAATAGTTTAAAGGGCCGAGATCCTTCATGTGAAATGTCTCATTAAGAGAAGCTTGGAGTTCCTAAATCATTTGTGCATTTGGACCAGTAATGACTATGTCATCAACGTAGACAAGTAGCACAGTAATCCCGGACGGAGCATGATGTAAAAATATAGAAGGATCATACTGGCTCGGATGAAAATCCAAGCGGAGAAGAGCATCTTGAAATTTCTCAAACCATGTGCGAAGAGCTTGCTTCAGACCATAAAGGGAGCGACAGAGTTTGGCAACCATACCCTTCCAGGAGGAGTACCCTTGAGGCAGACGCATATAAACGTCTTCTTTGAGATCGCCATAAAGAAACGCATTTTTGACATCCATTTAATATAGAGGCCAAGACTGAGATGCAGCAACAGCAAGAATTATGCGAACGATGGTCATTTTGGCGATTGGAGCAAAAGTTTCATCATAATTGATGCCATATTCCTGCCGATTTCCAAGAGCGACAAGGCGTGCCTTATATCGATCTAATGTGCCATCTGATTTTAACTGGAGAGAAAAAATCCATTTACAACCAATAGGTTTGACACCCACAGGAGACGAGACAATATCCCATGTATGATTTTGCTCTAAAGCATCCAGTTCTTCTTGCATAGCCTGGTTCCAACATTTGTGCTGCACAGCCTGAGAATAAGATTGAGGGATGGAAGAGGAAGATAAAGTGGCCATTAAGGAAGTATAGGAGAACCCATAGTGGTCTGGTGGTACCGAAATGCGGGTGGAGCGACGCAAAGAAGGATGTCCATGGGGACTAGTTGGCGGAGGTGGACCGGATGCTGGTGGAAGATCCGGAGGGGGAGTCCCGGTAGACGCTTCTTTATTCCGTATGTGGTACACAAAATTAGGATTGAATCGAACAACTGACGTGTTGTCAGAAAAACCAGGTAAAAACACCAAGAAGGAGTCGTTAGGAGGATCAAGGTATTTTTGAAAAAAATACTGTGTTTCAAAAAAAACAACGTTCCTAGCAAAGAAACCCTTTTTGGAATGGTGCATATCCTAAAAAAACACGCTTAGCTGATTGAGCGGTTAGTTTGGTTTGTTCAGCCAGAGGCAAATGCACAAAACAAACTGAGCCAAAAACATGAAGATCATTGTAGGATGGAGAAGTCTTGTACAATTGGTAATATGGGCTCTAATTTTCAAGCGAGGTTGAGGGCATACGATTTATAAGATGAACTGCAGTAGCCAATGCCTTAACCCAAAAATGGGTAGGAACCGATGATTCAAGAAGAAGGGAACGAGTGACATCAAGGAGATGTCTAATTTTCCTTTCAGCGACTCCATTTTGCTGTGGAGGATAATGACAAGTTCTTTGAGAAATAATGCCTTTATTTTGCAAAAACTGTTGAAATTCATAGGACACATATTCCCCACCCGAATCAGAACGCAGGATTTTGATGCAGGTGGAAAATTGATTCTCAACATAAGCCAATTTTTTTTTTTAAAACATTGAAAACATCAGATTTTGAATGCAGAAAGTAAACCCATGTGAATCGTCTGAAATCATCAATAAAGGTCACAAAGTATTTATAGTGAGCGTGAAAAGAGCTAGAGCAATTCCCCATACATCGCTATGAATTAAATCAAAACACCTAGTGCTGTGAAATAGGAAATGGAAGAGTTTTGCACTTTCCCATTTTACAAGTAGCACAATCAAAAGGCACACAAGAAGATAAACCAATAGATTTATTTAATAAACCAGAATTTAACATGAGGGACGAAGCTTTGGAATTAGGGAGTTCAAGTCTATTATGCCACAATTGGCAACGCTATCTCTAATAGAAAAACAAAACACATCATTGTCAACTTTAATCCTAGAAAATTTAGAAAAACTCAGCGGAAACAAGCGTCCACACTTAGGCCCCCTCGCGATCTCCTTCCCTAACATCTAGTCCTGCATATCACAACCAAAAGAAGAAAAAGAGATGTTACAATTATTTTCAACAAGTTGCCCGACTGACAATAGGTTTGAAGTTAAATATGGACAAAGGTAAACATTTTTCAGGGGAATGGGACCAAGGATATCTCCGAGAGCAGTGATGGGAACATTGCCTTCGTTAGCAGTTTGGATTTGAAGATTGCCTTTGTAGCTTTTCACATTGGACAGAGGGGTACGGGAATATGTCATATGACTAGACGCCCCGGAATCAAGAAACCAAGTAGAAGATGGAGGGGAGGTACCTGAGAGACCAAGAGCAGAGAAGGCATTGATAATCATTTGTTGAACCAATTCAAGAGTGAGAGAGGATGAGGGCTCAGGCTGTGAGGGTGTAGATGTAGGAGCGGGCATAACGGAAGAAGCAACATAAGCATGCGGAGGCGGAGACTGTGGAGTTTGATACTGTAGAGTCTGATGCTGTGGTGATGGACGTTATGGGCGGCGGCGACATTCAGAGATAATATGTCCCGACTTTTTACAGTAACTGTAGATCTTCTGTTTGCATTGAGTAGCAATGTGCCCGAATTTTTGACAACTGTAGCATTGTGTTTTGCTCAAGTCTCGAGGCGGAGGCTGAGAAGCCTTATTTGCCGAGAATGCGACTGAATAGGTCTCAGTCTTTTGTTGACTCATATGGGCCGAGGTCGCAATGCGCTGTTCTTCGCGGAGGAGTTCATTCAAGCACATATCCAAGGAAGGTAATGGTGTCCGATTCATCAGGGCAAATCAGACACTTTCATATTCATTCCGTAGTTTCATCAGAAATTTATCCCTTTGACTAGAGGCCTGAAGATTGTGAATTACGATCAAAACATCCGCAGCCAATCTGCATACTTAATACTATCGTATTCCGACCACATTGTACGAAATCCCGAATAGTAGTCTTGTATAGACAAGGTTCCCTGTGCATATTCAGCAATCGCACATTCAAGATGAAATTGACATGCTGAATTATCTTGATGATACACTTTCTTTAGATACTCCCACATGTCTTTTGAAGTTGGGTAAGGTTTGAGATTCATGATCAGATGTGGCTCGACAGAGCCGAGGATCCATGATTTGATCTTTGCATTTTTAGTATGCCAAGAGGAGATCTTCTTCTCAACTTTAGTGGGTTTAGGGTCAGATCCAGAAATATATCCCCACAATTCCTTAGCTTCAAGGTATGTTTGGAACTGGAAAGACGATGTGGGATAATTTTTGCCGGTGAACCAGATCAAAGTAACCTCAGATTTCTCCATCTCTAAGTGATATTTGCCAAAAAAAACACTGACTGAAGCAAGAAAATAGCAAAAAAATCCAATAACAGAGAAGAGATGAAGGCTATATTTTTATAACAAGCCTCTACTATGTGTAGGAGCCAATTTCTAGCCAAGCAGAGAAGAGAAAGATCAGCCCAGAACACTCACAGGGCAAAAAAAAAAAACACCCCTGACGACCTTAATATTGGCTGAAAATCCTCTATGTGGGCCCCATAGATGGGTCTGGACCAAGATCAGATGAGATTGCTAAGGAAGCACATAAATCTAGCTTCTACTGAAAAAAGAATTATCCAATTCCACTAAAAATCCAGGATTCTGGACAATCTAGATGAAACAGTTATTAAAATCTAGAAATTTTTGAGAATGAGTAAAACTCCAACATGGAAGAGATGAAAAAATCTGAAAAAATCTCCAATATTCCTAGAAAATCCAGGTGACCATGTCTGGATAGGTTGTTGAAGTTGTCTTGATGATCAGAGGTGGGCCACCATACAAATCCGTGATCTGTCTTACTCGAAATTGTGTGGATTTCTTGAAACAGATCCTTGATCTGTCTTTCTTCACGAGAGAGATTGGTTTCTCTCTAATCTATTGCTTGGATGCTATGTAAGATCACATACCCAAATTTCTTTGGACTTGGCTCTGATACCATGTCATTCTCACAATTGCAAAACACAAAAAGCAACGAGAGTTCTTGGAAAAAGATTGTATTTAACTGAGTGTCTCCTTTGGAGATCGTCCCTCCCTATATATAGGTATTACTTGCGTTTAATCAAGGCTCTAAGTTAGGAAAGCATCTAATTACATGAATTGAATCTAGGCAAGTACATCAATTACAACTAACATGGAAATATAGACACTATGTGCAACTGTATTAATTTGACCCAATCAATCCATGTGATGTATTATGAGTTGGGCTGGATCCCTTCATGGTTCGTGGGCCAACTTAACAACTTGTCTTCCTCAAACATACAAACATTGAGAAGCCAAGCTTGGGCTTGGGTTCATATGAAATGTCAACTTAAGAAGCCTAGCCTTTATCTAAGTCAACCTTTTTTTTTTTTCTATAATGGTAAATTTTATTCAAAGAAAGGAGAAACAAAAAAAGAACAACGAACAGGAATAAAAATTACACAAACAAAAGCTAAACATCAAATGAAATGTGAAGCCGAAAAACTCCTTCCCTAGCAAGACCATCTGCCAAGAAATTAGCTTCACGAGGAGTATGAAGAAAAGAAGCTCCTAGGTAAGATGAAATATCTTGCACCTCCTCCACCAAATCAGCTAAAAGTCCACAGATGAGAAGACTTCCCAGAACCCCACTGAATCGTAGAGAAAGAATCACCTTCAATAATTGCATGAAAACCTCCCAAATGACGTAGTTCACGGCAGCCCACCAATAAAGCATACATCCGAGCTCCATTAGAATCAACACAATTCATAGGACCCGCGAAGTTTTTGACAATTTTTCCAGAGAAGTCAGGAATAACACCCCCAATTCCACCCATTTGAATATGCGGAAAATAACCACCATCAAAATTTAGCTTAAGAAAACCATTCGGAGGAGGTTCCCACAATAGATTTTTTCTGAGAATAGAATGCCTTCCACCTTGAAAATGGGCTGGCCAAGATCTAGTAAGAGCTTCTAAAGAGACTCCAACAAATTCAACCTTCCTAATGGCCCATTTTAACTGAGTCAACCTTAAGTTGAGTCAATCTAAACAAGCCCTAACTCGAGCTTGACTTGTGAGGCAATCGAGCCTTGAGCTTGGCTTGATTAGCTTACGAGCCAAGCTTGAGCAGAGCCCAACTGAGCCAAGTCAAGCTAGATCAACTCGTTGACAACCCTACTAAGTAGTCGGACTATCTTAACTTCTTGGGAATCTACCCAATCAAATAGGAATCTTCTACTTAAGTACGTAAGTGCGCACGTGCGTGAGTGTGTGCGAGCGAGTGAGGGAGTGATGAGGCTATTACCTCTTATGCGAAACATGGTATTGGAAATGTAATGTTGTTCCAATCAGCAAAATCATACTAATGGAAGCCAAACAAATATATCTCAATTGATTTGTATCACCCCAAAAATTGATAAAACTCTAGCCGAATCTACAATAAAATATGCAAATACAAGCAAATAGCTTATCCAAAATTGCTGATCCCTATGTAATTGGTCACCAGTCTTTGGGAGACACTCTTGTACCAATGGAGAAGGGAATAATTGTGCAAAACCATACAATAATTCATTGAAGAGAGAAAATACCCAACAATGACTTGGGCGCCCAACCCTTAATTCATAAATAGTGGTTGCAACAAAACAACCCTAATACCCTAGATTTAATCCTCGCCATCCATAGAATCTAGCTAATTAAGAAACGTATTAAATAAACCCATACAAAGCTTAACAATTGCTTAAAATAAAGAAATATACTTGAAGAATAGAAAGTTGTCAGGGCTGAAACCCACTTGAACGACCCCTTGAAAGAAAAGAACTCCCCAGCTTGTCCTCTTTTTTTCTTTTTTTTTATTAATGTCCTTCCGAATTGCCAATTGCAAGTGTGTTATGACTCATTGGGCATCCCACTCCAAGTGCGCTGTGGGCCCCACTTTGTTAAGCATGTGTTAAAGCTGCTATGGGTCCCACTGATTGAGCATCTAGTGGCATGTAGAGTGGTGCACCCATGGTTTGATCCTTGATTTCTGATATGGGGCTCGGTTTTGACTTCATTGGGTTTGATTCGGGTCCACATTAAATTTAGATATTTTAGAACCTCACTCTAAAAGCCCATTCAAAATTGGATTTGAGCCCTTATTCTTGATTGGGCTCTCTAATTGAGACTGGTCAAGAGGCCATTGGACCAGTCAAAGTGACCTAAATAATTGAGAGCTTCTTCAACACAGGCCTCCAAATCGGGATCTTCTACTCGTGTCAAAATGTCAACTCTAACTCCACTTGGAAGAAAAGGGTCAATTCGGACTTTGAATAATTGCATTGCATTTGGGTTGTTTTGTCTAATTGGATCTAGCATGCTGCATCACTACCTTTTGGAGTTCTTTGTAACCAATGAATGCCAATAAGATTGAGGGGGGAATTTTACAGGATAGTGATTAGACCAACTATGACCTATGGATCATAATATTGGCCAATCAAGAAGCAACATATGAACAAAATGGAGATAGCATGGATGAGAATGTTGAGGTGGATGTGTGGTACAAATAGAAAGGATAAAATTAGAAATGAGCTATTTCGAGAGCACTTCGGGATAGCATCAATAGGGGATAAAATTAGAGAAACCAGTTTGAGATGGTTTGGGCATGTCTAATGCAAGCCAACAACGGCGTCGATAAAGAAAAGTTTAGCTATGCAGGCTGATGGCCCACCAAGCGGAAGGAATAGGCTGAAGAGGATGTGAATGGATGGAGGTAATAAAAATAGATCTGAAGAAGTACAACTTATCTGAGGATTTGGCTTATGCTAGATCGGAATGGAGAAACAAAATTCATGTAGTTGACTCCTGCATACTGGGACAAGGCGTTTATAATGATTTTTTTTTTATTAAATAATTTGTTCCCCTTTTTATAAACTTATGTAAGTTCTAGTTTTCACTTGACCATTCAAAGTCATGAACATTGGGAAAAAGACATGAATGCATCCTTATATACATATTTTGAATAAAAGGATAATAGGTCCTTATATTGGAAAGCTTGTTCTTTGTATTAAGTGTAACTTTTGAAAAAAAGTGAAAGAACAATTCATAGATAATATTCTTTAGTAAAATTTAACTAAAGTTGAATTTACACTTACAGTGGATGTGGACATTTTCAGCATTAATAATGTCAGAATGCTTAGTATGCTTATGGTTACTGTAACCTTAGGGTGCCTTTCCCCGAATCACAACCTGATAGAATATTTTGGTAAGACCTGTTGGTTATCAGGGGCAATGCAGAAATTAAAGTTAACATTTTGTTGATTACCGTTTTTCCCGCCTAATTGTCCACCTCCGGATCAGTATCATGTTCGGCATGGTTAATGACTTGGGGTGGAAGAAAAATAGTTCTCCAAGATATTAGTGTCTGGGTTATGCATTTTCCATGCGTAGTAGACGATAATCTGCTGCCAAACTATTGGAAGTACCAGTTTCAGGAAAATTCATGTGTAGCCTATGTCAATAGTCTAAATCTAATCTGCCATTCTCATTCCCATGTTTATGCTTTTCTTTCAGAACAAACAAGCATGGATGGGGTTGGCTTCAGGTTCCAGCGCTCGAGGAATACTGCCTTTTGATGGATGGGCAAACACTGTTAAATACTATAGCTGCCCTGGATCTTTCCAGAGGTTATTTCAAAGGTTTCTGTATTTTATCCGATATAATCGTTTTCCCTTGCGTGCAATATTGGCGATATTTGCTACAATAACTATGTTGGGTGAGTTAACTGCTAATATGGTATTTTGAACTTATTTTCATCTTTAATGCTAGATTTGCTTTTAGTTTGACCTTTCAAATGATGTTTCTTAGTCAATATCATTATTGACTGTGTTTGTTAGGCATGCAAATAACATCGTGGTTGTGTAGTTGATACATTTTCACTTATATCTCACTATAAGCTGTATTCAGTTGGAATTAATTGAATTGTGGAGACAGCTGACAAGGTCTATTTGAAAATGTCACTTAAATGTGAAATGTACATTGAACTGTCGTAACATTTGTTTGGCCCTACAAAGTCCAAACTATATGCATGGGCCTATTGAACTTTTTTTTTTTTTAATGAAGTTAAATTTTCTTTCAAAGGAAATGAGGTACAAAGGGTGTACCCCAACATAACTACGCCCACAGCCTGGGCAACAAGCTAAAAAGAAAACCAATGCATTATATGGGAAACTAAATAATACCATAAAGCCACATATTGCTAAGCATTCGAAATATCACCCTTATGGTATATGATGTTTCTCAAGCGAAGAGGAGGAAGAAGTCCCTCCCTTTCTGAAGCCACTAAGATAACAGACGCAAGGACAAAAGCAGTGGTGTGTTCAATCTCCTCTGCAGAAACTGAAGAATCACCATCCAAGTTTGAAAGACATGTAAACCGATTCGGACTAGGAGATTTGGCCAATCAAACTTCAAAAGGCTATCCAAATTATTTATGCAATAGATGCTACTGAAGATGGGTAAGGGTCATTGCTTTGGTGCAATGGTAAAAGTCTCGGGTGCCATGCGTGATGACGCAGATTCAAGACCTGCGAGCAGCCACTTTGTGCAATATTGCCAAAGGCTAGGTCTGTCTCCAGTCTGGACCCTGCTTCGGCAGGGCCACACTGGGTGATGACCTTTTTTTATGCTAGTGATGATGGGTAGGAGCCCACAAAAAACCCTCTGAACATTCCTAGATTTCAGTTTTACCCTCATTGAATCTGGACCAGTTGGATTGCTAGATTATTGGATTGGGTATAAATTCCTTCCCCATGTCGCAATTATCAGCAATATGTGAAAATTTCCCGATATTATCAAAATAGTACTTTCTAAAGTCATTTCCTGATATTATCATGATATTATGAGAACATCCATGAATTCAAGAAATATTTTGAAATTAGGAAGAAGAAAAAGGCAACAGGTCGGTTAAAGAGATTGAACAGAAAAATATGCATTCTGTTATGGAGAAAAACGCACATTTCATACATTTAACTTCTATAATTTTTTCAGTAAACTAACCTTGTGATTATCTTCCTTTTTAGCACATCGATTTATGTTCCTTTTTGAGTTATTACTATTATTAATGTTACTTTTTTTATAAACAAAGTTATTCTTATTGATAAGCAACTTTATGTCTATCCATTTAATTTTTTTCTTTTTTTTCATTTTAAGCCATCTTTAATGGTTTTTGGAACTATATCCAGTTACTATTACTAGAAATAAGGGCTTCCCTTGTCATTCTACATGCTGCATGTTTGTATTTTCTTTCTTTTTCTCCCCCTCCACTTCTTTAAACTGTTTTTTACCTTTATTTACTTATTATTCATTTATTAAACAAAAATTCATTTTTGTTGCCTGTGGCATTTTCCTGAAAATATCCCTATAAAATTTTTTTGATATTGTCGTCGTCTTCTGAATATATAAAATTCCGATGACAGTATTTGTGACACTGAAAGGAGTACCACTTTTCAGTCATTTCAATTACTTGTATGATTCCGCATTATACTACAGCTCTTCAAGCATATTCTAGAAGTGCAAATCTTGTTTGCAACTTGCATAACCTTGCAGTATAGTTTGTAATATTATGAGAAGGAGAGGAAGAAGAAGAAGAAGAAGAATAGTGGGAGAAGGTCGTGTCTCAGTAGAGCAACGACTGAATAGTGGGAGAAGGTCGTGTCTCAGTAGAGCAACGACTGTTCTTATTTATATTGATCTTATGCCTTAATCAAGGCTCTAATTATGTATAGAGTACAAAATAGATACAAATTAGAATAACAAAAGAATGGAAAGAATAAATACAGATTTGAGTATATCCCACGTGTGGGCTTTGTACATGGGCTGTGTAAATGTGAGAGAATGAAATGGAATAATGATCGATCCCTTTGAGGGTCGTCTGTATCTTATATAAATAGGGACTGAAATCCCTGATTACAATCAATTAATCAATTAAGCAAATCTAATCTAATCTAGATCCTAATAATTAGCTAACCAATTTTAGTATGTACATGTGGCTGTGACTAATGATAAGAACAAAGAATGGGCCTAAATGGGCCTGCAAATTTGGGCTTGGAGCAGCATCATTAACACCCCCCCTCAAATTGATGCCGATGAGTCAACCAGCATCAATTTGTCTGTTAAGAATTGATGACGCGGTCGAGGAAGTGCTTTGGTAAAAATATCAGCAGTCTGGAGGCTGGAGGAGATGAACGGAAGGGAAATAACATTGCGAAGATATTCATCTCTGATAAAATGGCAAGCAACCTCGATGTGTTTAGTGCGCTAATGAAAAACTGGATTCTCAGTAATCCGAATGGCACTGGTGTTATCCGCATGTAACGGTGTGGGAGATTTCTGTGAGAAGCCAAGTTCCTCAAGGAGACCTCGAAGCCATATAATCTCTGAGCATGCGGCAGACATGGCACGATATTCTGCCTCAGTTGATGATTTTGAAACTCTGTCCTGTTTCTTCACTTTCCATGAAATAAGAGCATCACCTAAGAACATGCACCAGCCCGTGGTGGACCGACGAGTATCAGGACAACCTGCCCAATCAACATCAGAATAGGCAGTCAATGTCATCTTAGAGCCAACAGAAAAAAACAAGCCTCTATGATAAGTGTCAAGAAGATAACGAATAATGCGCCGAACTGCTGCTAAATGTAGATGATGAGGCTTGGTCATATACTGACTCATCAAGTTGACTGCATAACTAATGTCAGGACGAGTAGTAGTCAAATATATAAGACTACCGACAAGCTGGCGAAAATATGTCGGAGAAGATAACGAATAATGCGCCGAACTGCTGCTAAATGTAGATGATGAGGCTTGGTCATATACTGACTCATCAAGTTGACTGCATAACTAATGTCAGGACGAGTAGTAGTCAAATATATAAGACTACCGACAAGCTGGCGAAAATATGTCGGATCAGACAGTGGATCACCACTGTCACTATGGAGTTTGAGATTCAGTTCCAGAGGAGTGGAGTTTGACAGGCCTGCGGATTCAATCAAATCCATGGTGTACTTATGTTGATGTAAAATCAACCCTTTCTCGGAGTGATGAACTTCCAATCCCAAGAAATATTGCAGAGGGCCCAGATCCTTCACATGAAAAGATTGATGCGGAGAAAATTGGAGATCTTGAATCGTGGCTGTATCTGTCCCAGTGATGATGATATCGTCTACATAGACGAGAAGGATGGTGATTCCTGTTGCTGCGTGATGCAAAAACAACGATGGATCATAAGGACTCTGCTGAAACTGTAGCTTGAGTAAAGCATCTTTGAATTTGTCAAACCATGCTCGTGGTGCTTGTTTTAGCCCATACAAGGATCGTTTCAGAAGAGCAACTTGATTTTCTGATGGTTTTGTGAAACCTTGAGGTGCCATAGAGGCCAATTGCGGGCTGCCGCGACACAAAGAAGAGTACGAACTTTGGTCATCTCGCCAAGAACTGTCGGAAGAAATTGGTTTGCAGATATTGCAAACGCTCTGGTCATCTGATTGATGATTGTCGTAGTTTACAAAGGAAGAATGGACCCCAGCAGAAGCAACATCCTCCTACTGCGTCCAGACAACATACTCCAGCTGCATTCCAAGTTCAAGCTCCTTTTCCCGACTCAGGCAGCACTTCTTCCGGGACTGTATCCATGACTCCAGCCCAGATTCAAGATCTGATTCAGAGCACAGTCACTTCTGCATATGCATCTATGGGCATCTCTGGTGGTCGGTACCAAATTCCTTCTCCTATAGCATATCCTGTGTTTCATTCATCTGCTTACCTTTCTTCACCTATTACATCTTCCACCTGGTTTTTAGATTCAGGAGCCTCCAATCACATGACATCTGTCGAGCATAGCTTTACAGATTCTAACCCTTATCTTGGAAAAGAGAAAATAACCACTGCTAATGGTGATCAACTTCTCATTTCGGGAGTTGGTAACATTACTTTGTCCAGTGTTTCTGGCCAGTCCTTCACACTTTCAAATGTTTACTTTGTTCCTCAATTATCAGCCAATCTCCTTTCTGTAGGTCAACTTATCGATGATGGCTATCTTGTTCACTTTTCTTCCTCTGGTTGTGTTATACAGGGGCGACAAACTGGGAAGGTGATCGCGACGGGGAGTAAATATGGACGCCTGTTCTTGCTGGATATTGGACAACATTCTTTTTTTGCTTCTTATTCTGATTTCAAACAATTGTGGACTGTTTGGCATAAACGTCTTGGTCATGTCAACAATGCAAATTTGCTTTCCTTGTTTAAATTTGGTGATTTGGATTCTAAGTTTGATAATAAAATGATATCTTCTTTCTCTCAATCCAAGTGTGAAACTTGTTGTTTAAGTAAAAGTCATATTTTGCCTTTTCCTGTTCATAATACTCGTGCTTTAGCAGCATTTGATATCATTCATTCAGATGTTTGGGGAATTGCTCCTACCTTGAGTAGGACAGGATTTAAATACTATGTGACTTTTATTGATGATCATTCTCGTTATACTTGGATTTACTTTATGCGCATGAAATCTGAAGTCTTCTCCATTTTTCAAAAATTCTATAACATGGTCCAAACCCAATTTCAGAGAGCTATCAAAATTGTTAGATCAGATTCCGGTGGTGAATACATGTCTCATGAATTCTCTGCCTTTATGTCTAATAAAGGAATTATTCACCAAAAATCGTGTCCACATACTCCTCAGCAAAATGGGATTGCGGAACGCAAGAACAGACATATTCTTGAAACTGTTCGTACTTTGTTGATTGCATCTTTAGTTCCTCCAAAATTTTGGTGTGATGCTGCACAAACTGCTGTGTATCTTATCAACCGTCTTCCTAGCACTGTTCTAGGCAAGACTACTCCTTACGGAGTTCTCTTTGGTAAAAACCCTTCATACTCTCACTTACGTGTTTTTGGTTGCTTGTGTTTCGTTCATCTTCCTCCTAATGAACGCACAAAATTATCTCCACAGGCTGCTAAATGCATTTTTTTGGGTTACAGTCCTGAACATAAAGGATTTTTATGTTATGATCAGTTGGAAAAACGCATGCGCATATCTCGAAATGTTGTTTTCTTGGAACATATTCCATTCTTTTCTTTACATTTGGATCATCATCCTCTTGCTGTATCCTATCTGCCACAATTCTCAGAATCTCCTTCTTCATCACCTCCTCTCAAAGTTTATGTCCGGCGGAACAAGGTCCCTATTCTGGCAACTCCCTCTCCTGATCCTCTCCCACTGCCGCCTACTGAGTTTTCAGGTAATAACACTTCTTCTGATAGCACCATCTCTTTGCGACGCTCTAGTCGTCCTTCTGTTGCTCCTAACCGCTATGGCTTTCCTGCCCTTTTTACTTCCTTAGATAGCACTCCCATACCCACTTCCTATTCACAGGCCTCCAAGATTGCTTACTGGCAGGATGCTATGACTGAGGAATTAGTTGCTCTTGAAGCCAACCAAACATGGGATTTGGTCCCGGCTCCAGATGGCGCTTCTATAATTGGCAGCAAATGGATATACTCTATCAAAGTACACTCTGATGGGAGTCTTGATCGCTACAAAGCCCGA
The DNA here is from genome assembly GCA_012931725.1 of Litsea cubeba. Classification (NCBI taxonomy): domain Eukaryota; kingdom Viridiplantae; phylum Streptophyta; class Magnoliopsida; order Laurales; family Lauraceae; genus Litsea; species Litsea cubeba. The sequence goes on from CM022952.1 coordinate 47,911,296, forward strand.
TTGGTTGCACAGGGTTATAAGCAGGAATATGGAATTGACTATGAGGAAACATTTGCTCCAGTGGCGAAAATGACCACAGTTCGTACTCTTCTTTGTGTCGCGGCAGCCCGCAATTGGCCTCTATGGCAAATGGACGTCAAGAATGCTTTTTTACATGGGGACTTGCGAGAGACTGTTTATTTAAAACCTCCTCCAGGTTATGCTTGTCCTCCAAAGCATGTGTGCAAATTGAAGAAAGCTCTTTATGGACTTAAACAAGCTCCCAGGGCTTGGTTCGATAAGTTCCGGGCAGCAATCCTTCAGGCCGGATTTCGTCAAAGTCACTCTGATAGTTCCCTCTTTCTGCGATGGACATCGAAGGGCTACAATTCCTCTTAGTCTATGTTGATGATATGATCATCAGTGGTAATGATAATGCAGGCATTACTGATCTCAAACACCACCTTACTCGCCACTTCAGAATGAAGGATCTTGGTCCTCTCACCTACTTTCTGGGGCTTGAGTTTATGCGTAACAAATCAGGCATTAGGGTTCTTCAGCGCAAATATGCGACAGATTTGATCACATCGGCCAGGCTTGATGATGCTCTCCCTTTTGATACGCCTCTGGAATTGAACAGCAAAATCAGTTCTGCTGATGGCACTCCCCTGGATGATCCATCTGTTTTCCGGCGGATCGTTGGTAGTTTGCTCTACCTAACTATGACTCGGCCGGATATTTCTCATGCAGTTCATACGGTTAGCCAATTTGTTAGCAATCCCCACAAACCACATCTTGCTGCTGCGTTACGCATCCTTCGCTATGTTAAAGGAACTCTTCATCATGGCCTCTTCTTCCCTTCTAATACTTCTCTGCAATTATCAGCTTATGCTGATGCTGACTGGGCTGGCTGTCCGGACTCTCGGAGGTCTACCACTGGCTGGTGTATGTTTCTTGGAAAATCTCTGATTTCATGGAAGTGCAAGAAGCAAACCACCGTATCAAAGTCTTCTGCTGAGGCAGAATATCGTGCGATGTCATCCGCCAGTGCTGAAATTATCTGGCTCCGACGCCTTCTGTGTGAATTCGGTGTTATTGTTGGTCGTTCCACCCCTCTCCATGGGGACAATACCAGTGCTACCAGAATTGCCAACAACCCAGTTTTCCATGAAAGAACAAAGCACATTGAGATTGACTGTCACTTCATCCGTCAACATGTTGTTACTGAGAAGATAACTCTGCCTCATGTTTCTTCGTTTAACCAGTTGGCGGATATCTTCACCAAAGCTCTTCCCAAACTGCGTCATCAAGATCTAACTAGCAAATTGATGTTTCCATAGAACTATGCGGTACATCAAAGATAGTGCTGACTATGGACTTCTCTATAAAAAAAAGGCAAGTGTGAGCTGACTGGTTATTGCGATGCTGATTTTGCTGGAGACCAGACCACTCGCCGATCGACAATGGGATATTCCTTTAACCTTGGATCCATTGCAATCTCCTGGTGTAGCAAGAGACAACCAACAGTCTCTTTATCAACGACCTTCTCCCATATTGTTCTCTGCTTCTTCTTCTTCTCTTCCACTTATTCTAACAAAACGCATGTAAACTTCTTCCTTAAGATCACCATGAAGGAATGCGTTTTTCACATCAAATTGAAAAAGAGGCCAGGATTGAGATGCAGCTATAGCAAGGATGGTGCGAACAGTAGTCATTTTTGCAACAGGCGCAAAAGTCTCTTCGTAGTCAATGCCATATTCCTGTCAGTTGCCAAAGGCCACAAGCCTAGCCTTATATCTATCCAACGTACCATCTGCCTTTAATTTAATAGAGTAAACCCATTTACTCCCAATAGGTTTGACCGAAGCTGGACAGGGAACAGTAACCCAGGTTTGGTTCTGCTGTAGAGCACTAAGTTCTTCTTCCATAGCCTGTCTCCAGCACTCCTGTTTTGCTGCTTGTGAATAAGTAGGAATGGATATAGAAGATAAAGTAGCAAAATATGAAGAATGAGAGAAGCCGTATCGATCCGGTGGACGAGAGATACGAGCAGAACGACGAATAGCAAGTTAAGACGAAGATGATGCTGGATCAGGATTCGGGACTGGTTCTTGCAAAGGAGGCAAAGTAATGGCATTTGTTCTTTGTCGACGAGTATACACCTTGTCCGGATGAAATCGTAAAGGTGAAGGAAGACAATCATCAGCAAAGGATGGTACTTTAGAAAATGAAATTTTTGGAGATGAGTCAGGATAAGCCTGAAAAAAAAACTGACGTTCAAAAAAAACAACATTCCTAGAAATGCGAAGACGCTTGGAGGTGGGGTCATAACAAACAAAACCTTTTTGGTGGGAAGCATAACCAAGGAATGCACATTTTACAGATTGAGCGGATAACTTGGACCGTTCGTGTGTGGGAAGATGAACAAAACAAACACAACCAAAAGTGTGGAAAGATGTGTATTGTGGTTCAGTTTTGAAAAGACGAAAATATGGAGATGTGTTTTGAAGTTTTGGAGAAGGAAGTCGGTTGATGATATGAGTAGCAGTGGTTAAAGCTTCTGACCAAAATCTAGGTGGAACGGAGGATTCTAATAATAAACATCTGACCATGTCTAGAAGATGACGATTTTTCCGTTCTGCCACACCATTCTGTTGGGGAGTATAGGGACAAGTCCGTTGGGAGATAATCCCTCTGTCTTGTAAAAATTCCTGAAATTGTTTGGACACATATTCCCCCCCTGAGTCGGTTCGAAGAACCTTAATACATGTTGAAAATTGATTTTGAACATAACTCTAGAATTTTTTAAATACATCAAAAACTTCAGATTTGGCATGTAGAAAATAAATCCATGTAAACCGGCTATAATCATCAATGAAAGTTACGAAATACTTATACTATGAATGAGAAATAATTGGTGCAACACCCCAAACATCACTATGTATTAAATCAAAACTTTGGGTAGCAGAAGAGACATGTAATGGAAAAGGCAAAGTTTTACTTTTACCCAGCTTACAAGTGGTGCAATCAATAGCAACATCTGATGATAAAAACTTCATTTTATTAATATGACCAGAATTTAACAAAGATAACAAAATGGTTGAATTGGGATGGCCTAATCTATTATGCCACAACTGCACATTATTCCTAGAAACAACTGATAAAGCAAACAAGGACATATCTGGAGTCGGTGTTACTATGTGAAGAGGAAATAAACGCCCACACTTAGGCCCATTCACTATTACATTCCCCGTCTCCTGATCCTGCACCACACAACCAGAGGAGGAAAAACAAACATTGCAGTTATTATCAACCAATTGACCAACAGAAATTAAGTTGGTAGAAAGATTTTTGGAACAAAAGACATCATGTAAAGGTAGAGAATGGGAGATATCACCAACAGATGTAATTGGTATAGTGGTTCCATTAGCAGCATGGACTTTAATCTGGCCATCATATGGTTTAATTGTGGAGAAATTTTTGGAGGATGATGTCATATGATTGGAGGCACCAGAATCAAAATACCAGTGAGAGGGAGATTGATTTTTACCAGATATACCAAGAGTGGACAAGGCCTGGAGAATCATCTGTTGGATCATTTCAGGGGAGACTGGAGCAGCAGAAGCAGGTGCCGAAGAAGATGCGGAAGATGAATCAATAGTGCCAGTAGCAGTAATCGCCTGGTAAGCTTTCGGATTTCTGTTTTGAGGACGTTTGCGGCATTCATTGATCGAATGTCCAGATGCCTTGCAATAATTGCAGATCCGCTGCTTGCACTGATTTGCAAAATGGCCGAAAGTTTGACACTTGAAGCACTGTACTTTACTCAGATCTCTGTTCGGTTGTTTCCCCTTGGAAGAATAAGCAACACTGACAGAGGAGGTCGGTGATTGAAAGGTGGGTACACTATAGGCAACCTCCATAGTACCCGGACTAGCTTGGTGAAGCACCTCAGATTACGTCAATTGTCTTTGTTCCTCTCGCAATAATTCATTAAGACAGGCATCCAGAGAAGGAGAAGGGACCCTACTCATGAGATTAGATCTGACTGATTCATACTGAGGCCTTAATTTCATAAGAAATTGATCCCGATGACTAGTTGCTAGTATGACTTGTAATTCGGGAAGGGCTTGAGCAGAAATATTGGCATATTTGATTTCATTCAATTCTGTCCACAAAGTCTGAAAACCAGAATAATATTCTTGAATGGAAGAAGTCCCTTGCATATAATTCGCAATTTCGAATTCTAACTGATACTGTCGAGCAGAATTTCCCTGATGATATACTGTTTTCAGATATGCCCACATATCTTTGGCAGATTTGTAAGGTCTCAAATTCATGAAGAATTGTGGTTCCATGGAACCGAGAATCCAGGTTTTGACCTTAGCATCTTTTGTGTTCCATGACAAAAAAAAATTTTCATCCTCTGTGGGTTTTGGATCAGTGCCAGAGATATGGCCCCATAATTCTTTACCCTCTAGATAAAGTTCAAATTGAAAAGCCCACGAGGGATAATTTTTGCCATTAAACTTGATTAAAGTGATTTCAGATTTCTCCATTAATAATGAAGCAGATGAACCAGCAGAATTACAGACAACCCAAACTACAAATGAGATCCACAGAGTAGAACTTGCAGGCTACCCAAACTACAAAAGATATCCACAGAATAAAACTGGCAGTGGCAGAATAAACCTGAACAAGAAGCAAGAAGAAACACTGTCCTTGTCTGTGATCAGCTGTGACAGATTCCGGAAGAAAAACACCCACAGTATGGAAGTCGTCCAGGTCGTCTGGGAGAAAGCTTGGAGTCTGGGCCCCACCTGATGATCTCTTGATAGATCAGAGAGTGGGGATGGTTGAGCAGGATAAGCACGCAACTAATGGAAGTGGTCGCGACCAAATCAAATCCAGATCCAGGATTTTGAACGGCCGAGATGAAAACAAACCCAACAAATTGAATTGATACAAAAAAAGGTAGAAGGCCCACCTCGGATGATCAATAAATACTATAAAAATCTTCAGAAATAAGGGAATATTCGGACGACCAATGTGGAGAAGTCTGCTGAGATGGGCCACGCCTGATCACAGGTGGGCCACGCCTGATCTGAGATGATCAGGGATGATCGGAGCAGATCTGACTGAAGATTATGATCACAGATTGGCTTTGACTGAAGAAGATGATCCCATATGATCACAGATTGGCTTCCAAGACATGGAAGATGATTAAGACACTCACTGTACATGCTCTGATACCATGTAAATGTGAGAGAATGAAATGGAATAATGATCGATCCCTTTGAGGGTCGTCTGTATCTTATATAAATAGGGACTGAAATCCCTGATTACAATCAATTAATCAATTAAGCAAATCTAATCTAATCTAGATCCTAATAATTAGCTAACCAATTTTAGTATGTACATGTGGCTGTGACTAATGATAAGAACAAAGAATGGGCCTAAATGGGCCTGTAAATTTGGGCTTGGAGCAGCATCATTAACAGGCTGGGCCTGTTATCTTCTACACCCCCTCAAATTGATGTGGTAAAGATTGAAAACATCAATTTGCTAGTGAAATCTTGATGACGCTATTTGGGAAGTGCTTTGGTAAAGATATCCGCCAACTGGTTAAAAGAAGAGACATGAGTTAGAGTTATCTTCTCAGTAACATGTTGACGAATGAAGTGACAGTCAATCTCAATGTGCTTTGTTCTTTCATGGAAGACCGGGTTGTTGGCAATTCTGGTAGCACTGGTATTGTCCCCATGGAGAGGTGTGGAACTACCAACAAGAACACCCAATTCACACAGAAGGCGGCGGAGCCAGATAATTTCAACATTGGCGGATGACATCTCTCGATATTCTGCCTCAGCAGAAGACTTTGATACAGTGGCCTGCTTTTTGCACTTCCATGAAATCAGAGATTTTCCAAAAAACATACACCAACCAGTGGTAGACCTCCGAGAGTCTGGACAGCCAGCCCAGTTAGCATCCGCATAAGCTGATAATTGCAGAGAAGTATCAGAAGGGAAAAAGAGACCATGATGAAGAGTGCCTTTAACATAGCGGGGGATACGCAATGCAGCAGCAAGGTGAGGTTTGTGGGGATAGCTATCAAATTGGCTAACCATATGAACTACATGACAAATATCCGGCCGAGTCATAATTAAGTAGAGTAAACTACCAACTATCCGCCGGAAAACAGATGGATCTTCCAGGGGAGTGCCATCATCGGAACTGATTTTGCTGTTCAATTTCATAGGCGTATCAAAAGTGTGAGCATCATCAAGTAGGGCCGAAGTGATCAAATCTATCGTATATTTGTGCTGAAGGACCCTAATGCCTGATTTGTTGCGCACAAACTCAAGCCCCAAAAAGTAGGTGAGAGGACCAAGATCCTTCATCTTGAAGTGGCGAGTAAGGTGGTGTTTGAGATCCGTAATGCCAGCAGTATCATTGCCACTGATAATCATATCATAAACATAGACTAAGAGGAATGTGTAGCCCTTCGATGTCCATCACAGGAAGAGGGAACTATCAGACTGACTCTGACGAAATCCGGCTTGAAGGATTGCTGCCCGGGATTTCTCAAACCAAGCCCTGGGAGCTTGTTTAAGCCCCATAAAGAGCCTTCCGCAATTTACAAACATGCTTTGGAGGACAAGCATAGCCTGTAGGAGGTTTTAAATAAACAGACTCTTGCAAGTCCCCATGTAGAAAGGCATTTTTGACGTCCATTTGCCAGAGAGGCCAGTTGCGGGCTGCCGCGACACAAAGAAGAGTACGAACTGTGGTCATTTTAGCCACTGGGGCAAATGTTTCTTCATAGTCAATTTCATATTCCTACTTATAACCCTGTGCGATCAATCTAGCTTTATAGCGATCGAGACTCCCATCAGAGTGTACTTTGACGGAGTATATCCATTTGCTGCCAATCACAGAGGCTCCATCAGGGGCCGGTACCAATTCCCATGTGTGGTTTGCTTCAAGAGCAACCAGTTCCTCAGTCATAGCATCCTGCCAGTAAGCAATCTTTGAGGCCTGTGAATACGAGGTGGGTATAGGAGTGCTATCCAAGGAAGTAAGAAGAGCAGGGAATCCATAGCGGTTAGGGGCAACAGAAGGACGACTAGAGCGTTGCAAAAAGATGGTGCTATCAGAAGAAGTATTATTACCTGAGACTTCAGTAGGCGGCGCTGGGAGATGATCAGGAGAGGGAGTCACCAAAGGAGGGACCGTGTGCCGCCGGACATAGACTTTGGGAAGAGGTGAAGGAGAAGCCAACTCTGAGAATTGCGACAGATAGGATACAACAATAGGATGACTATCCAAATGTAAAGAAAAGAAGGGAATATGTTCCAAGAAAATTACATTACGAGAGATGCGCATGCGTTTTTCCATTTGATCATAACACAAAAACCCTTTGTGTTCATTACTGTAACCTAAAAAGATGCATTTAGCAGCCTGTGGAGATAACTTAGTGCGCTCAGTTGGAGAAAGATGAAAAAGCAACCAAAGACACGTAAGTGAGAGTATGAAGGGGTTTGACCAAAGAGAACTCCGTAAGGAGTAGTCTTTCCTAGAACAGTCCTAGAAAGACGATTGATAAGATACACAGCAGTATGTGCAGCATCACACCAAAATTTGGGAGGGACTAAGGATGCAATCAATAGAGTACGAACAGTTTCAAGAATATGTCTGTTCTTTCTTTCCGCAATCCCATTTTGTTGAGGAGTATGCGGACAAGATTTTTTGGTGAAGAATTCCTTTATCATAAAGGAAGGCAGAGACATGTATTCTCCACCGGAATCTGATCTAAGAATTTTGATTGCTATCTGAAATTGGGTTTGGACCATGTTATAATTTTTTTGAAAAATGGAGAAGACTTCAGATTTCATACACATAAAGTAAATCCAAGTATAACGAGAATGGTCATCAATAGAAGTCACATGGTATTTAAATCCCGTCCTACCCAAAGTAGGAGCAATTCCCCAAACATCTGAATGAATGATGTCAAATGATGCCAAAGCACGAGCATTATGAACAGGAAAAGGCAAAATATGACTTTTACTTAAGCAACAAGTTTCACACTTTGATTAAGATAAAGAAGACTTCATTTTATTATCAATAGTAGAATCCAAATAACCAAATTTAAACAAGGAAAGCAAATGTGCATTGTTCACATGACCAGGATGTTTATGCCAAACAGTCCACAATTTATTGAAATTACAAGAAGAAGCAAAGAAAGAATGATGTCCAATGTCCAGTAAGAGCAGGCGCCCATGTTTACTCCCCGTCGCAATCACCTTCCCAGTTTGTCGCCCCTGTATAACACAATCAGAGGAAGAAAAGTGAACAAGATAGCCATCATCTATAAGTTGTCCTGCAAAAAGAAGATTGGCTGATAATTTGGGAACAAAGTAAACATTAGGAACAGTGATGGACTGGCCAGAAACACTAGATAAAGTAATGGTACCAACTCCCGAAATGAATAGTTGATCACCATTAGCGGTGGTTATTTTCTCTTTTCCAAGGTAAGGGTGGGAATTTGTAAAGCTATGTTCTATAGATGTCATGTGATTAGAGGCTCCTGAATCTAAAAACCACATGGAAGAGGTAATAGGAGAAGAAAGAGAGGCAGAGGAATGAAAAGCAGGAGATGCTATATGAGAATGAGTTTGATACCGGCCACCAGAGAGCCCATAGACGCATATGCAGAAGTAATCGTGCTCTGGATCAGTTCTTGAATCTGAGCAGGAGTCATGGATACAGCCCCAGATGAAGTGCTTCCTGCATCACATGATGGTGCTTGAGCCTGGAATGCAGAAGGAATATTCTGTCTTGGCAGATTGGAGGGAGGCTTTTTAGGTTGCGCCTCATTCCTTCGTTGGAGGCTGCGGCAGTCATCAATAAGGTGACCAGACCTCTTGCAGTAGCGGCAAACCAACTTCTTGCGGCAATTCTTGGCAATATGACCAAATCATTTGCATTCATAGCATTGAGTGAGCTTCGGATTGGGGGTTGCTAGAAGAGCAGAGTCAGCTGGAAGGGGTGCAAGGAATGCCTTCGGTTCTTCAAGAATAGCCCGCAGGGAGGTGAGACGAAGTTCTTTGCGAAGTACTTCTTGAAAGCAGGTATCAAGATTAGCCAATTGTTCTCGATTCATGAGGGCAGACTGAACCGATTCAAATTCTGGCCGTAGATTTATAAGGAACTGGCTAATGTGAGTTTCCTCTTGGAGTTTAAGAGCCTCGGATAGAAAGCCAGGAGAGACTGTCTGAATCAACATGGAATCCCGTTTGGTCCATAAGTTGAGGAAGCCATTAAAATATTCCTCCACAAATCTAACCCTTTGAATAAATTTAGCAATTTCACTATCCAAGTGAAATTTTCGGGCTTTGTTGGTTTGATGGTAGATCTTCTTGAGGTGAGCCCACATATCTACTGCTGTAGTATAAGCTTGACAAGCCACGGCAAGGGAGGAATCAATGGAGTTCAGAATCCAAGTAATCACTTTGGCATTTTACTTGGACCAGGTGGCTATGGCTTTGGAGTCGGTGGTACTTGGAGTAGGAGGTTTTGTAACCGTTCCATCCAGATAACCAAATAGCCCGTCCTTCTACGAAATTCTTCAAATGGAAGGACCAGGCCATATAATTTTGCCCATTAAACTTAACGGGAATAACATCATACTTTTTCATGTTCTCAAAAATTAGTAGAATGTGTCACAGAGAAGATGTTCAACCACAAAACCCTTTGATAGAGAGGACTAAACAGCAATTAGTCAGGAATAACCAGCAAGATAGGCTGAATGATTGGTTCAGATAGGTTACTGGAGCAAACGGATGAACTCCAAACCAAAAAAACAGCCCAACAGACACCAAACAATGCCAGACGACCACTATTTTGGTGCTTGGAGTGATCACGTGGGGCCCACAATGAGATCAGACCTCTAATCAGAGAATACAGTCTTCTGTGGGAGACTTTTTACTAACTTCCAGATCAGGTTGCAAGGCAAATTGATGAAAATCCACAAAATTGAACGGATCTGATGAAAACTATCCTATAAAACTGTGAAAACACAGGTGGCAGTAGATGGCCTACCTCTGATGTGCTAAAAATCCTGAAAAAATGCCCATAAATCTTAAAGAAGAGGGGCGCTACCACTGTGGTGGTGATTGATTTTGATTCCTGGATGATTGGAAGATGGCCCACCTTGGATGGTCACTGTGCAAAATGACGACAGAGTTTCTGCTGAGAGAGAAAGTCTTCAGATGCGTGAGAAGAGAGGGTGCTGATGTGGAGAGATCCCACAGCGCTCTGATACCATGTAATATTATGAGAAGGAGAGGAAGAAGAAAAAGAAAAAGAATAGTGGGAGAAGGTCGTGTCTCAATAGAGCAACGACTGTTCTTATTTATATTGATCTTATGCCTTAATCAAGGCTCTAACTATGTAAAGAGTACAAAATAGATACAAATTAGAATAACAAAAGAATGGAAAGAATAAATCATATCCTATGCATGGAAGGAGAGAAATCAGGGACTAAATCCTATCCTATACAGATTTGAGTATATCCCACGTGTGGGCTTTGTACATGGGCTGGGCCTGCTGGGCCTGTTATCTTCTACATAGTTGACTGGGACCCCAGATACTCGTCCGTCAGGTCATTACATGGATGTGACCTTGTAAAAATATTGACCTTCAAAATAATTGGACTGCTGGATTTGATTTTGGTGGTAGCAATGGATGGTTAAAAAGCGAGTAGAAAATTGTCCACATTCGGTAATCAAATTATACTAATAGGGTTGCCTAACTAACAATTGCAGATCTTCTAAGAAGTACATGCATTGTTGCTATTCAAAAGGTTTATGAGATCAAGATTTCCTCATCCTTCCTTTACATCTGTTCCCTTTGATGACCTCGGTACCTGGTTCACCACCTCTTTCTAACCCATTCAAGTCTTTATCTCCAAAGGCAGAACCAAATCACGAGGGAGTGGGAATCACTTGAAGATTGTTTGGACAGTGATCTGCATTGTTGTCTCCAAAAGCAGAACCCTCTCACTAGGGAGTTTGGGATCACTCACCTGAATTTATTATGTGGGCTGTTCTGTTCTTTCTGTTTTGAGTTGTGGTGAGATACATTGGTGACTACGTACCTATTGTGGCGTCTGAGAGGTAGCATTTGGTGTTATTTGAAGGTTGGGGATAGCATATGGATGCATGTGAATATGCACATAAGTTACTTTGATTGGCTTGACTAATATGGGGCTATTTAGACCGTATTCTGATATATATTTTCCCGTTGGTCGATATCCTGGTTGATTTGTGAGAATATATATAAATATCTACTGTGTCACTTTTTTCTATTTGTTGATTGGTAAAAATAAATTTTATTTGAATCCAAAAACAAGTCTCATATCGTTCTCCAATCAGTCAACCACCACTGTAGAAATTGCACAGAGAATTAGGAGGTATGAGAATACTCAGCATATCTCTTTTTGGAGAACAACTCCCATTTCTCTATTTCTTTAGATGTCGCCCATCCAGATAAAGGTCTCTCTTTATCTGCAAATGTGTATGTTTCTTGTCTCTCTTTTCTTTCATTCTCCTCTCTAAATATAAAAACTATTTTTTTTTCTTTCCAGGGATTTTGTGGTTACTTTTGGGAGAAATGAAATCTGGGCAGAGATATGAATGCGTGTAACAAAAGAAATGGGATTCGACCCCTTACTTTACTCGACTGGACCCTTACCGAGACGGGGGCAAGTCTGGTTTTCAAATCACTGTCCGGAATTGTTTACATTGTCTTTATGGTGAGGTCCTTTTGGTAATTGGGTGAAATGGTGCCCATTGGCCATTGCCAACCTTACCATACAAGAAGCTTGGATCTTACATGTTCGCACGGCTGACATGTAAGCTGCAATTAGGGTGTCTTTTTGGTAATTAGCTTAATGGAAATACCCCCAGTCATCCTATCCAAGAAGGGTGGATCTTGGATGTATCCAATGTTGACTTGTAAGCTGCATGTCAATTGAGTTGAACTGTAAAATTAACTTCTTTCATTCAAATATGCATGTGAAGGTGTTTATAAGATGCATAGTGTGCCATCTGCATACATACAGGTTTATTTTGTTTAATATTTTATCATAAAAATATTATCAACTTTTATTTTTCTTTTTCTGTTCTTTTTGTTTGATTAGTGCATATATGTATTTAGTTTCATAAATGTGTGATCACTGTGCAGGCCTATTGGTTTTTCGCATTGCTTGAAGCGTTTCTGTATATGTAAAGCCTCAAATTCATTGTTTGGTGATTCAGATTCCTCAGGTATCTCCCTCGTTTTTGTGGGTGCTTTTTCTTCAAATTTCCAACTGCGCAAAGCATTATCAGCTACTGTCAGAGAAGCTTTTGATGCTAACCTTTGTCTGACACCACATTCAATAGTTTGTGTTTCCATCTCTTAATACAAACATAACAGCACACAGAAATGTGCCATTAATACTCCACAAGGGAGTGGTTTTCTGTTCTGGAATACATGTTGCTATGTTCACTGTAAGTATTCTTCAAGAGCATCTAGAGATCTATGGTATTGTATAATATAGTCTGGTTTTTGCCCTCTCTAATCATGTTTGCATCTTTCCTGAAAATTGCGTCTTGTCTATTATGTTTGGCGCTTAAATTTGAAATATGTTCTCAATCATGGGATCGTTTCCCTTTTTACAAAAACAAAAAAGAAAACAATACAAACATTCGTGTTGCAAATGTAACAATCATCAACCTGTGTTTGGTAATCTTTCCATTTCTAAAATGCCTTCCAGTCAATGTGAGGGTCTGTCACAGATGTAGCCATGTATTCTGTGCTGCTTTGATAGAACATGAGAGCCATCAGAAACCTTATTATTCTGACACCTTCCATCCTCTCCTCTCAATGGAACCTCACCAATTGTATTCACTAAATCTGAACCAGTGCTTGACGTAGTGGTAAGGTTTACTCCCATTATGGGAGAGGTCCACGGATTGAGTTCATGAAGGCCAATTTAGTCTACTTTATTTCCCAATAAAGTGGAAAAAAGAAAAGAAAAGTGGAGATTTCATTCCCATCTGATTTACTGTTGATTTTCTTGGATAATGAGGTCCAGATAGGGATATCTTATATCTATAGAATTGGACCCAATTTGTGATAAATGGCTGAAACTTGCTTCTTTCACTTGGAGAACCAACAACATATGAATATGATAAGAGCATTATATGTTATATGAGTAATTTTTCTGGGGTTGGAGAGGGGAAGGAGGACACACCTGACAGCATATTTGGGTGACCTCCAACCGGCCTGTAACTGTGTGTGGAGAGACGTCCTCAATATCAAAGCCCAAGGTGTGAAGGGCTAAATCCAGAGACTCTGTCTTTGATTTTGACTTCCCCTATTCCCCTGTAAAAGTGATGAGAAGAATTGGGATTCTCTTAGGGCATATCTGTGTACACACACTTTTCCGCGGAAAGGGGAAAAGTGTGTGGTTTTCTGCGGAAAACTCAGTTTTCAGGCGTTTGGTGCGGAACAATTCCACGGAAACGCTTTCCTGTCTCGTCAGCATTTTTCTTGATAATTGTGGAAATGGATTTCCCATGGGGGGTATGGGAAATGGATTTCCTCGGAAAACTCCTCCCACTTTTTCTCACTCTTGTCCATTTCAACCCAAAACTCTTCAACTCTTTCATTTTTTAATTCTTTAAATAAATTATTATTTAATGTTGAATAAATAATATACATCTTATGTTATTTTTCTTCAAAAAGTTATTTCACCAAATAAGAAATTTTCATTTTCTATAAGGAATCCACAGCCGCACCAAACAACATTAACACCAATTGAACGAGGAAAATTTTTTTGCACCAAACATAAATTTCTAAATTCTACGGATATCTTTTTCCAAGGTTTCCATTTCTATGGAATTTGCTGACGTGGTAATTTCCCCTTTCCGCGAAAAGGGTGTGTACACAAACGTGCTCTTATCAAAACCCCTCTCTTTCTCCCTCTATCAGGTCTTTCCCTCTCTGATTTTTGGTAAGCCTGTCATTGTCTGTTGGTCGTTGAAAAAGCAGCAAGTAGTAATGAAGGACGGTTTTGCATAGGGATAATTTTAAAATGGTATAAAACTTTTAGTAAACATTTTAAAAGAGCAATAAAAGTTCTCCATATTTCTTTCAAACAAGTCCTTACCATAAAAAATTTAAAAATAAAAAGATACCCTTATATCATTTTTCAAACTTTCTTTTTAATAATTCATATAAGAGAAATCAAAATACCTTTTTGCATAGATGGTTAAAAAAAGAAGGGTTTATAGGGATTCCAAAAGACTAAAAAACAACTTATCGATCATCTAGATCAAGTTTAAACTTGGGCCATATGAGAATCCAAAGAAAAGAGCCTTGTGACCAATTGTGGCGTTCACCTAGGTGAGTGACCCATTAAAAGAAGGTATCCCACAATCAACATTTAATCAGTAAGGCCTATACAGCCGATTTTAAAATGATGTTGGAGATGAAAGATGTTGAAAAAAACAAAAACTTGTCACTTTTCAAAAAAAAAAAAATTTTATGGAGAGAAATTGATTGAAAGAAAAATGCAAAGCTTTTATGTTGGGGTTTTTATCGGAAAATACACTTTATGTGATCAGTACACCGAACAGTGAACATTAGGCAAACATGCACTTAACAGGGAATCTATACAGGATTCTTAATTTTTTTTACCTTTTTTTTTTTTGGTCGAATTCGACCTTCAGTTTAAACGCTGAAGGTCGAATTCGACGTTGAGATAGAAAGTGACCTTAATACATTTTAGTTCTCTTCGTCGAATTCGACCTTGTAAGAAACACCCGAATGTCGCATTCGACCGAAAATGTATATGAATTCGACATGCGCTGGTGGCTGCAAGGAACTGTAGCTGTGAGTTTCAGATGAACATATACAAGAGGAAAAGCGAGAAAGAAAGATTGAAGTCGATTAGTTCATCATTAGAAAGACCAACTCTATATAATTCCCCGAAGTAACAGACCAACAATTACAAACGTTGCAGTGCAGATGCTTGTGGGAACCTGAGGGCCTATTTGGCATTATGCCGTTGGGATGTTCCCTAGTTCCCATGGGACGCGAAAGTATGAAACGCGTTTGGTAGTTGTTAATTGTCGGTTTTTAAATTTGACTCTAGGGAACGATCTTCAGAATCGCGCCCGATGGCATAAGATATGCGAAACGATTTTATTTCATTTTTTAAAAGATACAACTCCGTGGCACACTTTGAGATTTCGAAAAAGTCTTGTTGGCAACCCCTACTCTTTCCAAACTCTCTTCTTCAACCCCATAGATCTGACGACCCTTCTCATCTCTCCATTTCCCTGACAGCCGCGCACGAACCATGTCTTCTGCAACTCTCCAATCTCTCTCTCATCCTAACAGCCACATGAACCCCATCATTTGCATTTCTCTAGCAGCTCTGATTGGTGGAGTGAGGCCAGTTGCAGGTGTGGGCAATGGCAGGTGGTTAGAGGTTGGGTTACCTTGGGGTTGAGGTGAGCAAGAGATGGGGAGAAAGATAGAGAGTGGAGGAAAAGAGAAAAAAAAATAGAAGAGAAGAAAAGGAGGAGAGGGCAAAAAAATGGAAACAAGAAAGAAAAGAAGAGAAGTGGTCTGCTGTGGAGGTAAAGGGAGAGCGAGGAAGATGCATAGTGAGAGAGTAGAAGAAGAAGAGTAGAAAAAAGAATGAGAAGGGAAACGAGAAAGAAAAAACAGTGACAAGAAAGGTGGTTGTTAGGGTCGTTGGTTGGTGTGGATGTGGAGGAGAGAAGGTGGTGGTTAGGGTCTTCTTTACTCTCGTGAGCATAATCATCTCATAAGATGATACAGAAACTCATAATGTCACTCCACTCGACAGCTTTGAGGTCTCGAGGTCTCATTGTAGTGTTATCCTCTCTCTCTCTCCCCACACCCATATCCAAGTGGGTCCATAGAGCATGGATGGGTGGTGTGGTTTTGGCGTTGGCTTTGAAACAGAAGGTGTGGAGGCTTATATAGAAGATATGAAAGTTGGGTATGGATGATCCAAGAAGGTGTTTTCATGTTTTCAAGATTGTTGTGGCACGTACAGTTGGGTATGGATGATCCAATGATGAAGCCAAGCCGCACCATACCTGTTTGATCATCATAAAGTCAGAAAAATTCATATACATTTTCGGTCGAATGCGACCTTCGGGTGTTTCTTACAAAGTCGAATTCGACGCAGGGAACTAAAATGTATTAGGGCCACTTTCTATCTCAAGGTCGAATTTGACCTCCAGCGCTGAAACTGAAGGCCGAATTTGACCACAAAAAAAAAACAGTAAAAAAAATTAGGAATCCTGTACGGGTTCCCTGTTAGGTGCATGTTTGCCTAATGTTCACTGTTCGGTGTACTGACCACATAAAGTGTATTTTCCAGTAAAAACCTCTTTTATGTTTTTTTGTAGTATTTAGATTTTGATGTACTTTTTTGAAAATGAGACAAAACGATTATACTTTTTTGAAAGTTTTTCTTTTCATAAGCAGTCATCACAATAGAGTCCGGGTCCCCATTAGGGCCTTGGTATGTGTGCAACTCACCATAGAGCCCACTTATGGTGAAATGAACATTTAAAATTGAATGCAAGATTGAACACATGATAGATAATGTGATTAACACAATCTTATCATAATATAATAAAGCATCGGTTCTGAGTTTAATTATGATAAGATTTCTTTTAATTTTGACTTTTTTTTTCAACCTCGGTAAAAAGCCAAACCTGTGTAAGTTGTGAGATTTGAGTTGGAACTGTAGTCCTTTTGTCTTAATTTACCTTTACCATTACCCCACACCATTGTTGACTTATGTTCTTGTTTGTTAGAAAAAATATTGAAAGTTAGTATAAGATGGCGCGGGACCTAGTACCATGTGGGGCCTTGCTCATGCCCTTAGTATAATTATTTGCCTAGTACATTATTATAATCCTAGTGTCAGTTTTACTCTCATGGCTTTTTTTCCCTCAGTTCATAGAGGTAATCTCTCTAAATGAAGGATATTGCACCAGTGCTACTAAATGTAGGTGGCCATCAAGTCTATTGCATGTTTCACCGTGGGAGAAAATCTCTCTTTAATCATATGAATTAATTAATTTATCAATAATATATTTAATTTTACGGTGGGACCAACTAAGATTTGCTGATGTGCCAGTAGATGAGATTGCATTCATCACTATGTGGCGGCACGATGAGTTCACAACAACCTTAGCTCAGGACATTTCGAAGTAGAATTTAAGAGTGTCGACTTTTTTTTTTTTTTTTTGGGAAATTCTATTTTGACACACAAACTTTTTTCTTTTTTCACACAAAATTCTCTTCTACACACCTCACTATAATTTAAAAAATTCATTATTTCTTTCCACACACTCCAAATTTCCCAAAGTACCCATCCCTTTCATTTCCCTTCTTTCTTCCCACACACCTCTCTTCCACAAATGGCTCGTCCATCCATTTTACACATTTCCATTCTTCTTCCCATTTTTTATGTTATATTTTTCATCTTATTCTTACCTTATTTTCATGGGAAAACTCTGTGGGAATAGATTCTCATTTCACTGTTATGATTTTTACAAATAATGCTAGTTTTTTTTCATACATTCGGGTTGTTTTTTCATTCATCATCGCACGGTTTAATAACCCAGAAATCGTGACTGTTCGGTCTCTGAGTGGCCGAACAAAATGCAAATGTTCGGAACTGTAGTTCCGAACAAAATTAGACCGTTCGGACCTTAGTGTCCGAACAAAAGTGTTCGGACATTATCTTTCGAACATGTTCCTTCTGTTCGGATGTACAGTTCCGAACAGATATAATATGTTCGGACCTGAAAGACCGTACATATCGAGACCTGCAACTCGTTCCAAGCGAGAAATGAAAGAAACGGACCTTTCCACTACTGCCTCTGATTGAAA
Organism: Litsea cubeba; assembly: GCA_012931725.1. NCBI lineage: Eukaryota > Viridiplantae > Streptophyta > Magnoliopsida > Laurales > Lauraceae > Litsea > Litsea cubeba. The sequence continues at coordinate 47,929,272 of CM022952.1, forward strand.
GACACATTTGATTGTATTTTCTTTCTTCATTGTATTAGAAATCCTTTAGAAATAGAATGAAAAAAGAAAGTACAAGAAGAATGAAAGATGAAGGAGATGGAGAAAGATGAGTTTCCCAAGAGTAGAAAATGGAGAAAGATGAGTTGACCAATATGTTTTGAGTTTTTTTGAAAAGTGGAGAGTGAGATGGGTGGGAGGGAAGAAGAGATGGGTGGGAGGAAGAAGAGATGGGTGGGAGGCGAAGAAGAAGAGATTGGTGTGGACAAGAGGGTGGGGGTAATTGCTATTTAGTCACTACATGAGGGGTAGTAAAAAACGTCAATAAAACCAAGATAACTTCCTTGTGTTAAAGAAAATTTGTGTGCAATAGCAGCACTCTTTTTTTTTTTTTTTGGGGGTGGGGGGGGTTTTGGGTTTGCAAATATGTCCTTTTTGCCCTTTGTTTTTTAAGATGGCCCAACCTTAGCCAGGGACATTTTGAAGTAAATTTAAAGAGGGATTGGAAGTAGCTTTTGAACTTTTTTTTTTTTTTTTTTTCCGTAAACAGAGCATAGCTAGTTATTTATCCTTTACACCACTTATGTTAAGCCATAGATCATCGGTAGATTTATTACCACATATATTGTATGGATTTCTAGTCATGCATTGCTCATGCCATTATTAAAATATAATATAATGTGACTTATCTTAGTTATAACAAATAGGTGCAATGCCAGCCTACTTTTTGGGGCCCACTGGAGCCTCTTAAATCTATGGTGGATGGACACAGCATGGTATAAGTTTCAATTGATTATTACATGATTGTAATGGGTTAAGACAAGATCAGATAAAATGATTGTTTTTCAAAGGAAAAGTTACGATCATTCATAGATAGGAGTGCTGCTTTACGAATTGCAACCCTCTCATCATTTGTTTATTTCGGTTAAAGTGAGATCTACAAAGCTTTTAATGTCATTATATGTAAAGATTTAATGAGGTTGGACTTTGATCATTTTCCTGCCTTCCCCGATCTAGCAGTGGGCCCGAGATTGACTTACACTTATTATTATATATGAAGTTCAGGCAATTTGATTGGAAATTGAGGTTCAATTTGGCAATTAATTGCTCAATTGAACTCCAATCTCAAATGAGAAGTCTCCTAGCGCTGTAAGATCTGGATTCTTTAATCCTTATAAAGGAAAGGTGATCATGGATCAGACCAGCTTGAGGCCAACCTAGGATAGCCCACTTTGGGCAAGCTTGAGCCTTAGGTTTTGGTACATGAGACAGATTGGATTTAGTGTTAGAGTGTCCGAACCTCAGCTCACAGCCCGAATAAGATACATAATTTAAGCAAAAATTAGATCTCCTTTTTCTTTTTCACATGAACACATAACCTAACCAGCTAAGCTACAACTTTGAATAGTACATAATTTATTTATTTTAATAAATACATGATCCACTCAGACTCGGGCTTATCCTTTTTTACTTATGTGTCGAGTCGGAGATAAGGTCAGGCTTAGGCCAATGGTTCGAAAAAAGAGCTAAGCTTGGATATTGCATAGCCGCCCCAACCCGGGTCATGAATACCCCTATTTTCAACCTTTCATACTTCAATTTTGAGTGCCAAAGGTTTCACATAATCTAAACCCTACATTTATAATAGAGGAATTTACCGCATAGGACTCCGTAGGACCTCATACCACTTTTGAGGTCCCAAAAACACCGTATGTATGGATAAGGTCCTCAATGTGCGTTTTATTTATTTATTTATTTTTTTGTCTTTTGTCATTTAGCGAATGGTCGATATCGACCATTCTGCGAGAACCCAAATAAAAATTGGGTTTTTCTGGATGGAGAAGAGGGGAGTTTTATGGTCGATATCGACCATTATGTGGGAACCCAAATAAAAATTGGGTTTTTCAGAATGGAGAAGAGGGGAGGGGAAGGGGGGAGGAGGATGAGGAGGGAGGAGGTAGGAGAGGGGGAGGATGGTGTTGCCAATTTCACTACTAGTTTCCATGTGAATGTAACTTTTTACTTTTATGGGGGTAAGGTTTCTTCTGTGGAAAATGGGTTGAAAAGGAGAAAGTCTGGGCTTGGGGGGCTAGACGTCTCTGAGAATGAGAGAAAGCTGGGGTCTTTAGGTGATTCCCAAAGCGGGGTTTCATCTAAAAACATGGAAGAAAGGGATGAAGAAGAAGAAGTGGGTGAGATAGAATTAAAATCAAAGGAGAAAACCCAGAGTGGGGAAAGTGAAGAAAATGTAAAATCTGGTAACTTGTTAAAACTCCCATCAGAAGGTAGTGTTAGAAAGGAAGATAATCGACTGCAATACGAGCATTTCTACCAAACACCTGCTGATTTGATTGTCCCAATTAGCAAAGGTGCAGCTGTTCTAGAGATTTATGTGGTCGGATTCACAATGGTAACAACACTGCTTCCTGGTTTGTAATTCACAATGGGTCGGATTTACATTCCAAGGAAATCAAAATCCCCAATAACACATACAAGTCTATTCTAGAGATTTATGTGGTCGGATTCACAATAGGTCGGATTTACACCACCCTCCCTCCCGCCTCCCTCCTCCTCCCCTCCCCTCTTCTCCATCCGAAAAAACCCAATTTTTATTTGGGTTCCCGCAGAATGGTTGATATCGACCATAAAACTCCCCTCTTCTCCATCCTGAAAAACCCAATTTTTATTTGGGTTCCTACATAATGGTCGATATCGACCATTCGCTAAACGACAAAAAATAAAAAATAAAAAAAATAAAAAATAAAAAAATAAAAATGGACCTTGAGGACCTTATCCATACATAAGGTGTTTTCAACTCCTCAAAAGTGGTATGAGGTCCTAGGGGGTCCTGTGCGGTAAATTCCTCTTTATAATATTTTTTTCTTATTATTATATATATAATGTTATTTTACTTCTTTTAGTTTTTTTCTCTTTTCTGAAATCCGGCATAATTTTTTTTATCATCTCAACGAGCCTCCAAAGCCATTAGGTATTGGGCAAGCCAGAGCCGAACCTTGGACCAGCTTGCTTTGGGTTGGGCATTAGCCTTAGGTTTTGGTACACGGGCTGGACCTAAAATCTATGTAGGTTTAAAATACGGGTCGAGCTTGAATTCAGTGACAGAGAGCTTGACGCCCGGCCCGACCCAAATAAGACATATAATTTAATTAAAAAACATTTATTTGAAAAAGAAACTAATTATTAAATGGTTAAATATTATTTCTTACAATAAAAGAGAGAAAATTTAAAGTCTTATTGCAATCACCGTGTTCGTGATACGACTCATACTAATAAATCACACCGGTACATTGAATGTGGTCTCTTTCGATAAAGAAGTAATTAATGCAAGTATTACCACAAGTACAAGTACAAATGAGTTGTCTTCACTCCTATCAAGTGTAATGATTAATTAATCTTTTTTGGGGTTTTGACCATACAGGGTATAAAATATCCTGTATTTCTTGAAATGGTGTTGACAAAAAGTATATCCCAAATATGGGTATCGTACAAAGATCCTCTTTTTTTTTTCCACTTTTACCCTTTTTGTGCGATATCGCAAATATTTGCGATATCGCATAAACTGAAGAGTTATTATATAGCTGCTCGTTTTCCCTCCCTTTTTTCCCTCCGTTTGCAGTAAAAAGTAAGCCGTTTTTCCTCATTATTTTTTTCATATCTTTTGTTCATCTAATACAATCAAATAAAAAAAATTAAGAATAAATTTCAAAGTATCTCCATAACCATAAGTTTTTGGTGTCTCAATGCCCAACCATTTTTAACATAACATCTGACAGAGTATATGAAAAACTCCAAACATGTCCAAATATTGTGTAAAAAGAATCGTTTGAATGCTTTTGGAGAAATGAAAGAGCGATTGCTACAGCAAATACATTTTTAGGACGTTTCATATCTTTTGTTTCATCTAATATAATCAAACAAAAAAATTAAGAATAAATTCCAAAGTATCTCCATGACCATAAGTTTTTGGTGTCTCAATGCCCAACTATTTTTAACATAACATTTGACAGAGTATACAAAAAATTCCAAACATGTCCAAATATTATGTAAGAAGAATCATCTAAATGCCTTTGGAGAAATGAAAGAGCGATTGCTTCATCCTTTTGAGAACCTCATATAAAGATGAAGAGAGCCACAAGAAAATAATGAGGGAAAACGACTTACTTTTTGCTGCAAACGGAGAAAAAAAAGGGAGGGAAAACGAGCAGCTTATATAATAACTCTTCAGTTATGCGATATCGCAAATATTTGCGATATCGCACAAAAAGGGTAAAAGTGGAAAAAAAAAAAAAAAGAGGCTCTCAGTATGATACCCATATTTGGGATATACTTTTGGTCAACACCATTTCAAGGAATACAGGGTATTTTATACCCTGTACGGTCAAAACCCCATCTTTTTTTTTTTTACCATTTACGTGTAACATATCTTGATTTTATTGATATTTATTTTTTTTTTGTCCAAATAAGATATGTAGATGACAGTCGTATACAAGATTCAATATCCTCTCTAGAGGAGCTTCATTTTTCATGACTAAAAACAATCATATCCTATCACGAGGATTAACCAAATTAACTATGCCGCAGAATCAGAATGTCTACTATCATTTATTCATTAGTCTCAAGTAGTACCATAAATCTTTAATACAAAGATTTAGAATATTACAAATTCTTGATAATATCATTTTATTATATAGGTATATTTTAAGTATTTGGTTTATGTTTTACTAGATGATTGCTTACTTTGCAGTTATGGTTAACAAAGACTTTTCTCTATTTCTTAATTGAATGAGTGTTTACTTTATAATTTATGGTCGCCATTGTTTCAATATATAAATATTTAAAAGATAGTGCAGAAAACACGATTGTACTTAGCAAGGACAGAGGTTAGTGTTTTCTGAGATTGAGAATAGGGTTTTTCAATTGGCAATGTTAGGTCTATTTTAAGAATGTTATAGTTTAGCATATTTTTTTATCTTTTTACTTTCTAAGAATTAATGAAAAGTAGAAAATATGTGTATTTTTTTTGTTAATTTTTTTTAATTTTATTTTAAGACTGATAATATTTATTGCATTTTTAAAAATATTTTTTTATTAAAAAATTAATAGCAAATCCATTTCATGCTGGTTTCACATGGTAATAGCATCCTCCCTATTGGTGCCTATATTTAATCCTATAAAGTTTTTTTAAGAAATAATGTTGCATTTTAAATCTCGGATAGTCTACACATATGAAATCAAATTAGTTTTTTATTTTATTATAGAAATTAAATGATATTTTAAGTATTAACTCCACTAATCGTGGGAAGCACGAGCGTATTGATTGTTTCAGACAGGGGTGCTCATGGACCGAGCCGGCCCGAAGCAGTGCATTTGAAAAAAATTATATTGATTTGAAAAAGAATTATAAGAATTCTAAATACCATATTTTACAATTAGAAGTGGGTTTGGTAGTAAGTTAGTTGGGTTCGGAGTAGCTATGGGTTTCTAGACTTTGACTCAAGCCGGTCTCAAAATAGCAATTTTAGTTTACCTGACTCGCATTTTCATTAATAATATTGATAAAATCCTCACCACTTATCTTTCTTCATCACAAACTTTATGCTGAAAAGTTATAATAACAATAGATCTTTGTGAAATAATATAATCAGTTAAGTTAAATACCGAACTATACCATGAGACTATTCATTAATTGCTCATAGATTGAAAATTAAATTAATATATTTATAAATTCTAAAAACTTATTTAAGTTGAAAGATATAATAGATAGATTCAAATTTAGGATTTTTTCATCACAATACTTGTATCTATCTTGGGCCTCATAGATCTAATAGCACATTATCATTTATTATAGCAATAAATGACATTTTTATTGAATTAAATTAGATTAAATATGATTAAAGGAGATATGTGTACTGGAATTGATGATGGTTCCTTGGTCAAAATTATATAGGATGGTCAAAATCAATTGTAGTTGATTTTAAATTGAAATCCCTCTCAATATAACTAGAAAAACATGCCCGTGCCGATATAGTCATAATATTAAGATTTATAAAAAAAAAAAAAACCTTTATGATCAGTTACTTTAAAATTAAGTGCAAAAGGTTATAGCTGAGAAAGTGAAAAAGAAAAGAAGTCGATAAGAATTCAATACCTAATACCATATAATTTAAATAAATAAAAAAACACAAGCCCATGAAAATCAAAGATTAATGACCAAGAAAACTAAAAGACAAAATCAAAACAAACAAATAATATAAAGTATTAATAAAATTTGAGAGACACAGAGAAATAAAACATAGAAATGAAAATCCATAATCAACTCAATAACATAAGCAATTTAAAAGAATCAAACACCCATGAGAAAAAAAAAAAAACTTGAAAATGGAACACAAAAGGGCAAAAACAAAAGAATCCACAAATTCATGAAAAACCATCATAAAAAAAAAACTAAAAACCCATCACAAGTGAGAAATAATAATAAAAGAAATACAACATAAAACAAAATAAATAGGCTATAAAAAGATATATATAAATAAAGATCTATAGACAATACAATGATAAATGAAATTTAGAAAAACCGACCCAACTTATGATAACCTAATACTCAAAAATGGAAAACTGAAGCCACAAAAGAAATAAGAAAAATCCTTATATAAAAAGATTTCACAAATAAAACTTAATGAACCCAATGGAATTAAAATAAATAATTAACTCATAATGATAAAAATAAAAGAAAAAAGAAAAAAAACACAACATAAAAATGAGAATTCACAAAAAATCCCTTGATAAAAAGTCATTTAAAAGAAAAAAAACCAAGGAGAACCCAATAACCAAAAATCGAAAAAAAGAAAGTCACAATCTATGAAAACCATACAAATACAAACCATAAAAATATTGCAAATCTATAAAAGAAATTAAATGATGATTCTTTTGTATAAATTATATTAAAATGACACAATTAAAATTTCTAAAATAAAATATTATGAACTCAGAAGTAAATGAATTAAAAAAGGTTTACCTCTCAAATTGAAACGTTTAATAATTGCACCAATTGTTTGAAGATGCTCACATTTTAAAATGGGTTAAACACTGATCTAAACTAAGCATGCAAATGAGACTTGAGACGGTACTAAAAAGAGAAACAAAGAAACAAAAGAAAATTTTAAAGTTTGCACTAATCAAATACAATGAACTTAAAAGTAAATGAATGGAAAAAATGAAAGTTCTCTTGTTAACATAGAGAAATGGTATTATATTGGAGAAAGTAGAAAATGATGATAATAAGAATGAGCTTAATTCTTTATTTAGATGGACCAATATTATTGGAGATTCTTTTTACTATTAGTTCTGCATTCTTAAAAAAAAAAGTGTACAATCAAAATCAATGGATAAAAAAGAAACTAGACAACTCATAACTGAGAATGGATTAAATGAAAAAGACTAAGGACTAAATAAACCAGACAACCCAAAACTCAACATTTCACACTCTAAAAAAACATTCATATAATTAGAAAAAACAAAAATACTTGAAATTCCTTAGATTAGTGGAACTTGGAAACTCGACCCATTAACACTCAAATGCTATTGCCTTGATACACTTGATAGAAATAAGATGATATTGGAAGTTTATTAATAGACAAAAGGCATGATAGAGAGTCCAAATCACAGGAAAAAAAATTATTGAGAAAACTCCAGTATTTTATATTTTTTTCATCAAATAATCAATTTGACTGTGGAAATAACCCAGATTGAGGTGAAAATTGGGGATATCCCATAAATAGCAAGGATGTTTGTCTTAATAATTGTAATGTTCAATAGATGGGGTCTATCGCAGTGTTCTACTCCTTTTACATCACGATTTATAAAAGTTAAAGCAAAAAAATAAATCAAACTCCATCATTTCTCCCTCGGTTGGCGTGCATGGTAGCACATCAGTTACATGGAAAGTTTTCCGCCTCCTCTTTAGCTCCATGCATGCTATTGTTGCGAGTTCGTCTTTTCTCAATAATGTTGTCATTTTCATATTAATTATGAAACTTATTATTTTTTTTATCAATTCCATATATTATATATTCATTTGGGTTTAGTTTTATTGTAAAATGGTTATCATAGAATATTAATGGCTATATAGGAAATCATATAAAATAGTTATTTCAAAAGTTTAATCACATAAGTATGAGAATAATAACAACAATATTTATAGGGGTCAATATTCTAAAAATATAGTTACTTTTATAAATACCTCGTAGATAAATTCCAACTCCCAGTTAATAATCCAAAGTGAGGTTGGGTTCCCTTCCTCATTAACTAGTTGTAAGGGGTCGTTTGTCTTTTACGCGTGGGATATATAAATATAATTTACACATGTAAAAGATGAATATTCAAATTTTAAGTATGTAACATTTACACATGTGTTTCCTTTTACAACGTTTGTCTAATGACACTATTTTCGCATCACTTACAGATGTGATTCATTTTTCTATGTTTGTTTCAATGATATGTGTATATGTAACGATTTTGTAAATAATACTTATTAATCATTAAATTATATTCTACTATAATGATATGAAAAGAAGACAAAAAAAAAGGTCTGATTTATATCAAAGCTTTCATTTCATTTTAGATCTTTAAAAAAAGAACATGTTTTTCAACATGACATATACTTTTCAAAAATATATATTTCTATCAATGGTCACCCTTGAAAAAATGCATTCCAACATGTTTGGTTAAGGAAATAAGAGTTTATAGTCAGATGGTTAAGAAAAAAAGGATTATTATTAAATTTTTTATTAATTAATATTTAGTTTAATATTATCTTAATTCATTATTTGATTTGCATAAAACTTAACCCATGCATCTCACTGGTTTTATGCTAATATTAATCAATTATAGAAAGCTCTTAAAATGAGTATTTTATTGTTAAGTCCAATTATATTAAAAGTATCACAAATTTATTATGGTTCGATAAAATTGCTTTTATACATTATTTTTTAATGATACTATAATACTATATAAAATACATTCTTCCTTTTCTCTTACATTCATTTATACATATTTAAATATTTTTAATGTAATACATTAATAAATAATTTTAGAAAAGTCATTGAAATATTGAAAGAAAATTTAATAGGAGAAAAGAAGATAGGGAATCAAATTCTGAAAGAATAAACCTACATAAATAGATTTTATTTATTTATTTATTTTGTATAGCAAGGCAAGAGATATAAATAGAGAGGTTACATTCATAAAAGGGGATGAGATGCAGTGAGGGTTTTCATTCATAGGTTTCATCGGTCTTGATGCATCTTTTATTATTATTTTGTAAATACGTTTGAGGGGGGTTTCGAACCCAAAACCTCTTTGATGCAAATGCCTTTTTGATTATTTTTTTTCTAAATGCGTTAGAGGAGGGTTTCGAAACCAAAACTTCTTTGACAGAAACTACCCAAAACCAAACCGTCCGCCTCCAGTTGGTATTCTTTGAAATCACATGTGCTTTGGTATTCTCTTTTCCCATCTAAATAGGTGTTCAAATCTTGGTATGAAAATGAGCTCATTTTCGCACCATTTACACATCTAATTTACACACAAGATGCGTAAATACTTGTAGAGAAACATTATTGATGCGTAAATATTACGCATATTCACCATTTATATATGTAAATGGGTGTAGACAAACGACCCCTAAGTTTTTGTTGACTACTATTAGCAAAAAGAAGCTCTGTGGTGTCGTGGTAGGGTTGCCCCTTTGAAATCCAAACTGATTAGAGTTCGAATCTTGGCACACACCATGATTAATTTTTACCACTTCATTAAAAAAAATACACGGGTAGGGTCTAATGCGGGTCGGTCACAGGTTGGTAGTCCAAAATGTGTGCTCTACCTTTGACCCGACCCGACCCATTGGCCCTTCTCCATATCACATTCATGCTCTTATTCTCACAACCCACATACTGATAATGAAGTAAATTGACATACACTAAATCTTCATTTCAACAGATTGATGCAATCCAGGACCCCTAGATCCCTGGAAACGACCCTGACGAGGCCACTCCTCTTAGGTTGCCTCCTAACGAACCTCATCACATTTATAAAGTGAGTGACCTGATCATCCAGGATCAGCATAACCAGCCTAGCTGGGATAAGCACCTCCTTTCTCAATGGTGTTCTACTGAACTTCTGGAAAAAATCTGCTCTATTCCCCTTGGAGGTAAAGACGTCCCCTGCTGGAAGAACGAAAAAGCGGGAAGCTGCACCATCAAAGCTCTCTACAATCATCTCCGACCCCTTCCGATTGGACCGAAACTCCCTTGGCACATTCTTTGGGCACTTCACCTTCCTTCCAAACAGAAAATTTTCCTATGGAAATACTTGCAAAATCGCCTCCTAACACGAGAGCGCCTGCACAAAATTTTTTGGACATTAACCCCATTTGCGTTCTGTGCCACCAAGACAGAGAAACATCCAACCACCTCCTCCTATATTGTACTGCTTCTTCTACCCTCCATCAAGTTCTTCAGACCCGCCTGCATGTCAACTTCCCCATGGAGACGATCACACCTTGGATCTGGACCCAAGATAAAGACAATCTTCAGATGGTAACCTGGTTCTAGTGGTATCTCTGGAAGGCTAGGAACGCAACGATCTTCAAATCTGAGCCACTCCATCCCCCTTCAATCTTGAGGAAAGTCACCCAGGCTGTGCATGAATGGAACATGGCCCATAAGATCCTTCAGGATCATAACAACAAAAAGTTTCCCCCGGACCAGTGGACGCCTCCCCCTCCAGCCATCCATAATTAAATATTGACGGGTCCTATAATCATGCCTATGACACTACTGGAATTGGAGGGATCGTTCGTAATCATCATGGAAATCTCATCCAGGCCTTTGCATCGGCCACTGTAGCTCGATCCCCCCTGGAGGCGGAACTTAAAGCTCTTCTCAGAGGCGTCCAGCTGTGTGTAAATAGGGGTGTAACAGATGTTCTTATTGAAGGAGACTCCTTCATTATTTAGAACTCCTTAAACTCGGATGAAGGATACCCATGGAACCTCATGAAGCTCTGAAGGCAAATTCAAAATAACATAGACTAGATGGAAGGCGACCCTCATCCAAAGATCTGCTAACATGGTGGCAGACAGCCTGGCAAAATTGGGCCCTCCAATGGAAATGGTCTTTACTTCTTCCTTACCCATTTACGTCTGGAATATTTATTCTCTTGAATTATCTGTGCAGGATATGCAGCAAGGGAGTAATACGCCACAAATTCAGGAGCATCACATTTTGGAGCATGAAGACTGATGATATCTCCCTTTACTTTTGGTCATAATGACTGTATTTTGGTTTCAATGGTTTGGATATCTTGGTTGTTCAGGTTGTATTTTGAATTCTTGTCCCTATTAATATAAAGCTCCTGTTTTAGCAAAAAAAAAAATTTGAGACAGATCCCCCATTCGATTGAGCACATGATGTAAATTGTGATTAGATGGTGATTAAGACAAGTCCCACTCTCTATTTGCACCTATTATATATGAATGTTAACTCCTCAAATGATATACTAAAATTTCATTTAAATAGGCGTGGATCCCACCATTCTGTTGAGCACATGATGGAAATTGTGATTAGATGGTGATGAATACGAGTCGTGCCGTGTCGTGCGTGCTCAGCTTGCCTCTTTAATTTTTTTTCGATTAATTTTTTTTCCTTTTCGGTATTACACAGCACTCATCACAAAAGTATAAAAAAAAAAAAGATCACATCTGACCTACCTTCCTTATATTGGGCCCACCCATCAGAAGTGGAGCCCATGGTTTCTTTTTCAGTTTTTTTCCCCTTAGTTTCAGGATTTAATGAGCAAATAAAAGGAAAAAAGAAAACTAATGCGATATATCTCTTGTTGGATTTTCCAAAGCCAATAATTATGTAGTTGTGTATTTTTTAGGTTATCAATGTTGATTTGGAGTAAAAAGTTCTAGTAGATTGCTTGGTAGATTGCTTTTTACAGGGCCTCTATCATGTCTAACCAAAAAAGGCAAAAATGGGAGGAGGAAAAATAGTTCCCTTAAGTTGATATTTTTGTTCATATTACTCAATTAGAATGGAAAATTTTGATATGCGTCATGTATTTTTTTAGTACTTACTTTTTCTATGATGGGTCTGGCGGGCCGATCGTTATGGATGGGTCGGCCCGTAGTGTGTTGTGTCAAAACAGGCCGGCCGTGCCAGTTCCCTTGGCCCTGCACGGCCGATGGCACGGGCCGTGCCGTGCCGTGAGCCGTGCTGAAACGGGCTGGCCCGGCCCATGTGACATCTCTACGTGGATCCCACCGTTTGATTAAATGCATAATGGAATTGTGGTAAGGTGTTGATGAAGACTAGTCCCATTCTCTATGTGGCTATTATATGTGAACTAATAGGTCTCCAAGAATCTATAATGGCCTTACATAATGATAATCCAAACAATTCAAAGTGAACCCCTCCAATGACATTAAATTTTTTTTATTTTCAATAAATGTGGGTCCCACCATTTAATTGAGCACATGATGGAAATGACATTTTCTACATGTTAAGAATAGAAGAACCGTTCTTTGAACTATTTAAAAAAAAAAAACAAAATGTGAAGTGCGCCAATCATTCTAAGTCAATTAGATGATGGAGATGGTCAATTTAAGTTAGTTTTATAATTCTCCTATTTAGTAATGTAAGATTAGATGGCCATCTAACCATATTTGAAACTTTATTTGCATTGGAGTCTTTAAATTCAAATCCAATGTCATACCATTACATATCCCTTTATATCTGTTTTAATAAATTTAGTAAACTTATCATATCAATCTCTTTTGCACCATTTCTAGCGTAGTTCAAATGAACTTTATTTTACCCAAATGAAATTCAATATTATAACTAACGCACTTACTCCAATTTGCGATCGGTGTGATATCGTCTTTGGCTAAAATAGTTCTTTCCTTTGTGTTTTAGAGCCGGATTTGGGATTGGTCTATTAAAATTATGGCCAATATTAAGCTTTACATTCAGGCCCTAATATTGGAAATGCAAAATGCTTACAGGATCAGTTGTAGGGGAGGCAATGGGTAGGTAAGAATGCTTTGGGGTTGGATTTCGAATTGAAGAGCATATAATATGAACCTATCAAACTACTAGATGCGGATGCAAAAGTAAAGGAATTAATTGATGGCAGTACAAATTGGTGGAAAGTTTATTTGATAAAGGAGATTTTCAATGAAGATGATGTTGTTAAAATCTGCAGCTTGCCTATCAGCCCAACTCAACAAGATGATAAGTTGGCCTGGGTTGGCACATCGACGGGGGTATTTTCGGTGAGGAGTCCCCATTATATGGAAAAAGAAAGGTTGAGACAACGTACTGGAGAAAGCACAACAGCTTCGTTGCATTATGGGATTTGGAGAGAAATTTGGAGGCTAAAAGTCCCTGGAACTCACAGAATGTTTCTTTGGAGAGCATGCAACAATCTACTACCCACAAAAGAAAATTTATTTTCCCGTCATTTGGTACCGAACCCTCTTTGTCCAATATGTGAAAGGGACGTTGAAACTGTAACTCACGTTCTATGGAATTGCCCATCTTTGAAGGATTGTTGGATGGAATGCAGCAGAAAAATTCAAAAGCTCACCTGCGCAGATGAGGATTTTTTAATTCTCGTTCAAGGCTTATTGTCATCTTTAGAGGAGGAAGACCTACTTTTGGTGGCTGCAGTATGTAGAGGGATTTGGTTTTGAAGGAATAAATTCATTTTTGAAGGGGTTTTTACTCAACCTTTACAGGTAGTGAGTAAGGTCAAGGAAGCTGTTGAAGATTTTTACCAAGCCTCCCTTGAATGCAGGAATCCTACTAATTCTAATCTGGATAACTCAATTATTAGATGGAAAAGCCCTCCGATAGGAATGTGGAAGGCAAATTGGGGTGCGTCCATAGATATATCAAGGCACTTAATGGGAGTTAGTGTGGTTGTTCGTGACCACAAGGGTGCAGTTCTGGCATGTAAGAGTGTTGCAAAACCTTACATATGTGATCCAACTGTGGCTGAGGCTACGGCAGCTTGGGTAGCTGTAGATTTCTGTAAGTCCTTGCAGATTCAACAATTGATATTAGAAGGTGATTCATTGAAAGTTGTCAAAGCACTTACGTGTGAAGAAACGAGTTCTAGCCGCTATGGACAATTGACCGACTCTACTAAATTGGTTTTAAATTTCTTTCAGTCATGGCAAGTTGAACATGTCAAGAGGGATGCAAATAAAGTGGCACATAGATTGGCGAAGTAAGCTCTACTCGAACCGACAGATCATATTTGGAGAGACTGTGCTCCACAATTTATTCATGATCTTTTAATCCTCGAATGTGATATTCCTGTTAATTCTTAATACAATATGATATTCTCTAAAAAAAAAAATAAAAAAAAACATAGTAACATATTTATTAACATGCAAAACTTTTCAATGAGTTTTTCCCAAAGTTTACTCTAATATAGTAACATATTTATTAACATGCAAAATTCTTTTCAATGAGTTTTTCCCAAAGTTTACTCTAATATGAGTGGCCCCACTATATATAAGACTGAGCATATGATTAAGAATGTTATATACTCAAAACTTTTAGGTGGAACCAACTTTTATTGAACTATAATTTGGGGACATTTCACTTTAGGAGAGGGCCTTAATTCAGAGCGGTTCATATTCATATATTTTTAATTGGTGGCCTTCACTTTGAAGCTCCACTCACCCCATTGCACCATGATTGAGATTCAGCCTTAGTTGGTTCTGCCTCTAATTATGACTCCTCATCACTTGTGAATTTGTTCCAAAATGGCCCGACCTTCATTTTTTTTAGAAATATATTCTTAAGAAACTTAGTCTTATGTGGCCTTTGTTTATTTGCAATAGAGTACATAGGAATTGAATACACATGTTGGTTAAAAATAAATATGAAAAGATAATTCCCAAAAATGAACATTAAATAATATTTTCTTTTAAGAAAAATAAAACCAAATGAAGATGCTATTTTATGCTGCTCATTTTTGGGAAA
Organism: Litsea cubeba; assembly: GCA_012931725.1. Classification (NCBI taxonomy): domain Eukaryota; kingdom Viridiplantae; phylum Streptophyta; class Magnoliopsida; order Laurales; family Lauraceae; genus Litsea; species Litsea cubeba. The sequence goes on from CM022952.1 coordinate 47,944,349, forward strand.
TCACCCTTGATCTTCAATTTTTAACAATCCTACATATTCAATTCCTATGTATTTTAATGCAAACAAACATGACCAGTCTTAAGAAATTACTACCCATCTTATGATGCTTCTTAAAAAAAAAGCATAAGAAAGAGATCTAAATGGTCATTTGGTTTGGTACCTCATTGTTTTAAACTAGTGTTTGGTTTGTAATTACCCTAGTAAGATAGGGGTGGTAATGGTCCTCCCAATTCTTATTAAAAAAATAAAACATATTAATTTTCAACATATGATCTCCAGCTCCTCATATTTCTTCTTCTTAGACAGTGGCCTCCTCCCCCCCAAAAAAAAAAATAATAAATTCCAAGCCCAGCTGGCCTGATTTTGATCAGTAAGACTGGGAAAGATCAAAACCCCTAAAATCTACATTGTGGCCTGTGTCTTATTAGAGCTTGATTAAAGAGGGCTGAGGGTATGAGTCAAAATTATTTCCAAATCACAAGTAGCTATTTCAAAAAATACATTTTTTTTCCTTAGACGCCCTTTTTTCAAAATCCAAAGAAACCTTGGGACTTCTCTAAAATATAGAGTCGTCTCCATCCAACACAAATACATATAGTAGCAGTGGTCGGTAGTTTCTCATTTGGCAAGAGCGACTCAAGAGGAAGAAGAAAATGCAGGGGGCAGGAAGAGCTGTAATTCGACGGTTGAGATCTTCTGCATCTCTCTCCTTCCCTTCTTCTACAATCAGATCTCCGTCCATTCTAGGGTTTCTGTCGGGATCTAGGGTTTTCTCTCAATCAGCAGCGGCAACAGCAGCAGCTCCTTCATTGGACAAGGAAGAGGCCACGAGTCGGGTTCTTTCCCTTCTCAAATCCATCCATTTCATAGATCCCTCCAAGGTATAAACAACATCATCCCTAATCTCTCTTTCATCTTACCTTTGATGCAATGCAATGTAGTTAGGTTAGATCTGATGTGTCTTCTATGGATGTTGATTTGCCAATTAGAGATACCTGAGAGTTGATCACAACAGTCTGTATTGATGAAATGATAACCAGTAGGGGTTAGAGAGTTTGGAGTTGGATATTCATGGATTTATGTGAGTCTTTTGGAAATCTCACTTGATTTGGTGGTGTGAAATTTGTGGCATAGTGTTTTTGAAGGCCTAATTCTTGCAATTACCCATGCTATGGTTTGAAGCCCTTCAAGGAGTAGTTGTATGTTAGCTTTTGTTCTGGCCACCATTACTAAAAATTTGATTTCAAGTAGAGTTTGAGAGATTGAAGAGCAAGCATCATATATTACTAGTTTGCAGTTGATAGATCCAAATGATAATAGCAGCATACCTTCTAATACAAGGTTTATTGCTGCAATATGAGCTCCGAAATCTGTGTCATAGTTATCTAAATTGTTTAAGGTTCTTTGTAAACTGAAACTAACTCACCCTTCCATATACTGATTTTGGGCTGTGTTCTTGGGAAAACAACAACAAGCTGTTTTTGAGTGAAACCGGTGCTGCAACCAAAAAATAAAATAAAATCATCCAGCCAAGGAGACCATGATGCGAATAGGAGAAACGTGGCTTTTGGAGGAAACTAGAAGGCGATCATTTACTGTGGCTGTGGCTTTTTTTTTTTTTTTCAGAGAACGTAACTAACATGGAAGCAGAGGCTTGTGTTGGAACCGGGAAGGATTACTGAAGTTTTTGTCTCGAAGAATGGCTACACTAAAGTCCTTTAGATTCTTCTGAACCTTTTTAGATCTCTAATGATCCTTCCGTCCCTTAGGTCATATGCACATCCAACCATTTGGAAGGTTATAAACTTATAATGCACTTGTGACTCTGGCAAACCTCTTTCCTCCATGTGACTTTGCTCATGTGAAAATGGTGCTTCCAAATAAACACGGTAATGCATTTCACATGCGTAACATTTGCATAGGAAAAAGTTACGTTGCCGTCATCAAAGCCTTGTCCCATCTATGTTGGGGTTGGCTATATGAAGTTTGTTTCTCTATTACGATCTATCCTAAGCCAAATCCTTGGATAGGTCGCACTTTGATGCAATCGTTGATATGACCGCAAGTGCCGGGGCACAATTAGGGTTCCCAGGGAACAATCACACGTGGAAGAAAGAGACTCCAACGATAAACCCACAAAAAAGGGAATTTCTATTAACTCAATTCTATAATCCCTGATCATTGATCTCTACAATGTCATATGTATAATAAAAGAAACTTAGGGGCTAAGAAATCAATCCTAATCAAACTAGGAAACCAAATAATAATCCTATCCAAATTAGAAACTAATTCTAAATACAACTTTTGCTATAATTAAACTAATAAAAATTAAGAAACTCGTAAGCATCAATTAAACTAATAACAATTAAGAAACTCTTAAACATCAATGGGTCCCACGTGTGGCCCATGAATGTCTCACGGTAGCTATTGTTGCTGCTGCATCATTTTCCCTTGGTTGAAGAAGAGTCAACCTTGAACTTGACACTTATTTTTTATGTTGCTTTTGTAGATAGTGTGCACTTGAAGCGCGTCCTTGGTGAGACGAGAACTTGACCCTTTCTTTGGTGGTACCGGCTTCATAGGACAGAGTGTTACTTGCTTTCCATCATGCATGAATGTGTGTGTTGTCACGCATTCCGTTAGTACCATTCTTGTCATACATCCATGGACGACCCAATTAGATATCACAACTATCCATGGATATCACATTACACCAAACTGAATCTGTATAATCTTCACCAATAGAAAAGGTAATTGGACATGCATGCCGTACTTGCACTTCATCACCTGTCATTAACCATCGAGCAAAATAGGGACGATGATGCTTCCGAACTTTCATCTGCAATCGATCCACAAGACCTTGAGATATAATGTTCTGACAACTTCATCAATGACTACCGTGCATTCTTGACCATTGACTGTTCGTTTTGAGCGGAAAATATTTTCTCGCAGTCATTTCTTCGCAGTAGCCGATGTAGTTTCTTGGATGACCATGAGAGAGTCAAGACCCCCCTCAGGCATAATATCCACCACCTCCTCTGTTTCATTTAAAGCATGTGATCCTATTATGACCTTCGGGCTTGGTGAAATCTTTCTCCGATGAATCACTCGGCTTAGAACCTGCAATTGAAGAATTCTTCTGCATAACCCATTTAGATGTATTAAGTTTTCTGGCTTTATGATGTGCAATCCCCTAAGCTTTGATAGCATGCTGAACAATCTCATCAACATTATCAAAATATGCTTGAATGTGAGGATATCTTGTATGTCAAGTGTAAGCCCATTAAAGTATCTGTCAACTAATACATCATCATCTTCATTCAAACCACAACGAGCTTGTATGGTCATAAACTCCTCAGAATACTCAGCAACTGTCTTAAATCCTTGTTTCAAATATTGAAAATTTGAACGTAGATCTCTGGAGTAATTGATAGGAAGGAATTTTTACTTCAACAGATTTTTCATCTCGGTCCTCGTGTCAACGGGGTCAATTTGTTGGTTTCTTCTCTTCCTTTGCAACTCGGCCCACCATATTGCAGCATAATTGCGAAATTGAGTTCCCATTAGTATAATCTTATGACCATCCGTCATTGGCTTGTGTGCAAAAATATTTTCAACACACACTAACCAATCCATGAATTCATCTGGCTTCAATTTCCCATCATATTCGGGAATCACAAGTTTAATACTCAAATCTCGATCAACATTTACTGCATGTGGATCTCTTTGATTCCGAATATGTCTTCCATCATCTCAATGATTTTCCTCATGCCGATTAGTTTCCAAATTGGTTAATCGGGTTTCAATCCTTTCAAGAGTCTCTTGCATTTGAACCATCATTGCGGATAGTTGATTAACAGTTACCGATAATTCCGCAATGGTCCCCCTCAAATCATCATCATTATTGGAGGAAGACTCCACTTCTACATGCATTTTGGGAGGCATATTGTCTTAATGCAAATTTAAAATTTTTTGACTGACCTGAAGTGTACATCTGCCTTCCACGATCACGCAGGCAAAGACGGATCGGAAATCAGGCTTAAGATGGTTCCAAAATCGCAAAAATAAATTGTTACCCTTGATTGTTTATTACTGATGTCCGGAATGATTTCAACTTACTAATGCTTCAAAACAGGTTGGGCTTCAATATTGATTGGGTCGGATCCACCTAATCCAAGTTTGCAAAAGATGTACAGCAAAAGGTGGCTGGAAAAGTGATGTTGCTGACTTTAGCACTTGTGTTAGCAGCTACTGTTTGCTGCTATGGGCTTTCGAATATGGGTTTCTCTAGTGCAGGTCAGGCCTAACTTCAAATTCTATCAGGCCCAAATCTTGTACTTGCTTCGATTCTAGCGCCCAAAAAAAGAAGAATAAAGGTTGAAATCTCCTCAATCTCTTGCTCTCTGTTGTCGAAGCCCAAAGTAAGGGGACAACGCTGTTGCTCACCACAGACGAAGAAAACGGCGATGGTGCTGCTGTTGGTGATCTGGACTGGTTCCTATGCACTTCACGATTGTACATGCCGACCGATGGGGACGCTGCCGGTGCTATGCGACGGTGGCGATGGCTCCGGACGCTGACAAATAGGGCTGTGGCGACAACAGTGGTGCACGGTGCACCCCTTTCTCTTTCCTTCTATTCTTCTTCTTTCTTCTTCTTTTTTTTCCCCCCTTTTGTTGCTCGGTTGGGGTTTCTGTTGGTTGTTGGGTTTGGAGGGGAAGGCGATGGGATTGGGACTGATGGAATTGGAGGGGAAAGGCAATGTGTTTGGGTTCGGCGGTTTGGGTTTTTTTTTTTTTTTTGGCGCAGCGGTTCGTCAGGGGAGGGGTTCTAGTCGAAAAAGGAGGGACTACGGTGAGGCGTTGATGGACTGGATGGATGGCTGGGGCCTTTTTAGTGAAAAGGGGACTGATGGATTTTGCGAGTAGCTTTCTGGTTTGCTGGAGGTGGGATGACGGTGATGGCAGGGATTCGGCTAAGATGTAAATTGGATTTTGGATGACGATTGAGGTTGAGGTATTGGCAGAGTTTAGGTTTGACGGAAGGATGGGATTGGGTTGTGGCAGTGGGTTGTGTTTTGACCAAAGGGAAGAGGAACGATGGGTAGGGGTAACCAAGGCCGACCGATTGGAAGATCGTTCGGCTTTGATACCAATTGATGCAATCGTTGATACGATCGCAAGTGTCGGGGCACAATTATGGTTCCCAGGGAACAATCACATGTGGAAGAAATAGTCTCCAACGATAAACCCACAAAAAGGGAATTTCTATTGACTCAACTCTCTAATACCCAATCATTGATCTCTACAATGTCATATATATAATAAAAGAAACTTGGGGGCTAAGAAATCAATCCTAATCAAACTAGGAAACCAAATAATAATCCTATCCAAATTAGAAAGTAATTCTAAATACAACGTTGCTATAATTAAACTAATAACAATTAAGAAACTCTTAAACATCAATGGGTCCCACGTGTGGCCCATAAATGTCTCATGGTAGCTATTGTTGCTGCTGCATCACACTTCTTCAGATTTATTGTTACGGACAATGTTCTCCCACAAGTAAATTGCATATTGACAAAATGTAGTCCAGCTCATGGGGCCTAGTTAGATACATGTCTATCAGTGGGAGAGGTTAGATGGAAAAGTCTCCTTATAGACAAGGTGGAGCCCAAAAATCAGCCCCACCAGATTATCCCAGTTCTTGATTTTTTTTTTCTTTTGATTGGATGATTAATAATTTTTGGTAAAATTGATTTTTTATATTAACAACCAATCTAATGGGCCCCCATTTTGTGGTGGGGCTATTGGGGCGGGCCACACTGTTGTCAATTTTATGCATATTTCGTCGTTGCATGGTTACTCAAAACTCCCATATCATACTATTCCTTCTCAAACTGCACAACATCTCATCTTTTTGCTCAATGAACTACACTGAATTGCATTGTTCTAGAACCCTGAATTTCAATGAATCGAATGGTGTATTGTTCGGAATGAACTGTTCACAATTCGAAACACTGTGCAATGAATTAGGTAACTATGGGTGGGTCCAAGTGGGCTCCATAGAGCTGGACTACATGTGCAGTCCACTCATAGGAGAACATTCTCCTTATTGTTGCTACTTCTATCCACATTCTCTTTGGCCTACCCACTCCCCTTGTTGGGCCATCAACCTGCATAGAAAAAAACTTTCGTTACTGGCACCATTGCTGGCCTATCTTGGACATGTCCAAACCATCTCAAACAAGTTTATCTTATTTTTTCACCTAGTGATGCTACTCCTAAATTCTTCCGGAAGCACTCATTTTTTTATTTTATCTTTACTAGTTTTACCACACATCCACCCACTCATTTTGTGCATGTGTTTCTTCTTAACTAGCCAACATTCTACTCCATAGGTCATAGCTGGTCTAATCACTATCCTGCTGAACTTTATGCCCCTAAGTTCTATGGCATCGTTGAGGAGTGAATAAGCTAGACAAGATCTAGTCCGTTGAAGGAATGGAAGAGCTAGGGCTTACTTGGGTAAGTAGTAGTTGGGAAAAACCAGTGTTTTTAAAAGCGCGAGGCGCATCAAGGCGCTAAGGTCTCCTGGGGCCTAGGCGCTAAGGCGCGAGGCGAGGCGCGGGCTTCATTGAAGTGAGGCGCACATTGTATATAAAAAATATATATTTTGGTATAGACAGAAAATTCACAAAATAGAACAAAAGTAGAACAAATTAGACAAACAGACATATAATTGGCAAGGAATATTTGAAAATTTCTAAACTAGCATCCATGATCCATCACTCTAAATGTTAAACAGTCAACAAAAGTACCAAAATCCATCAAAACCAATACAACTTCAAAGTCAAAGCAACAACACAGATGATCCTAAGGAGGACCTAACAGTCATCCTCAACATCTACACCAAGTAAGTCATAAGCTTCTTCTTCATTATTGGATTTCTATCCATCCACATCTTCCTCGTCCGTCTCCTCTGAACTTGCATCATCCTCATCTACCAATTGAAGAACATTTGATGAACCTCTTAGTGGTGTTGCCCTTGATGTTGCTCTAGTTCTTTGACTACTTTCTCCTTTCTCCTTTCCCTATTTTTTTTTTTCGTTGGATGTTGGAGTCTGGAAGCTAGGGCAGGACATCCCTTCGTTTATATCAGAAAATTTTCAATAAGCCCCTTCCATCCCTTTTTTTTTTATTTAAAGCCTGGCCCAGATAATCAGGCGCAAGAGGCGCGCGCCTTGAGCCTGGGCTCAAGGCGCGCGCCTCAGGGGCTTTTCCATCGCCTCTTTAAACTCGCCTCGACTGGGGTCATGTGAGGCGCCATTGTTGGGCCTTGATGCGCCTGGAGCCTAGGCGCGCGCCTAGGCGCGCTTTTTAAATCACTGGGAAAAACACTTGAGCGCTCTCTCTCTCTCTCTATATATATATATATAGACACTTGAGCGCTCTCTCTCTCTCTCTATATATATATATATATATATATATATAGGCAGCTCTCCTAAACTCAAGCTTAGGATAAGGTAAGCTCAACTGTGTAGTGAGGCTCACCTGGGGACCCACATGGGGATGGGGATGGGAATGGGGATGGAGGGGGATTTCAAGGACTCCCTAGGATCCCTCCTCTCTGCAAAAAATCAGCCTCAACCGCGGTTTCTATCATCTCCATTTGGGCCCCTAAAGTTTAATGGTCAATAGTCCATTCAGATTGGTACACGGTCGATCCAACGGTCCAATAAATTCGGATCTGACCGAAAGTAGGGGGTTCGTGTGTTTGGTCCATTTGAATGGACCAAGGGTGGGCCCCCCGAGCGTGAGCTTACGGAATTTTATCCTAAGCTCGAGCTTAGGAGTATGTATATATATGGAAAATATTCAAGTGAGAGTTTTCACATATTATATGAGAACTTTTTTGCGGGTTCCAAACCTAGCAACCAATCGGGAACCCCCTGATAGTCACTTATCCTAAGGATTGGCACACATCTGAGTGGACTGAACCGTTGGATCGAGGGTTGAATATTTTTTTGAATATGAAGCCATTAAACTTGTGGGCCACGGATGAAGGGGTTAGTGTTAGAATGTAAAGAGCAAAATGAGAGGAAGAAGTTTGGAGGAAAAGTTGATTCCTCAAAGGAGGATCGACCAACCATTTTTATAATCAATATACCCTAATCACATGCTAGTAATCAGCAGTATTTACAATCTAATTACAATCAAGAATTGAAGAATAAAGAATATCTAAAGAATATCCTATCTCTATACATAGAAGAAAAACAATGAAACAGCCTGTATAAGGCTTATCCTAGACCCACACGTGGGATATTTTACATGGGTTATAAACTGATTGAGTTGGGCCTAGGGCCTGTTAGCATAAGTCCATTATCTTCTACACTCCCCCTCAAATTGATGTGGTAAGGCAGAAAACATCAATTTGCTAGTGAGATCATGATGACGCGTTTTGGGGAGAGCTTTTGTGAAGATATCCGCCAACTGGTTAAGAGTAGAGACATGAGGCAAAGTGATCTTCTCCGTAACAACATGCTGACGGATGAAGTGGCAATCAATCTCAATGTGCTTCGTTCTTTCATGAAAGACCGGATTGTTTGCAATTCTCGTAGCACTGGTGTTGTCCCCATGAAGAGGTGTAGATCTACCAATGATGACACCGAATTCACAGAGAAGACGGCGTAGCCAGATGATTTCAGCACTCGCAGATGACATGGCCCGATATTCAGCCTCAGCAGAAGATTTAGAGACAGTGGTTTGCTTCTTACATTTCCACGAAATCAAGGAGTCCCCAAGAAACATACACCAGCCAGTGGTAGAGCGCCGAGAATCTGGGCAACCAGCCCAGTCAGCATCCGAATAAGCTGATAAGTGCAGAGAAGCGCCCGAAGAGTAGAAGAGACCATGGTTAAGGGTGCCTTTGACATAGCGGAGTATGCGCAAGGCAGCAGCAAGGTGAGGTTTGTGAGGATTGCTCACAAACTGGCTAATCGTATGAACGGCATGAGAAATATCTGGTCGGGTCATAGTTAAGTAGAGTAAACTACCTACTATTCGCCGAAAAACAGAAGGATCATCTAGGGGCTGGCCATCATCCCTACGGATCTTGCTGTTCAATTCCATAGGAGTATCAAAAGTGTGAGCATCATCAAGTTGTGCCGAAGTGATTAAATCTTTAGCATATTTCCGCTGATGAATCCGAATGCCAGATTTGCTACGTATGAACTCCAGCCCTAGAAAGTAGGTGAGAGGACCAAGATCCTTCATTCTGAAGTGGCGAGTGAGATGACGTTTGAGATCCGTAATACCGGCACTATCATTGCCACTGATAATCATATCATCAACATAGACTAAGAGAAATGTGTAGCCTTTTGATGTCCATCGGAGGAAGAGGGAACTATCAGAGTGACTCTGGCGAAATCCAGCTTGAAGGATAGCGGCCCGAAATTTATCAAACCAAGCCCTGGGAGCCTGCTTAAGTCCATAAAGAGCTTTCCTCAATTTACAAACATGGTGTGGAGGACAAGCATAACCCGGAGGTGGTTTTAAATAAACAGTTTCATGTAAGTCGCCATGAAGAAAGGCGTTTTTGACATCCATTTGCCATAGGGGCCAGTTACGGGCTGCAGCTACACGAAGGAGGGTGCGAACAGTGGTCATTTTAGCCACTGATGCAAATGTCTCCTCATAGTCAATGCCATACTCCTGCTTGTAACCCTGTGCCACTAATCTGGCTTTCTAGCGGTCAAGACTCCCATCAGAGTTAACCTTTATAGAGTAGATCCATTTACTGCCAATCACAGAGGTGCCTTCAGGAGTCGGTACCAAGTCCCATGTGTTGTTTGCTTCAAGAGCAAGCAACTCCTCAGTCATAGCATCCTGCCAATATGCAATCTTCGAAGCCTGTGAATAAGAGGTGGGAATAGGAGCACTATCCAAAGAAGTGAAAAGAGCAGGGAAGCCATATCTGTCAGGAGCAACAGAAGGACGACTAGAGCGTCGTAAGGGTATAACACTATCGGTGGAGGAAGTATTAATACCTGAGGGTGTAGGAGGCAGTATTGGGAGATGATCAGGAGAAGGAGGCCCCACAGGAGGAACCTTGTTACGCCGGACATAGACCTTGGTAATAGGTGGTGGTGGAGAAGTAGTTGCAGGAAATTGTGGCAGATAAGAGACAGCAACAGGATGTGTATCCAAACGCAAAGAGAAGAAAGGAATGTGTTCTAAGAAGATTACATTACGAGATATTCGCATGCGTTTCTCAGATTGGTCATAGCATAGAAATCCCTTGTGTTCAGTACTGTACCCTAGAAAGAGACATTTGGCAGCTTGAGGTGACAGCTTAGTGCGTTCTGTAGGTGGAAGATGGACAAAGCATAAACAACCAAAAACACGCAAGTGAGAATATGAAGGAGTATTACCAAAGAGAGCTTCATATGGAGTAGTCTTTCCTAGAACGGAGCTAGGATGACGATTGAGGAGATATACAGCAGTCTGTGCAGCATCACACCAAAAGGTGGGAGGAACTAAAGATGCAAGGAGAAGAGAACGAACAGTTTCAAGAATATGTCTGTTCTTCCTCTCGGCAACACCATTTTGCTGTGGAGTATGTGGGCAAGATTTTTGGTGAAGAATTCCTTTATCAGAAAGGAAGGCAGAAAATTCATGGGACATGTATTCTCCACCAGAGTCAGACCTAAGAGTTTTTATTTCTTTCTGAAATTGAGTTTGAACCATTTTGTAAAACTTTTGGAAGAAAGAAAAAACTTCAGATTTGAAGCGCATGAAATAAATCCAAGTGAAACGAGAATGATCATCAATGAATGTCACATAATACTTAAAGCCTGTCCGACTCAAGGTGGGTGCAATTCCCCAAACATCAGTGTGAATAACATCAAAAGATGATAACGCACGAGAACTATGAATAGGAAAAGGCAAGATATGACTCTTACTCAAACAACACGTTTCACACTTAGATTGAAGGAAAGAGGACATCACTTTATTATTAAAAGTGGGTTCTAAAAAACCATTTTTAAATAGGGAAAGTAAATACGCATTGTTCACATGACCAAGACGACTATGCCACACAGTCCACAATTTATCTAACTGAGGAGAAGAAGAAGAAAAGAGAGAATGATGTCCAATGTCCAGCAGAAATAGTCGACCGTGTTTACTCCCTGTTGCGATCACCTTCCCAGTTTGCCGCCCCTGTATGACACAACCAGTGGAAGAAAAGATAATATGGTACCCATCATCAATAAGTTGTCCTACAGAAAGTAAATTGGCTGATAATTTGGGAACAAAGTAGACATTGGGAAGGTGGAGAGACTGGCCAGAGACACCAGATAAAATAATGGTACCAATTCCAGAGATGATTAATTGGTCTCCATTAGCAGTGGTGATTTTTTTTTCCAAGGTAAGGGTGAGAGGCTGTAAAGCTACTTTCTACAGAAGTCATGTGGTTCGATGCTCCTGAATCTAGAAACCATGTGGATGGGGTGATGGATGAAGACAGAGATATTGAAGAATGAAAAGCTGGAAATGCTAGAGGAGAGTGAGATTGATACCGATCACCATTATCATCATAATTGTCCATAGTAGAAAAGAGGCAGGAACAATACTAATAGCAGCAAAGACAGCAACAGCAGCAGCAAATATGTGGCGGCAGCAAAGAGGGCTAACAGTAGCAGCAGCAACAGTACTTTTGAGGCGACCAGCTTGGTGCAGAACTTGTGACAGTTGCACAATCCGAGGTGGGCCCCAGTTCTTGATCAGACGGTCAGATCAATAGATAGCTGCATGGAGAGAGATCAGAAATGTTTTCTTTGTTCAGATCCTTGAATCTAATGCCTGAGATGAGGTCCAATCTGATGTTGAGATGAGATCTGATGCCTTGAACCAATGGAGGAAAGGAAACAGAGATTATGGTCTCTGTTGTAGCACGACAGTGATATGGTCCAAAACTCAGTGGTAATATTTGTTAAGTGGATGCTGGTAGCCAGAGAGTGAGGAAGGTGCAAACAGTAGTGCACAGTAGCAGCAACAGAGTACAGGGAAGCCCTGTCGTCCCTATCTTCAGTGGGTGAATCCACATGTGGGCCCCACAGGGTGATCGAATCACAGATCAGGTTTGATCGCTGTAAAGTGGATCAAATATACTTCCTTCAGGTCCAAATCTGATGAGATTTGGAAAAAGATCCACAAATCTGGACGGTGATGATGAAAACTGTCTGAGAAAACCGTCAGATGAAGAAGTTGGAAACTATCTCAAAGGTGATGGAAAAATTCCTGAAAAATCACTATAATTCCCAGAAAAATGAGTCGACCAACATGGGGATAACTGTTAGAGATGTTGTGATCATCGCTGGTGGGCCAGTAGTGAAACAGAAGCAAACAGAGAAGAACCAACGAGAACAGCGTCAAACACGTCAATGCCGTGACTGTGACGATTTCCTTATGAGATCTGAATAATTGATCGCAGCCCGATCAGGGGTATGGAATGGAAGAACAAGTTATTTTCGCAACTCCAGGCCAAAGTTTCACTCAAATCGGATCAAAATCCACAAATTTGAACGGCTGTGATTGAAACTGCCGGACAAAACTGAAATATCACAAAATGAGGTGGATATCCTACTTCTGATGATCCAAAAATCTTGAAAAAATCTCCATAAATAAGAGAATAACCAGACGAACAATATAGGCTGCTTCCGCTGCGATGATGATGATGATCAAAGGTGGGCCACCTCTGATCAGGGATGATCAGACACTATCAGAGAGAAGTTTTCACTTCAGGAAGAAGAATGATCAATGATAGAAGACAATAGAAGAGGGATTGATCATAACCATAGCTCTGATACCATGTTAGAATGTAAAGAGCAAAATGAGAGGAAGAAGTTTGGAGGAAAAGTTGATGCCTCAAAGGAGGATCGACCAACCATTTTTATAATCAATATACCCTAATCACATGCTAGTAATCAGCAGTATTTACAATCTAATTACAATCAAGAATTGAAGAATAAAGAATATCTAAAGAATATCCTATCTCTATACATAGAAGAAAAACAATGAAACGGCCTGTATAAGGCTTATCCTAGACCCACACGTGGGATATTTTACATGGGTTATAAACTGATTGAGTTGGGCCTAGGGCCTGTTAGCATAAGTCCATTATCTTCTACAGTTAGGGGCATGGGTTTGGGGTCAAACTGGATACTTGGGGTGGTCTCATATAGATCTTTCCATCCCCCTGGTCCCATCCCCAAATGGGGCCCACAATTGGGCCCTACAAAAAAGTTTTCACCTGAATCTTACCACCCTATATATATGTATGGAATCTGGATAAGTTCTAGCCATTATGTAGAATGGAAGAGCAGAACCTTATCTGGAAAGATTTGAGAGAAAGTCTTAAAGTCTGTTTGGTTCAGGCATTATATGAAATCCTAGAATGTCATTGCCTTATGTGGCAATAAATTGGGGCTGAGTGCTGATATGGAGTTTTCTGTCTTTTATTTCTTGGTTTGGTTGATAAGTAGGGAATTCTCAGATTTCTGTAGATTCCATAAAGTTCCTTTTTACTTGCCCTTTCCCTCGTTTCTAGAATCATTTTGATGATATGATATCGGCATGGAATGGATTCCACAAGAGATTTCCGGTTTCTCGCCAATGGGATAATTCTTTTCCTATTCATTTCACTAATTCTTCAACCAAACGGACCCTACGGAATTATAAATAAGGTCAGTTTTTAGGAGGAGGTAAAATGGTGTTAGAGGTCTAGGAAAAGTGGATTGGAGCTTAATCAGAGCACTCTATTTTTCCATGGTGTGGCTTCGGCCCATCAAAGGTCAAATTGAATCGTAACACCAGTTGAAGGAGACATAAAATTTGGAGGAGATTTCTAAAGTTGTGGTACAGCAACCCGAACCCAAATTCAGAGTCAACTATATTAATTAGATGGCTGATTGATTCTTGATTCATTGTAATACCCTAATCAAGGGAATTAAGGATTGTAAAGATGATTGTATAAAGAGAGGCCATCATCTAAAGGGCACATCCCCAATTCTCTCTGGCAATTCGTCTATCATTTTCATCAAGATATGGTTAAGCCGGAACTAAATTCACGATTAGTTCTGCCCAAATCAAACAGTCCTTCATACTGGTGAAACTGATAGCATGCGGACCGAAAGGAAGCCAGTATGGGATGATGGTCAAATTGGTATGAACCAGGTCAAATTTTAATTATATTTTATTTTATTTTTGATGTATAACAAGTTTGATTTTTTTTTTTTAAATTGTTTTTCTTCCTTTGTTGCCCTTTCTTATAATAGTCCATCTCAATTGGACCAGCTTCCAGCGGTCAAACATGTTTTTACGGTACCATTTATCTTGATTTTTGAAGCTCTGTTTTGATTTGTAAAACATTGTTTGTTAAACATTTTATACTGACAACCTGGACAATCCATTGCCATGCCATTATTGACCTTGTAACTGCTGTCCCTTTAGCCAGTCTGATGCAAATAGCCATGATGCAGGTGCTGTGTGGTCCAAATTCCCTTAAACAATTGTTGATTGAGAGTTTCCAAAACAAAGAATGTGTGGTAGCTCATGCAGTTCATGTGATCTGTCTATCCTGACAGATTCATATTTGAATTGATAATGCAATGTGTCAAGTGATGATAGACCCCTGGAGGAAGGTTAAAAGGTTTGGAGTTAACGAGGTAAATGAATCATAGTGCCTGAATGGCAAGATCTGATTGGAAGAGAAAGCATCTGGCCATTACCCGCCTTAGTGGGAATTGGGAACCCCTGATTAGTCCAACAGATACTGGGCGTTTAGCCTGTAGAGATTTACTTCACATGGGAAGCAACTACAGGCTTCTCTTAATTAACCAGTCCCTATTTTCCATATGTTCCCCATTGTGCATATGAGATTGGGCTGTGTTGACAGAAGTATAAACAATCAATTTTTCTCATTTGATTTTCATTTTAACTATGCAGGCGGTCCATATCCATCTTGTGTTTTTCTTCCCATTTACCTTTTTTTTTTATTTTACGACATTTTAAGTTTCTCCATTCTAGTCTTGCCTCCTTTCCTAGGTCCTGTGAGGCAGGAACCACCAAATAGCCATGAGTTTATTAGTTTTTTTTGTAGTGTTGAATATTCGAGTAGTTTGAACCATGTGTAATGTGGAATCATGGATACTTATGCATGCCTAATTATTTATACCCGAAAGTTTACTTTAAAAACTACAGTCTTTATCGTGTATCCAACTGGTTTATCGATCGTACATGATGCCCTAAAGATTGCTTTGCATGCTTGTGTGCACAAGCTGTGATGAAAAAATTTCAAGTATTATGCAGGTGAACCCTACTGCAAGTTTTAAGGATGACTTGCAGCTGGATACTCTGGATAACGTAGAGGTAATGATGGCAGTGGAAGAAGAATTTGTTGTGGACATCCCGAACAGTGAAGCAGACATGATTTCAACGACTGCTCATCTCATCGATTACATTTCAGCTCACCCACAAGCCAAATAAGAGGGCTGCTAAATTCAGGTGCGCTGCAAGAAGAAGAAAAATGGAAATGGACATATTGGAGGGGTTTTGCGTGCGTTTTGCGTGCAGTTTTAACTGCTTGTAATAATGTTTTCATCAGTTACATACTTTCTATCATTTTAAGATTTTTAAGATTTTAAGGAGTGTCCCACCACTACGAAGCATGCAAGTGTGACTTCAATCAATTTACGACTTTCCAAATTCCTGCTCTCTTTCAAACGCACATCCACCAGCACTGCATACTTGTACATGCACAGCATTGAGCTTGTGGGTCTACTTAGCTCATGAATCAAGTCTGGACCTGCATTGGCTCTCTTTTTGACCATTTGTCTTTCAGAGAGAGATTAGTCTCATCCAAATCTTCGAAAGTTGATGGAATTCTGAAAGTGTATCTGTAACTTTATAAAGATGTAAAATGCCATTCCGCTGGACTAAAAGGAAAAAGACAATCAACTCAGCTTGTAAGTGATAAATGCTTCTAAGCAGTCGAGAAGCCAGGAATTTTTAATGGCTCATCGTGCCTGTACTTGACCCATTAGCCAAGCAGGCCCAGTGTGTTTTCTTTCTATAAAATCTAGGCCTGTTTGTTTAATTCATCTTCGAATGAGAAGGAGGTTATTTGATGGTGTCATTTTTGGACATTCCCATTCTTCATTCTTAACCACTTAACAGAATTACAATCTTCGAATTCCTAGGTATTACTTGGTGTCATTTTTGGACATTCCCATTCTTCATTCTTAACCACTTAACAGAATTACAGTCTTCGAATTCCTAGGTATTCAGTTAAATGAATCAAACGGACAATAATTCCATGTGCCACATGGCCTCTCATCTTGAAAAATACAGACCCTGCTAAGGTACAGACTACAGAATAATGCGCAGACCAGCTTTGTGGGGCGCACACACTAATCTTAGGATGTGGGAGATTGAAAGATCCAGATGTGATTAACCTTTGTGCAAAATCTTAAGGATGATTAGCTGTTTAATCATCCATAGCCCTTGATCTATGGTGTTCAGGTTTAGTAGTTTTAAAATACATCATTTATTTAGTTCAATCCAATGATCGAGATTCAATTCGGATCAGTCCCTGGTCACTGAGATCCAAGGGGATGGTAGTCTGTGATGGAATTGGACTGATAAACAAAGGCCCAGGTGGACCTCATCAATTGTCTTACATGATGCAAGACATTCTGATGCAGGACAGGCCCATGGTCCCCCATGGGTCGACCCACAAATGGGCCCAACCTAGTTATCATGTCCAAGCCTTTGGGCCCAGTCCATTTATTTTATATTATTTAGGTCTTTAATTGTAAGATCCCGACCCGAGAGACCTTGATTAGTGTTAATTAAGTTGTATTTTAGCTCTAAGTATGTTTAGTGGATTTTGATTAAGTTTGTGATTAGAATAGCTTTTTAAATAGCTTTAGAAAATTTTGAGAGCCTTTGAAATTGGTGGGACCCTTTGGGGGTTCTTGTTACGGCTTTTTGTGAGCTTGGGGGTTTATTCATGATTTCCTTAAATTCGTGTTTTAATCCCGCTTAACTCTTCTTGTTAATCCCTACAACGTTCAACCCCATTCAAGACCCCTAAACCCGACTTTTCTCAATTTGAGGGCAAAATAGTCTTTGAGTCCTGCTATTGGCACACATGTTTTATCTTTTTCCACACACACACTTAAAAAAAAAAAAGTGAAATGACCTTTTTGCCCACCTTCTTCCTTTCTATCTCCCCACCTCCCCCTTTCACCTCCGGCTCCGGCCAGCATCGGCATCGGCCGAACTCCTCCCCTTCTCTCTCTCCCTCTCCTCCCTCCCTCTCCCTCTCCCTTTCCCTCCCCACTGTTTTCTCCCTCTCCCTCCCCCACTGTTTTCTCTCTTTCCTCCTCCCTTTCCCTCCCCCCACCTTCCCTTTCACCTTCGGCTCTGCCCGGACCGGCGAGCGTCGGCATACCCCTTCTCCCACCCTCTCCCTCCCCCACTGTTCTCTCCCCCTTCTCCCGGTCTCTCCCTCCCTATCTCTCTCCCTCTCCTTCTTTCTCTCCCTTCTCCCCGTCTCTCCCTCTCCCTTCCTTTCCCCCGCCGACAGCAGCAGGGGAGGGAGAGGGGGTACGCCGGCGCTCGCCGGTTCGGGCAGAGCCGGAGGTGAAAGGGAAGGTGGGGGGAGGGAAAGGGAGGAGGAAAGAGAGAAAACAGTGGGGGAGGGAGAGGGAGAAAACAGTGGGGAGGGAAAGGGAGAGGGAGAGGGAGAGGGAGAGAGAGAGAAGGGGAGGAGTTCGTCCGACGCCGATGCTGGCCGGAGCCGGAGGTGGGGAGATAGAAAGGAAGAGGGTGGGCAAAAAGGTCATTTCACATGTTTTTTTTTTTTTAAAGTGTGTGTGGGAAAAGATAAAACCTGTGTGCCAATAGCAGGACTCTAGTCTTTTTATCTAAAATCTGGACACAATTTTCAATGTCACAAAACCCGCAAAACATATACTTTTTGAAAATTAGAAATTTTGCCGATCAACTTTGTCTTCTTTGTCGAAATCATTTGAGGTCCTTAAATCCATGTTTTTAGCCCGACAAGAACTTTAAGTTGTGGGACCCACCCTCCTTTTAGTATATATAGGAGGAATTTACCTGGTAGGGCCCCATAGGATCCTATACCACTTCGGAGGTGTCGTATTTACCATGGACACGAATAAGGCTCTACATGTGCCTTTTTTTTGTCGTTTAGCGAATGGTCGATATCGACCATTCTGCGGGAACCCAAATAAAAATTGGGTTTTTCACCATTCAGGATGGAGAAGAGGGGAGGAGGAGGAGGAGGAAGAGGGAGGAGAGGGTCTGCTCATCTTCAATTGGATGGCAATAATGATGCTGTGTCTGCTATCATCCTTGTGGCTTGATTTACGGTGACCTGAAATGCACGTTCCCTGCATCTGTCAGGAACGGTTACAGTGATCTTCCATGGATGGGTGCTTTGTAATTTCTTGGCACTGGAACAATGCCAAATGCCATTGCTCAGTATCCTTCTCTTGAAACCCAAGCTGAGACAATGTCCCTTACACTGCCTATTTTGATAAGGCACGCAAAGGTAAAAGTGAAGGTGGGAAGATAATTAATCCAAATGATCCTCAAGACAACCCCGATTTATTTTCTGATGATGTACCCCCAGTTCATGCTCCTCCATTTATAACCACAACTGATCCAGAGGTGCCATCTGCAGCAGCTGCTACAAACGTTGAAGCCCAAGCACGAGCATCAGGCCAGTAGGGAAGATGGTGATGTCAGGCAATTTATCGATTCTCCAGCACGTCATGAGAATGCAGGGCTGTCACTGACAGAGTGGTATCAAAGCGCAAGGTTCGCCTTCAAGGTGTTTGATAAAATTATTGTGTGAACAATGGAACAAAGTTTGAACAGAATGGTTAGTTTAAATGGAAGAAATTATCATGTTTAGAAGGGTAAGATGGAAGACCTTCATTGATGACCATTCAAGAAAACTTTGGGCGGCTCTGGTCGAGCCAATCAAGAATATGGACGGGCAACAGCTGGTCTGCAAGATAGCAATTGATGGGAAGAAAGGGAAGCTGGGTGGAGGAATTCAGGAGCTGTCGGGTGCTTCGGCCAATCAAGAATATGGCGCGCCGGGCGGACTCTCTTCATATGGGGGATTGGGTGGTTTCTCTGGCGGTAACCAGGTGTTGGGGCTTAGCCATTACAATCTGAACACACCTTTGCAATCTTCAATTGGTGGGCAGGGCTGTCCTCTGTGGGGAACTAGGCACCATCATCATTGGGAGGTGGCAATGCTGGTGGTTTTGGTGCCAGTTTGGGCGATAGTGCTGGTGGGTATGGTCTTGGTTTGGGTGGTGGTGCGGGGTTGGGTGGTGGTTCCTATGGTTCTTTGCAGTATGGTGCGCTTGGTCCTACTTGGTACAGTGGGAGCTCCATCTGGAGGGATGCACCAGGGTGGAATGGAATTGTTACTTTGTTAGCCGTTGTTGGTTGAATTGAATGATGATATTTGGGATTGCAGGGTTGAGGGTTGGGCTGGAAATTACTTATAGAAGTGAGAGAATGTTTCTACTGCACTTGTGGACATGTATGCAAAATGCGACAACAATATTTTTGTGATGACTGTTCTTGGGTAGGAAGGTGGGCTATATCTTGTTCTCATTCTGCCTCAAATAATGATCACCTAAAGAATTTAGCATACACTAAAATCCTTCATGAAGATGCAATGATCAGAATATGATGGTTGTCTTATATTCATTGTCAATACTCCTCTTTCTCAGTTACATGATGCTGACAAAGGGAAGAAGACATTGACCGTTGCAACACTGGTAAATAATTTATGACCACAAAAGGCATCATCAATCATTCAGAACATGGCAGTTGAAGACCGAAATCATTTTCTACTTTCTTATGTTATTCTTATTTTTTGTTGTAATTGTTAAGTTTGGATTAAGATGTAGCTGCGAATGAGCGATGATAAATATACAGATTGCAATATGTTTGAGACTTAAACACTCCTTATAATAGTGTAGAGTTATTTCTGTTGTTACAGAGCAGGTTAATTTACAGGTTTTGTATATCCAAACGGAGCACTGCTATGGACAGTCATCATTTTTTTCTTCAATTTTATTATGGTCGATATCGACAATAAAAGTGGTCGACACTGACAATGTCTGTAAATTTTTGTTTCAGTTATGTTGTCGATATCGACAATAAAAGTGGTTGATACTGACAATGACTGTAATTTTTGTGTTTCAGTTATGTTGTCGATATCGACAATAAAAGTGGTTGATACTGACAATGACTGTGATTTTTGTGTTTCAATTATGTTGTCGATATCGACAATAAAAGTGGTCGATATCAACCATTCTACGGGAACCCAAAAAAAGATTAGGTTTTTCAGGATGGAGAAGATGGGAGGGGAGGGGAGGAGTCTGTGTTTTAGGCCTTCTTCTTCTTTCTTCCTCTGATAGGGAAAAACGAGTGAAGTAGATTTCTATAGTATCCCTGTTTTCTGCAAAACCGTTTGTATTGGCATTCCTCTTTCTATTTTAAATCTCGTCGTTTTCCTTTGGATTTCGCGGAATCCTCTCTCTCTTTCCATACATCCACCACGTATACTACATAATCCTACGAAAAGATCAAAACCAGACATTAGAAAAGCAGAGAAAGAGAAATCCTCGGATCTGCTTCTGGTTCTGGTTTTTGCTTGTTTTTCTTCTGTGTGTTTGTTGCAAATGGCGATCTCTGAGATTTTGAAGAAATCTGGGCTGTTGATTCCAGGGCTATCGGACAAGATCACAGAGCAGTGTATTCTTCTTTCGACTTTCCCGGAACTGACAGTGGCTTGATCTGTATCCATGGCGTGGAACAGAGCAATCCCTATCATCTTCTCCATCCTGAAAAACCTAATTTTTATTTGGGTTCCCGCAGAATGGTCGATATCGACCATAAAAGTGGTCGATATCGACCATTCGCTAAACGACAAAAAAAAGGCACATGTAGAGCCTTATTCGTGTCCATGGTAAATACGACACCTCCGAAGTGGTATAGGATCCTATGGGGTCCTACCAGGTAAATTCCTCCTATATATACTAAAAGGAGGGAGTCCCACAACTTAAAGTTCTTGTCGGGCTAAAAACATGGATTTAAGGACCTCAAATGATTTCGACAAATAAGACAAAGTTGATCGGCAAATTTTCTAATTTTCAAAAAGTATATGTTTTGCGGGTTTTGTGACATTGAAAATTGTGTCCAGATTTTGGATAAAAAGACTAGAGTCCTGCTATTGGCACATAGGTTTTATCTTTTCCCACACACACTTAAAAAAAAAAACATGTGAAATGACCTTTTTGCCCACCCTCTTCCTTTCTATCTCCCCACCTCCGGCTCCGGCCAGCATCGGCGCCGGCCGAACTCCTCCCCTTCTCTCTCTCTCTCCCGCTCCCTCTCCCTCTCCCTTTCCCTCCCGATTGTTTTCTCCCTCTCCCTCCCCCACTGTTTTCTCTCTTTCCTCTTCCCTTTCCCTCCCCCCACCTTCCCTTTCACCTCTGGCTCTGCCCGAACCGGCGAGCGCCGGCGTACCCCTTCTCCCACCCTCTCCCTCTCCCACCGTTCTCTTCCCCTTCTCCCGGTCTCTCCCTCCCTATCTCTCTCCCTCTCCTTCTTTCTCTCCCTTCTCCCCGTCTCTCCCTCTCCCTTCCTTTCCCCCGCCGGCAGCAGCAGATGCCGCCGGCAGCAGCAGATCGGCATCTGCTGCTGCCGGCGGGGGAAAGGAAGGGAGAGGGAGAGACGGGGAGAAGGGAGAGAAAGAAGGAGAGGGAGAGAGATAGGGAGGGAGAGACCGGGAGAAGGGGGAGAGAACAGTGGGGGAGGGAGAGGGTGGGAGAAGGGGTACGCCGGCGCTCGCCGGTTCGGGCAGAGCCAGAGGTGAAAGGGAAGGTGGGGGGAGGGAAAGGGAAGAGGAAAGAGAGAAAACAGTGGGGGAGGGAGAGGGAGAAAACAATGGGGAGGGAAAGGGAGAGGGAGAGGGAGAGGGAGAGAGAGAGAAGGGGAGGAGTTCGGCCGGCGCCGATGCTGGCCGGAGCCGGAGGTGGGGAGATAGAAAGGAAGAGGGTGGGCAAAAAGGTCATTTCACATGTTTTTTTTTTAAGTGTGTGTGGGAAAAGATAAAACCTGTGTGCCAATAGCAGGACTCTAGTCTTTTTATCCAAAATCTGGACACAATTTTCAATGTCACAAAACCCGCAAAACATATACTTTTTGAAAATTAGAAATTTTGCCGATCAACTTTGTCTTCTTTGTCGAAATCATTTGAGGTCCTTAAATCCATGTTTTTAGCCCGACAAGAACTTTAAGTTGTGGGACCCACCCTCCTTTTAGTATATATAGGAGGAATTTACCTGGTAGGGCCCCATAGGATCCTATACCACTTCGGAGGTGTCGTATTTACCATGGACACGAATAAGGCTCTACATGTGCCTTTTTTTTTGTCGTTTAGCGAATGGTCGATATCGACCACTTTTATGGTCGATATCGACCATTCTGCGGGAACCCAAATAAAAATTAGGTTTTTCAGGATGGAGAAGATGATAGGGATTGCTCTGTTCCACGCCATGGATACAGATCAAGCCACTGTCAGTTCCGGGAAAGTCGAAAGAAGAATACACTGCTCTGTGATCTTGTCCGATAGCCCTGGAATCAACAGCCCAGATTTCTTCAAAATCTCAGAGATCGCCATTTGCAACAAACACACAGAAGAAAAACAAGCAAAAACCAGAACCAGAAGCAGATCCGAGGATTTCTCTTTCTCTGCTTTTCTAATGTCTGGTTTTGATCTTTTCGTAGGATTATGTAGTATACGTGGTGGATGTATGGAAAGAGAGAGAGGATTCCGCGAAATCCAAAGGAAAACGACGAGATTTAAAATAGAAAGAGGAATGCCAATACAAACGGTTTTGCAGAAAACAGGGATACTATGGAAATCTACTTCACTCGTTTTTCCCTATCAGAGGAAGAAAGAAGAAGAAGAAGGCCTAAAACACAGACTCCTCCCCTCCCCTCCCCTCTTCTCCATCCTGAAAAACCCAATCTTTTTTTGGGTTCCCGTAGAATGGTTGATATCGACCACTTTTATTGTCGATATCGACAACATAATTGAAACACAAAAATCACAGTCATTGTCAGTATCAACCACTTTTATTGTCGATATCGACAACATAACTGAAACACAAAAATTACAGTCATTGTCAGTATCAACCACTTTTATTGTCGATATCGACAACATAACTGAAACAAAAATTTACAGACATTGTCAGTGTCGACCACTTTTATTGTCGATATCGACCATAATAAAATTGAAGAAAAAAATGATGACTGTCCATAGCAGTGCTCCGTTTGGATATACAAAACCTGTAAATTAACCTGCTCTGTAACAACAGAAATAACTCTACACTATTATAAGGAGTGTTTAAGTCTCAAACATATTGCAATCTGTATATTTATCATCTCTCATTCGCAGCTACATCTTAATCCAAACTTAACAATTACAACAAAAAACAAGAATAACATAAGAAAGTAGAAAATGATTTCGGTCTTCAACTGCCATGTTCTGAATGATTGATGATGCCTTTTGTGGTCATAAATTATTTACCAGTGTTGCAACGGTCAATGTCTTCTTCCCTTTGTCAGCATCATGTAACTGAGAAAGAGGAGTATTGACAATGAATATAAGACAACCATCATATTCTGATCATTGCATCTTCATGAAGGATTTTAGTGTATGCTAAATTCTTTAGGGGATCATTATTTGAGGCAGAATGAGAACAAGATATAGCCCACCTTCCTACCCAAGAACAGTCATCACAAAAATATTGTTGTCGCATTTTGCATACATGTCCACAAGTGCAGTAGAAACATTCTCTCACTTCTATAAGTAATTTCCAGCCCAACCCTCAACCCTGCAATCCCAAATATCATCATTCAATTCAACCAACAACGGCTAACAAAGTAACAATTCCATTCCACCCTGGTGCATCCCTCCAGATGGAGCTCCCACTGTACCAAGTAGGACCAAGCGCACCATACTGCAAAGAACCATAGGAACCACCACCCAACCCCGCACCACCACCCAAACCAAGACCATACCCACCAGCACTATCGCCCAAACTGGCACCAAAACCACCAGCATTGCCACCTCCCAATGATGATGGTGCCTAGTTCCCCACAGAGGACAGCCCTGCCCACCAATTGAAGATTGCAAAGGTGTGTTCAGATTGTAATGGCTAAGCCCCAACACCTGGTTACCGCCAGAGAAACCACCCAATCCCCCATATGAAGAGAGTCCGCCCGGCGCGCCATATTCTTGATTGGCCGAAGCACCCGACAGCTCCTGAATTCCTCCACCCAGCTTCCCTTTCTTCCCATCAATTGCTATCTTGCAGACCAGCTGTTGCCCGTCCATATTCTTGATTGGCTCGACCAGAGCCGCCCAAAGTTTTCTTGAATGGTCATCAATGAAGGTCTTCCATCTTACCCTTCTAAACATGATAATTTCTTCCATTTAAACTAACCATTCTGTTCAAACTTTGTTCCATTGTTCACACAATAATTTTATCAAACACCTTGAAGGCGAACCTTGCGCTTTGATACCACTCTGTCAGTGACAGCCCTGCATTCTCATGACGTGCTGGAGAATCGATAAATTGCCTGACATCACCATCTTCCCTACTGGCCTGATGCTCGTGCTTGGGCTTCAACGTTGTAGCAGCTGCTGCAGATGGCACCTCTGGATCAGTTGTGGTTATAAATGGAGGAGCATGAACTGGGGGTACATCATCAGAAAATAAATCGGGGTTGTCTTGAGGATCATTTGGATTAATTATCTTCCCACCTTCACTTTTACCTTTGCATGCCTTATCAAAATAGGCAGTGTAAGGGACATTGTCTCAGCTTGGGTTTCAAGAGAAGGATACTGAGCAATGGCATTTGGCATTGTTCCAGTGCCAAGAAATTACAAAGCACCCATCCATGGAAGATCACTGTAACCGTTCCTGACAGATGCAGGGAACGTGCATTTCAGGTCACCGTAAATCAAGCCACAAGGATGATAGCAGACACAGCATCATTATTGCCATCCAATTGAAGATGAGCAGACCCTCTCCTCCCTCTTCCTCCTCCTCCTCCTCCCCTCTTCTCCATCCTGAATGGTGAAAAACCCAATTTTTATTTGGGTTCCCGCAGAATGGTCGATATCGACCATAAAAGTGGTCGATATCGACCATTCGCTAAGCGACAAAAAAAAAAAAAAAAAACTGCACATGTAGAGCCTTATCCGTGTCCATGGTAAATACAATACCTCCGAAGTGGTATAGGATCCTATGAGGCCCTACCAAGTAAATTCCTCTATATATAGAGAACCCTTCTTCTCTTTTCTTCTCTTGCCCTAATTACTGTGGAAGAGGAAGAAAATCCCAGCAGCCCTAGTTGCCTCCATCTTCTTCTTGCTTTCTTCATCTCATAGCATCACCAAACTATTGCTAAATCAAGAATGGATCCCATAATCATCTTCCTCATCTCAAGAGCTTCCTTTGGATACCCTTTGTAAAGCAATCCATCACCATTAGAGCTTCCTTTGAGCTCTCCTTGCTTATTTAAAGAACTTACAAGTAAGAGATCTTCCTAATCTTCTAGATTCATGTTTGTTTAGCCCTTGAGACTCCATTTTCATTATTGGAGGTTTTCTCTTCTTCTTGCTTTGTTTTGATGATATTAGGATTTGTATTTGGGGGTTTTGTGTAGATTGTTGTATTTGGCTTGGAGGTTGTGATTAGAGCTTAGATTTGCTTAGCTTGGACCCAAGACAAGTGGATGAGTAGATGTTTTGAAATTATTAATATGTTTTTATGAGAAAATGTAATTTCCTACTACATACCTTGATGGTTTTACATTGTTCTTATTCATACTCTTTTTCCTATGTCTACATTGTTTTGAAAGTGCACAATGTCAAGCGTATTTCTCCTTTGCTCATATTTTGGAAATACTATAGCTTGTTTGATTGAGCTTTTGTTTTATATTGTAATGGATTTCTTATGATTAAATGTGGATGGAAAGGAGATGAATGGGGTGCTCATGTTGTAGGCATGGGGTTCTGAAGCATGAAGTTTGTTGAAAAGAGAGATGGTATGGGTTGCAACCAATTCCATACAAAATATTTTCACATCCTCAATGAAATTTTCAACAAAAATATTTCCATCTTCAAAACAAAATCTTTTAGCACCTGTACCTCAAATTTCCACAGCTGTGACCTGCAAACTCTAACTCAAACAGTATAAAAAAATCAACTTGGAGCATGTGTCTCATCACATGTAACCTGTACCTGAACATTAACCCTGTACCTGAACAGTTAATGAATGATACTTAGAGCATACATCTCATTAAATGCCATAGTAAACATGAGAAATCCACATTAAGTATAAAAAAAATATAAGAAAGTACTTGCCTTAAAAAAAAAAACAGTTTTAATCTGGCACTCATCTTCACACATACTGGAAAAAGATAATTTAGCTTCAAGTGAGCTTCAGGCCGATATAAAGACAACCACGGGTTTTAATCTTCTAACGACAGTTTTGATCATATTGGATGAAACCTTAAGCTTGCATATCAAACAATGGAAAGAGCAAGAATTTTATAGGGTATGGATGTTAATGAATAATGCAGTGATTCTCAATATCTAGTTAAAAAAGAAAAATCACAGCAATGTCTCTCTTTTGTTTCTTTTTCTTTTTTCCATTTCCAATTCTCTGCTCAAATTTTATAGACAACAATACTTGTTCTATAATTTAAGGTGTAGGATTAGGACATTTGGTAATAGGTTTACACATTAACTATGTCTGCAGAGTCTCCATTGATGTAAGTTCTATGATGGCAGATTGTCTGAAATCATAAGATGGATGGGGAAATGATAAACTTTGGAGCCCATTACATGCTCTGGTACACCCATACAACTAACATGTTTTTCTTTTTTGTTTACCTCAATAATTTTACATGCTCTGGACATCTGGCATACCCTTTTGCCTGTTCAACCAAATCCACCCTAGAAATAAAAAATTCCCGAAAAATGGAGTCTAACTCAGTGTAAATCCCATTCCACTCTCGATTATTAACTCAAATTCTCATATTCTGCATTTGTTCAGTAAAAGGGTGGGGAGGTTTTGCCAATGCCGTTGAAGGCATGGATTCATCAACATTAGTTGGTTTTAGCACAAACTGCTTAACACCATCAACAAATCCTGTTAAATTATACCGGTTTGCCAAACTATCAATCTGTTCCAACGCAGTTTCATAGAATTTTACAGTGTATTGATCCATCAACGCCGGGACATCGTTCTCATCCATCCATTGCTTGATCCCAATCCTCTCTGCATAATTACTCTTTTGTACATGCGATTTTAGCGAAATAACCGCATCCTTCCCCTCAACGCCAATCTTATAGGCGAAAAACACCCCCCCCCCCACTAAACTTCCCACAATCATTCCAAAAATCAACCCAAAAGCAACGATGGTTTTCAACAGTTTGAGAATCCCACCAGTCAAAAAACTGCTAATCCCACTCCGGCGGTGCCTAGCACGCCGGAACGACGAGACCGCAGAGATCTTATAGTCGAAATCACCATAGAGAACAACAAGAATCAATCCAAAAAGGACAATTGGCCCAAAGCCGAAATGTTCATAAGCCATAATAAAAACCCAGAAAGAGATAAGACATCTGACCAACCTGGAGAATCCAATTGGCTTGTGAGGCGCGGGAGGAGTCTCTGTTTTCCGGCGGAGGCGGGAGAAGGCAGCGCGGATGTCGAAAAGGTGGCAGCGGAGGCTCGGATGATGACGGTGGGGAGGGCAATGAGAGTGTCGGTGAGGCCGGATTCAAGGGGGTCGGACCAGAAGCGGAAGAGGGCGGTCTGGATGCCGCAGAGGGGGATTGAGCAGAGGACGGCCCACATGATGGGGTGGAGGTATTCTTAGAGGAGTTTGAAGAGGCCGAATAGGTGGAAGGCGGAGAAGAAGAGGCCGGCGTGGGCCATGGCGAAGGAGAGGGCGAGGTTTGATTCTGATGGGCTGCCCTTGTTCTTTCTTCTCTGTCTGCCAAGGGTTTTGCCACCAATAGAACTAGATTGAAAAACGCTTGGCCTCTTCTCCGGTTTCCTCTAGTGAACGACAATGGCCCCACCTGAGATCCAAATCTGAACTTCGTCCCGTGAGACACGAATGAGAAGGGAAAGAGAAGAGAAGGGGGGGGGGATTTCTACTCTCCTCTGCAATCGATCTCCATGGGACACTTTTGTTGAGTGATTTTTGAGAAAGAGAGAAAATCTGCAAAAAAAATTATGGGGAAGGAAGGAGAACGAAGGGTAAAAAGGCATGGGATTGAAAACGATATCGTTCGAAAAAGGAGGGTAAAAGAGTAACAAATCACTGTACGAACACCAAAATGAACATTTTCGTGTATTTCTGATTAAATCCGCCGTATACGAGTTTAGGGACCCTTTTTTGGTAAAAATCCCTAAAAAAAATGATGATGTCAATAAATGAAAGGTTCAACGAGAGGTAACAAATGAATAAATAAATCTAAATGAAATCCATGTGAGTCTCTCATGTGCCGGGTATAACAACGCTACTCTACGTCATCGGCAAGCCACTCTCGTTCCTCCTCTGCAGGTAGGATCTCCTCACCGGCCCGCTCCTCATAGTGAAACACTAGGCCTGATGAAACCTTTATCCAATAAATCTTCTAACTAAGTCTTCAACTCCTTCAATTCTGTTGGAGCCATCTTATACGAGGCCTTTGAAATAGGTGCTGTACATGGTTGCAATTTTATCGTAAAATCCAACTCACGGGCAAGTATCAAACTAGGAATCTCATCCGGAAACAAATCTGGAAATCCGCGAACTACCAAAATAGCAACTGCTAATATGTACTACAAAACAATTAAGGTCAGGTCCTATGAGACTAAATACCAGCATACAAACTAATGACGACAAAACCAAAACTAACAACCAGCTAAAACTAACGGAATCCTCACACGCGTCGTATGATTTCTGTAATTTTTACCCTGAGAAACTATCCATTGATATGATACAATTGCTATCACCTTCTCATTCTGCATTAGAATACAACCCAAACCAATCCCTGATGCATTTGTGAAAACAACAAATCCTCCTTAGTGCAAGTATAGGTGATGTAGTCAACCAGGTCTTCAACTATTGGAAACTCTTTTAGTCCATCCTTAGAAATACTCTTTTAGTCCATCCTTAGAAATAATGTGGCCCCAAAAGACCACTTGCTCCAACCAAAACTCACATTTGCTCAACTTAGCATAGAGTTGGTTGATTTGTAATTACCCATGCATCATATTGTCCGCTTTGGCCCACGGGTCTCACGGTTTTATTTCTGATATTTAAAAGGCCTCATGCAAGGTAAGGGTTTAAGCTCTACATATAATCCCATTCACTTTCCTCTCTATAGTTGATGTGGGACTCCGGGGCAGCCCCTGTAGCGTGCCCACATGGAAACCTGCCCACTTGCACTAGACCACGTAGGCATGTCAAATGGCATGGCCCGCTGCCTGCCAGGGAAAATCCTTGGCATGGCACGGCCCAGTGGCACGGCCCGCAGTGGGAGCGGGCCGTGCCAGCGGGCTGGCGGGCCATTTTTTTTTTTCTGATAGACTGATAGAGTTACCTTAAGCGTAAGTCCGTAACGACATAGATTTGAATTTGATTTTCGATCAATAGACATATTAATTTTTCAATAGTTACTTTTCTAAACATTTAAACTTATACAAACATTTAACAAATGATTGAGTGGTTCAAATTAATTTATAGATATTTACTCACATATTACTTAAGTACTATATATGAATTTTCTTTTTCTAATCAGTATTAAAAATAAAAATTAGAGCACAAGCAGGGAGAATGACAAAGATATTTAAGTGGCTCGGTCAAACTCGACCTACTCCACTGAGAAGAGAGAACCATTTGGATCTTAATTTCTTAAAGGTTTCTAAATAGGATTACCTTCAAAACCTTACAATCTTTTTAGAAAATAAAAATAAAAAAAAGAATGAAAAACTTATAAATTACAATGAAGAAAAAAGTAAAAAATCAGATTTGTAGTCCACTAATGTATTCTGCTGGATCAAAATCTTCCATTAATGATGTTAACTCTTGCTTCCTCTTATCTGCAAAGTACCAGTCTCGTAGGCAAACACAATACTCCACCGCTTCTTCAGTGAGATTTGTTCTTTTGTCATCTACTACACGTCCACCTACACTAAAAGCCTGTTCTGATGCTACAGAAGACATAAGAATAGTCAATAGATCACGAGCCATGGCTGCCAACACCGGATAAATGCTTTCTTGTTACTTCCACTAGGCTAAAAGGTCAAAGCTAGATGCATCATGCATCCTAATTACACCTACGTCAAGATACGATGATAACTCCGTCACAGTGTTGTTACTTGAGCTTGAGCTGGATGCCATGCCCGTGGACAGGGAAGAATACCACATATCTCACTCACCAACACCTGTCTGCTGGACTTCTGAATTGCCCATACTAAGCCCAGTTGTACCCATTTGCTCACAATAAGATTGAAAAAGTGCTTGTAAATTCGCCCTTATATTTGAAAAAAATATTTAAATCTATATAATTCATATTTTTATTTATTCCATCAATAAAAAACTGTATACCACTTAATTTTAACCTAGGATCAAATACAGCAACTAAAGAAAATGTCATTGGAGCCTCTTTTCAATATTTATTAAAATTTTCTTCCATGTCTCTAATAGTGCTACCAAGTAAAAAATGATCTCTAAAGCTACTGAATTGTAAAGTACTAATTTTAAAAAGTTTCATTAAAGCTTCATTAGATGTGGGATAATATATCCCGGAAAAAAATAATATTGAAGTATAAAAAGGTTCTAATAAATCTCTTATATGGGCACATAACTCCCAATGTTCATCACTAATCATTAATTCTTGTGCATGAAAATCACAAAATTCATTCAAAACAGTTTTCTTAGAAAGTGCCTTGTTTAACAAATCATACATAGAATTCCATCTATGTTCTACTTCTTTAGGCATTTTAATAGCTGATACGCCTTGCCTCGCACATATTTGGGCATACAGTTGTCTTCTTTGTGCGGAGCAAAAAACAAATCTAGCAATGTCTTTAATAGCATCTGTGTAACTTATAATATGCTTTAAACCAACATTTGCAATAAGATTTAAGATGTGACATACACATCTATTTTGAAAGATAGAATTATCTATCAAAGTTGCAAGTGGCATCTGCTTTCTCATTAATTCAATAGCCACTGTATTATTACTGGCATTATCTAAAGTTATAGATAAAACTTTTTTCTTAATATTATATTCATCTAGTTTTTCCAAAATTAATGTACTTATCCTAGTTCCATTGTGTGGCCATTCAAGAGTGCTAAAACTAAGTATACATTTATTCATAATCCATTTTGCATCTATATTATGTGCAGTAATACAAAGATAACTATCACCCCCTTTAGAAGTCCATATATCTGTGGTTATGGATATTCTACCAGGAATTTCTGCAAAATAATTTTTTATATTTATTTTCTCTTCCTGCCAGAGTCTAATAACATCATTTCTGGCTGTATCTCTTGAAATACTGTGAAATTGTGGTTGACAGTATTGCTGGACCCATTGTTCAAAAAACTCATTTTCAACAAAAGCAAATGGTAATTCGGATAAAACAATCATTTTAACAAGACCTTGTCTAGCACTTTATGCATTAAAAGAAAAAAAAACCGAAACTGCTACTACTACCACCACCACCAGTAGTAGAAATTTGGGTCTGTGAACCAGGCCCCCCTGTCCCTACATTCTCTGGCTTATGCTTTTCTAAACATGTTTTCCTATGTCTTGACAAATGGCCGGTACCCCCTTTTGACTGGGCACTATAAATCTTACCACACAATTTGCATTTTGCCTTTTCAACATTCTTTCCATTTTCAATAACATCATACCTTGTATATATATCCCAAACTGCTGAAGTTCTACTCCTCTTGTTTGGTTTATGAAAACTCTGAGGAAAGGGGGGTGGTAAATCACCTACTTCATCTTGTAATTCAATAAAATCTTCTTCTACCTCTAAATTAACTGAAGAAGCTTCTGTGGGAAATCTTCTAGCAATATTTCAAAAGAATAAATTTATAAATAATAACAGTAATATGCTAATAGCCTTCTTTTGTGATAATTTATTATAAGAAATGGGAGAGAATGAGAGTTAATATAATATAATATAAACTTATATATATGGAATCTCAAATCTAAATACTATAAATACCTCTAAATCTTTGAAGGCCCCTTTAATATTGTCTCTTGATGACTTGATCTTTGGTCATCCAAAAACTTTTTAGAGAGAGTGAAAGAGTTGAATGCTTTGAGAGAGAGTTAGAGAATGAGAGAGTTGTGTAAATTGGTGAGAAATGAGTGTGTAAATTGGTGAGGAATGAGAATGGGAGGGTTAGGGTATTTATAGACTTAGTATAAAGAAAAATGACATAAAATACCCCTTACATGATCGTTTTATAGCTGTTGGGGGGGGTAAAATGGTAATTTTTTAAAAAATAGCCGTTTTTTGGCTGTTGGATGGGCTGGCGGGCCGGCCCATCGGGTCGACCATTGGGCGGGCCTGGCGGGCCTATACTGGCGGGTCGCAAGGGCTGGCCCACTAGGCTTGCGGGCTTGCGTAGCTCGGCCCAGCACGGCCCGCATCATGGGCCGTGCCGTTGACCGGGCCGTGCCGTGCCACGGCCCGTTGACTGGCGGGTCGGGCCGGCACGACCCACTTGACATCTCTAAGACTACGACATAGGACCCACACTCGAACTAGTCGAGAGTCGGCTCTGATACCATTTGTAACGCCCCACCCTATATCCATGCATGATATTGGCCGCTTTTGCCCACGGGCCTCATGATTTTATTTCTGATGGGCCTCAACACATCAAAATGCCTCATGCAAGGTAAGGGTGTAAGCTCTACATATAATTTCATTCACTTTCCTCTCTATAATCGATGTGGGCCTCTGGGGCGTCACAACCTGCAACAAGAGTCTCGTTCCTAATAGAATCTTGACATTTTTTTATGCCAACAACTTCAAATTTGCAATTAGGGTGTTTAGTAAAATTATAAAAAAGCTCTGATTTCTTGAGGTATTGGGATGAGAGCCACTTTAGTAACTGTGCTAATTGGGGCTCATCTTTGAAAAACTACAATGTAGAATCCCCCATTTTTATTGTTTTGAAAATTTTATGATGTCATTTTCGACTAAAACACTTATAAATACCACATTGTCCGCATTTATCCACTTTCACTAAAAAATCTCTATTGAAAAAAAAATCCTCCCTTGGCTTGTTTTTTAAGAGGCAAAAGCTCTAATATATAAATAAATTGTAAAAGTAAAAATATATATAATTAGAGGTTTAGCAAATGCTCTAATTATGTAAATAAGCTCAAATTCATAAAATAAGAACTTACTTTTTTAAAGTTCTCAAGCAGCTCCTTGAGATGATCTACTTTTTTCTTCACTATACTTTTCAATTTTTCATCGCCATCTTTGACCAAATATTTTCACAACCTCTTGAGTTGATCCTAATTCTAATCTCACACTGCTTTTGCATTCTGCACTATTAAACTTTTATATAATGAATTGGAATGATATATATAACTATTAAACTTTGAGAGCTGCTACCTACACACTGCGTTTTGCTCTCCCCACACTGCAATAGATTGTGACTAAAATGCCCATTTGTAAATTTACCAAAATGTCTGAACTTCAGCCCTCCCAGTCTAAATGAGATTCTCTATACACACTGCGTTTTTTCCCTCCAACATGAACGTATGTTAAGGGTTCTACTTGGATCATTCATCACTCCTCTCCACTAACTTCCATTTAGTTTGTGCCATGCATCATGAAATGAAGACAAGGGAGCTTCTTCTTCCTGCATTTTAATTGATCCCTACTTCCCCCCCTCTTTCATCTTCTCTCTCGGTTACCTCTTTCTTCCTACATTAATCTTGATTTCATTCAAAGTTTATACTCGCTTTGCTAGCATCCTTAATCAATGGACGAGGGAAAGGACAAGCAGATCATGTCTCTCGGTCATTTTAGCAGCGTCGAGGTAAGCATATTCATTGCGATTTGTGTATTGGGGGCAGAGACGAACCGCTCGGCCCTGCATGTCCGACCGAATATCATTTGCACGGCCCTTCAGGGCCGACCAGATGAACTATGCGCGGCCCTACAAGGCCGATCATATGAAGCTTGCACGGTACTACAGTGCCGAGAAGATTAAAAATATGCGGACATGCATGACCGAACATAAGGTCATCATGCGATGGTTTAGATCCGAACAATTTACTTTTGTTCGGATTTTCAGAGCCATGCATTTTTTTCATTTATATACTCTAACAAAATGGTTCCATAGCAGTTTCATGCGCCTATTGAATGCAGCAAGGTTGGCTCGGAATGTGTAGTCGACTATAGTAATGAGTTTATCACTGAAGAGGTAATTAATCGAAATGAATCATTCGATATTTAAATTGATGTAGACACTTGGTTCAATATAATTTTTGTTTGGTTATGTGCAGATATTCACAAGTCGATAAGCCCAAGTTAATTGGGCTCGTGAGGTTGGGAGGAGAAATGGTTTCATTGTTGTGATTAAGACATCATCAGCGCCCAACATGAGAAATAAAAAACCAAGGCTGACCCTTGGGTGTGAGAGGAGTGGGTCTTATAGAGACACAAGGATAAATAGAGACGGGACTGGTGGGAGGAAATTGAAGCAGACTGGTTCGAAAAAATGTGGATGCCCATTCACGTTACAAGGCAAAGTGGTTGGTCCAAATGAAGAATGGATGTTGCATATAGTGTGTGGTGTGCATAATCATCCTGCTGCAGACTTTCTGGAAGGGCACTCATATGCAGGGAGATTGACTAAGGAGGAAACTTCATTGCTGGTAGATATGTCCAAGAATATGGTTCGGCCAAAGGGTTGATGACTCATGCAGAATACTACAGACAATTATATGGATCGCACCAAAGGGTTGATGAACTTCTCAATATCATATCGTACCAAGGGGATTGCCCTCCATATGATCGGTGGATGACGATGCCGGACATGGGACATCTAATTGCTTCGCACTATAACGTTGTCCTATACCATTTGTCAGTTGAGCAATGCCTGACTTTTCTTCCTCTTCGATCGGTCCCCATTCCTACTGCTGCTAGGTGGGAAATCGCAATCGGTTTTGTCAATCAGAATCACTTTGTTCAGGTGATAAATAGTAGGTGCATAGATTCATCTTTCTTGTTTTGTCTGAAACCGATAGACTCATTTAAACCCCTTGTTGTATGTAGGTTTTCCTCGTACAAGGTCATCCAATTCCACCTATTGCTACTAATTGGATACGTCACCATCATCCTTCTGCAGATGGTTGGGATACAGCTTATCAATCTCGGATCCAACACTTCAGAGAAATTATCAATCCATCAGTTGCCACGTGTGAAACCATCGATTTGGAATGATTGTTATATTTGACAAGGATGTATAAGGATCCAATTGTTTATGAACTCAATGCAATTGAGCCTTGTTGTAACTTTTTCCACCTTTTTTTTCAAAAAAAAAAAAAAGAACATTTCGTATCTTCATGGTACATGGCACATCACTTAAGCTGTTGATCAAAACTTCAAATAACAACTAGATTGTCTCGGCCCTGAGACGCCGAGACAACTGGAGGGTCTCGGCCCTGAGACGCTGGAGGGTCTCGGCATTGAGAGGCTGTGTCTACTGCGTGGTCCCGGCCCTGAGACGCCGAGCACACCCATTGGCATCTTGGACAATACCAATTTAGAAGTCTACATTATCCATTTCATCTAAATGCTATGTGATTAAAAAAAGATTGTCATTTTAAATCAATACATACTGCAACATTTAAGAAAGATACCCATAAAGATACCAATGTATGTATGAAGTTTTACATGTACCAACTTTGTTAAATCTAATAACTGAAACTCAATTTACAAACTTTCAAAAAAAGTACTTCAACCAGACCCATAAAAAAAAAAAACAAAAAAGGAGTTCAAATGCTAAGTCCAAATCCTAGACCCCACGTCTCCCCCTGCGACTGTAAGTGCGTGTCTCGCTCCGTGGCGGTCTATGAACAAGATCTTCCGGATCGGCTCCATCTAAGACCCTGTTGACATCCTCAAGGGCCGTGTACAAGGCATCAGGATCTCGGACACTCAGAGTATGCCCTCTCCTTAGAATAGGCTGAATAATACTTTGGGCATTCACGATGTACTGTTAATTAATCACATAATGCAGGAATTAGTCATTTTGTTCGTTTGATTATACTTAATATAATAGATATGCTCGTGCGGCATACGTACGAAACGTGGATCTATAGAAGAGCTGCCATGATAATCTTGAACACGTGGATTGAACGTGGATCGATGTTCAGGGTTCTGAATTATTGGGTGCGATACTCGGAAGAACCATTCCATATAATTGGGTGCACAGTCCCATGGGTGCGCCGCAGGAACACCGCGCTCCATCGGAGACAGGAGGTGGTTATGCCACCTCTCCCATATTTGATCCAAGTAATTGTAAGCGATCCGATACTGATTTGCGGTGGCACCCCTAGTAGCGCGCTGTGGAGCTAGTGGAGTGGGGGGGATGCGTTGGACCCTACCAAACTGCCTAAGCACCCGATCAGGATGATTTGGTTCAACGATGTCCATGCACTTAAGACAGCCAGTATAATACACAACCTCATGCATGGAGTGATCTGCCCTCTGCTCTCGGTAGGGGTCCCACACCACCTGCAACATTAATCAATAAATACATTAGTTAAATTGTACGGTACTCATTTACTTATATTTTTTTATTTATAACTTATAAGACCTTACCTCATGGGAACCAAGATTGTCAAGTGTCTCTCGTAATGACTGCAAGTTGGACATTTGGTCCCCAGACTCTCTTCGTGGCACCTAGTGATGCACTCGTGGTAAATTCTCTGTGTATGTGCGGTTTTGGTGAGGCCGACACATGGGGAAATGCTCGTAAATCCATGCCTTTAGTAGAGTAAGGTATCCTGCAATCTGTCTGACTCCACTCCGAGTAGCAAACCCCAACTGTCGGTATAGGTGCGCTAGCGCAGCAGCTCCCCAAGCATATGTGCGTGCCTCATCGAAGTTCATTATCAGCCTTAGATAGACCACTGGGACCCTCGTGCCACTCTTGTCTGTGAAGAGTGTACAACCCAATATATACAATAGATATGCTCTTGTAGCATACCTAATGTACTCTTCTGGATTCGCATCGGTCACGTCTCCATATAGGTCCCTCAGCCACTCCATTTTAACCGACGAGCCCCGCACACCTACTAACTCTTCGTGTGCCTGCTGGGATGTGACACTGAGACCATGCTCTACAAGTGTCTTTGATCTCTCAAATGACAATTGCTCCACTGATACAGATTTGCCAGTAACCGGGATCCCTAAAATGGTATTCACGTCATCAAGGGTAATCGTCATTTCACCAAAAGGCATGTGGAATGTGTTTGTCTCAGGCTGCCATCTTTCCACAAATGCTGACACCATGTTCTTGTTGATGAAACGATAAGATGTCGCCACCAATGGAGCTAACCCCGAATGGCCAATGAGACGACTAAAAATGGTATTCTGCCTTCCCTCTGCATTCCATGCCCAGTCATTGATTTTTTGGCCATGGCTTATGCATTTAAGTGGCGGTCTCTCCTGCAAAACGAAATAAAAAACAATTTAGTGAAGGTAATAAAATTTAAAACATGTTTACCAATATTAATCACAAACCTGCTGCTGCCAAATACTTGCAGCAATATGTGTTCGGAAACTAGGTAGTAGGCTCAAACTTGTAGGCCCCCCCCAGAATTTCTCCACTACTATCATGAGCAACAGATGAAGTTCGTTCACGTACTTCTTCTTCCTGTTCGGAGACTTCGGTCTCCACTTCGGCTTCGGGTTGTTCTTCAAGTACGTCTTCATCACCTTCAGACTCATCCAATACAAACCTCTGATGGAGTCTCCTATTCGACGCTGTAGGTCGAATCCTAGAGGTCCTAGAGGTACTGGGTACATCCATATATCTGAAAAAAATTCATCAAGAGATAGTTCAGAACTGAGTCACAGCCCGTTCGGTCCTGAATATCCGTTTGAATATTAATCTCTCGACGTTACAGTGCCGAGAAAGTGTTATTTACTCGAACCCATAACGCCGTGAGAGTGATTTCTACTCGGACCCATACTGCCGCGAGTTTTAGACTTTTACGGCTCGTGTCGTGCGAAAAAAATAACCTTTTTCGGACCTGCAGATCCGAACGGGCTCGTCACAAACACACGAAAATGAATACAGTGTTTGGAGAAATGTGGGAGACAATGGCGCATGAAGGAGGAAAATAAATATGAATAAACCAAATCTTTGATCTTAAAAGAAAACTAAAAGCATTTGTGATCAAGCAAAAGGGATTTAACTCACTCACAGAGGTTGGAACGTCGACGATTCACAGTAATGGAGTTTGAAGAAGAAGGCAAGAAGAGCACAGAGAGATGGCTG
Organism: Litsea cubeba; assembly: GCA_012931725.1. Classification (NCBI taxonomy): domain Eukaryota; kingdom Viridiplantae; phylum Streptophyta; class Magnoliopsida; order Laurales; family Lauraceae; genus Litsea; species Litsea cubeba. The sequence continues at coordinate 47,983,105 of CM022952.1, forward strand.
AAATGGATGAGGTGTGGCGTTCACATCCGGGTGGGGGAGATCGTCGAGTTCGCCTTCGTCTCCGAGTAGCAGTGAAACAACGATTTAGATAGTGAAATGGGAGGGAAGAATGCAGAGTGTAAGGAGTAATTTCATCATGTAGGAAGAATGGGTGTTTTAGGGAAATTGCAGAGTGTAGAGAGAAAAACTTGAAAAATTATTCACTCAAGACCACTGTGTAAAGAGATGCAGTGTGGGGAGAGCAAAATATAGTGTGCAGATAGCAGCACTCTTAAACTTTAAGATTTTTCATTTTTAAAGTTTAAGAACTTAAAACTAAAAGTAACGATCATAAATCATTTGATCGGTTCCCCTATGTCTGGCTTTTCAATTCCAGAAGAAGTGGTACTTTAATTTGAGAACCCAAGGATCAACGGTCTGAAACACCGCTGTGTTTGGCACTTTGTGATCAAACCGTTGGATTGCAATTTGCATTGCTTCCCTTTCACTTTTATATCATGCATTTCGGTGCTCCAACGGAACACCATAACACTCCTCATTCATTCCTATGAAGAGGCGGTGAGTTTCCGAGTTCTATCTCTCGATTTCAAAAGCATTCCTCGGACTTCAAAAGTTCGATCGAGCACTTCTCCGAAACCCTAGCTTTCCCCGCCCTCCCATGGCGAAGGAATTCACAGTCCCGCCGGTCGTCTTCCCCTCCGGCGGAAACCCTGGCGGAGGCCCGCAGACGCGCCGCCTTCCGACGGCGCCGTTTCAGCCGCTCCGCCCCACGAACGCCAACCTTCCCTTCATGTCCTTCGACGTCAGTTCCGCCGCCGCCTCCACCTCCTTCTCCGCCCCCGTCTTCGCCAGCGGCACCATCGGCGGCGGCGGCGGAGGCGGCTGCTTCGAGGACGAGCTTCCTCTCCTCGAAGAGCTAGGCATCAACACGCGCCAGATCTGGCGCAAGACCGCGTCCATCTTGAACCCTTTGAGGGTGAATCCCGATCTGCATGAAGATGCCGATCTGTCTGGGCCGTTCATATTCCTCATGGCGTTCGGGCTCTTCCAATTGCTCGCCGGAAAGCTCCATTTCGGCATCATCTTGGGTTGGGTGACGGTCTCGGCCCTCTTCTTGTATGTTGTTTTCAATATGCTTGCTGGGAGGAATGGGAATTTGGATTTGTACAGGTGCTTGAGCCTTGTGGGGTACTGTATGCTGCCCATGGTGATTTTTTCTGCGATTGCACTGTTTGCCCCCCAGGGTGGGGTCGCCATGTTTGGGATGGGAGCGGTTTTTGTGTTCTGGTCAACAAGGGTCTGCACGAGGCTGCTAGTTGAGCTCGCGCATTGTGGAGAAGAGCACAGGGGGTTGATAGCGTATGCTTGCTGGTTGATCTACATGCTTTTTTCACTGCTTATCGTATTTTGATTGCGAATTTGAAGGTATGAATATGGGCTTGAATTCTGTTTAGGAATCTTTTGTGGGTAAATGTGAGGTTCTATTGTCTTGGTATACTGAATTGTTCATATAATGGGATCTTTATTGGGTTTTATGGTGGTGAAGATTTGTGGTGGGCGGTTGTAATGTATAGGTTGCTCCTGTTTTGGGTTTTTTTTTTTTTTTTTTTTATCTGTTTTGCAATGTGTCTGCTTTGGTTTAATTTTTTGAAAACAATATTAGGTGGATGTGTTTATGTAGTGTCCCCTTTCTTCCCAAAACATCAATGTAGTCTACGTATCTATCTATCAGACGTAAGATAAGCTTGGCTCTCAATGAAAACTAAGTCTGCGTGTAGTCAATTAAACTTTTATGGTTTTGGCCAATCAACCCATTGGTACAGGGGACAGCCCGGTTCATCCTTAGCAGGCACATTAGTACTCAGACCCCCACACTGAGACGTAAATCCTTTCATTATTATGTTGTCATTGTTCAAATGATTATGTTGGAGGGCTTGGAATTTGCATTTTTAATTGGGATTTTGGGATTTTGTTATATGGCCCTTAGTGCCTCTATCCAGTTTGTGAAACTATATCGGTTGCACATACGGAATAAGATAATTTAGAAAGTCTTCTTCATGCGGAATGTTTTGAAGCTTGACCTTTATGTGGTGTTACTCCGTTCATTCCTCTTTAAGTGGCTCAGAGAGCCCGGAGGGTGGTCCCTATGCCAATATATCAATATTGAAGCCTGACGTGCGATTTCATTTGTCTGGACTTCACTGGTTTGGTATCGAACTGGGCAAGACTCATAGAGACCTCCTTCATCTCTTATCAATAAGTGCTCCTTCATCACTTATCAACAAGTGCTTCATTGGTATCTACATTTTCTCCGTCCTTTGTACAATCCAATACCAAGGTTTGTGGAGTGTGCCCTAAAACTATCCAGAATTTCGTCCAATCATCTTGTACAAACTTGCGCTAAACTCACCCCAGATTTGGCCCATAGACAACCCAAAGTTTACCTTATGATAAGCTCTTATTTAATTGATGCAAACTTAACTGCTTGTTCCAAATGAGGCCAACGTCATATCTAAAGGAGTCCCACATGTTTGTCAAATATAATAGAAGATAGCCTTTTGTTTTCCTTTCGTACAAGACACAATTTGGTCTAAGTGTTCTATGTATGTGGCTGATTTTTAGGGCATTGGGTTGATTTCCTACTGGATAGGTGGTACAGATGACAAGATTTCATAGCATAGTTAGAAGGTGCCTAGTGCCGTAACCACGCGGTTGTGGGCTCGAGTGATGTTACCATTCAGGAAAGAAAAAAAAGGAAAAAAACATAGTATTCTATTGGGTAGGAGTTAGGAGTTATATTACGATTTACTTTTGCTAGCATTCTTAGAGTCCTAGTTAGTCTTAAAAGTCCAATTAGAAAGTTTTTTTTTTTTTTTTTTTTTATATTATGATTGCATGTTTTCTTGATTTAGTGAATTGGTGTTGTCCTTTTTGAGATAAAAATCTTATAGGTATGGCCGAATAAATTATGTACCAACATGCGACAATGAGTCTTTGATATGTATATATAGACATTTTGGAATAAAAATTCAATTTATGATTTTGTTAAAAGCATGCTTATCTTGTATGGTGATGGTTCTATGCATAAAGTCTCATATGAATCGTGGTTTTTCTCCCTGGAAAGGGTTTCCACGTTAAATTTGTGTCTGCCTTCTTGTAGTGATTGCTTGTAGATTTATTTGCTAGTTCTATCTTGTTTGGCTGTTTACATCTGCTGCATTAGTTTGATTAATTAGACTAGCATCCATTCTAGTAGGTTCTGCGGAACTCTCAGTGGGTCCAAACACAGGCAGTTGCATTTGAAAGCACATGGACCAAGGATCCTGATGGCCAATCATGGACTTTTTCCCTTTCGTCTAGGGCTTTGCAAGGGTCAAGTCTGCCCAAGAATGGACCTCGTGGGCTGGGATTGAAGTAACAAAATGGCCCAGCCAATGCACTCATAGCTTTGCATCCAAAGGGTAGAACTAGATTACCCTCAAAGCTGGAGTTCCCATCCCTTGCTAGTGAGGGAAAAAAAAAAAAAAAAAAAAAAAAAAAAACCTCCACTGCCAAAACAATGTATTATGCCAAGTCAATTTGGGTAAAAGGAGGGATTTGGTAAATAGGGAGAAATTTCTTCTCTCAGGGGACTGGAAGTACAGTCCAGCTCTTGAGCCTCACTTGGGCCCACTTTCGATCAATGTAGCTCTTTTTGTACTCCTATTCTCCCCTTGATCTAGCACTATGACCAATTTTATATTTATCAAACCTTCATGTGAGTTGGATTGAATTGAAAAAAAAAAAATCTAAAGTATTTTTTGGTAAAGGGAGAAATTCATTAAAACCAAAGAAAAAAAAAACAAGCAAAAAAACCGTACATAAGCTTCGATGTCTCCACCAACCAGTCCAGAAAGGCCAAAGACTACAAAATGTCTCACTTTATAGAAGAACATAATCTAGCAAATTCATGCGTAGCCTTGGTATAGCTCCTAAGAACATATTTAAACTTAATTGATTTAAAACACCTAGAGGAATTAAAAAAAAAAAAACTATAGTTTTAAACTTTAAGTTGGTTAAGTCAAGGGGTAGGATAATCTGATGGGCTATGATACCTGGATACCACAAATTGCTTGTGGTACCCATACCGATACGGATACCGATATGGGATACCGTAAGATACGGCTTGGATATAGGGGGCCAATTTCAGGATACGGCTTGTGTTATTTTTCGCCCAATATTTCGGCAGATTTTCCATTTCGGCCAATTTCTGTCTTTCTTAGTTTGATCAAAAGGAAAACAAAAAAGAAGAGGAGGAGAGGAGGAGGAGACCCACCCTCTTGGACTGGGGCTCTTGCTTCGACTACTTTCTGTTCATGCTTCGACTGTTGCTGCCGCTGCTGCCTTCGAGCTCCAGCCTCCAGGTGCCAGGTATTCCTCCTCTTCTTCTTCCTCCTTTCCTTTTTCTTTCTTTCTTCTTCTTCTTCTTGCTTTTTTTTTTTTTCGTTCGTGCCATAGAGAATATGCCAACGAAAAGGGAGAAAAGAACCCATCACTCTTATAAACGAGTATGGGCCCGTTGGGCTTGTTTTGTTTCTTTCTTTTTTTAATGTTGGGCTACTGAGCTAGTCAGCCACTCAGCCCATTTTTCTTTTCTTCTCTTTTAATGTTGGGCTACTGATCCAATCAGCCATTCGGCCCACTTTTCTTTTTTACTCTTTTTCTATGCTGAGGTATTGTATTGTGAGGCCCACCTCATTGAAAATTTGAAACAAACAGTGGGCCTTTGTAATATTTGAGCTCTAAATTGAGATAAAATAAGCATTCTACCTAAAATAAATCCCTAACCAAATATTTATATTTATATATTTCTTGGAATGCCGTACCCTTATCCGTATCCTAAAATTTTGAAGTTGACGTATCGGATGCTCGTTCCTGTGTCCTATATCCGTACCCGTGTCCGTATCCTCCGGGCATCATTGCTGATGGGGTTGATATATTTTTATCATGCTTACTGTAAACAGAACTTTCCATATATGCTACCCATGGTAAGAACGTGTCCAACTGGGTCGCATGAGCTATACTACATGAGCATGTAGTTTTCTCATGCATAACCATTTTTTTCAAGCATTTTTTTGACGGTCCTTATAGAATTCTTTGTTAGCTATCCTTAAGAAAGGGTCTGTTTGGGAATTTACCAGTAAAGTAAAAGTAATGTAAAGCCTCAATTTTTCAGGCAATGGGTCACATAAAAATACACATTTTCAAAATCCCATCATTCTTTATAAAAAAAAGTCAAAAAGCAACCCCCTTCCTCCACTAAATGACAAAAAGCACTAATTTTTTACACAAAAAGTAAAAAAGATTCCCTACTAAGCAACTAAAGACAAAATACAATCCTAACCCACCTATATTTTATTCTCTCTTGATTTGATGCTTTCCTTTACCCTTATTTTCTGGGAAAATTACCAAGCGGGCTGTAAGAGATAGATGTAAATGAGCCAAGTGATGCTGTTGTTTGGTTTAAACTAAAATCCACAAGTTACAAAGCGCCTGGCAATTATAGTGCAAGCATTCTGTGTATGACGTGGATGAAGCAGGAGCTCTAATTGTCGAATAATCAACTGCTACAAAACACGAAACGGACATTGTCTCGATTGAATTATATACTCATGGCGAGCTCTTAAGATTTTTCAATAGAAACTGATCCCATATGTTTCACTTTCTATGATTCGAGGGCAAGGATTGGCACCTTGATCATGGAGTAAGATGTTGGACGGTTCACATAAGCTAAATCTGACTTATAATTAGGATTTATCCAAAGGTTGAGGTTGTGTTTGATTAAACTTATTTAAAGCCAACCATACTTTTATATTAGTTCCTTAAGAAAAGCTATTTATTCAAAATAGCTTTTTAAAAGAAATGGTCGTTTGGTTAGCCTAACTTTTGCACTTAATTTTTAATAGAAAAAATATCAAAACTTGTTTGATTAGATATATGAAAAGCAGCTTTAGTATATAATAATTAGATAACTTATCTTAAATCTCATAAAAGCTAATTTATACTTCATAAAAATTTGAAAGTCCGGGATCCTTACCCGGGGGGGGGGGGGGGGTTGAGCTACAAGTTAGTGACCAATTATAACCAATTTTAATTTCTTTAAAATAAACTAGTCACAAGTGATGATTAACAAACAAAATGCGAAAGCTAAATAAAAACAATCACCACAAAGTAAACACCATCACACAATGATTTATAGTGGTTCGGCTTCAATGCCTACATCCACTGCCGGCTTGTAATCTAACACCCCACTGGATTTCCACTATCTATGCTTTTCAATTGGCTAAGCAATAACCTTAACAGTATGCTTTCCAAGGCTAAGCAATAATCTCTATAATGTTGTTTTTCAAGGCTTAATAACAACCTGTACACAATGCTTTTCTTAAGCTAAGCAATAACCTTTACAAATAAAGATTTTCTCTCAAGGAAGTGTCTTCACAAAACACTCTAAGAGGTACAATTTAAGCTCAATTAAAATGCCTCTAATTAGGCGGATATGAAAGTGAAATTCAACTCACACAACACACTATGAAATGCAAAGATGAATGCTCATGATGTGTGTGTGTGAAAACTTCAATCAAGTTTAAAAAGAAAGCTCAATCAATTATATGCTTAAAGCAATTAAAAGTTTAATGCACATAAAGATATGATTGAAGTCAAATGCATATCACTTGAACAACTACAAACTTGTGAATGATATGAAAATCTAAAGATCACAAGTTGTATGGAAATGTTTAAGACTAATCAAGTGATGCATGTGAAATATTGTTTTAAAAAACAAGAGTTTAACTAAGATTCAAATGAATGAAAACAACAATGTAAGATTCAACCAAGAGAAAGAATCATGCTAAAAAAGGAAATCAAAGATTTTGAGAAAGCATGATTAATGAAGTTTTAAAGCAAACTTGGATTGAATCAAAGTAAAGAATCCATCACAGCATAAATCAAAGATAGAATGAAGGTAATGAATTCAATACATTATAGTTAACATGCTAAAAATCATTTACCAATAATTTAAGCAAAGCATGAAACAAATGATTAAGAAAACTAAAACTTACTTAGAGATTTAACTTCATTAATCCAAGCTTTAGCTTTTCTAATGACCCAATAGCCTTCTTAGTTCATTCCCCTTGATATGGGCTTCATTCACCTCAAGAATGGCTTCTCCAATCACTAAAAATGGTTTTGGAATGAACTTGATTTTATAGAAAAATCTGCCCAACGGCTACCTGTCGGTTAACCGACACCCCAACGGTCATAAGCCAACGGTCATATATTTGAAAATTTGCGGACCGAAATACACTATCGGTTAGCCTAACTGGACTTGTCGGTTAACCGACATGTGACCGACACCTTAATCGACAGCCCAAAATCCAGGATTTGAAGCTCTATGGAATTCGAACCGACAGCTGACCGAAGGAGGTTCGGTCCATGGTCGGTTAGTCGACACCTGACCGACAGTGTCCAAAATCTCAACTTTTGCATATTTCAAAGTATTTTCTTGTGGGGATTTTTGGGCCATTAAACCAAGCATGGAATCATGATTTAAATCAATTGGCCATTAAACCAAGCATGGAATCATGATTTAAATCAATCTAAGAGCTTTAAAATCATGAAACATAAAAAGCCAAATATGATTTGAAACTTTAAAACCAATGGCTAGCTTGATTTATAAAAATTCTTTGCATTAAATCCAAAACATGCATGAAACATAAGTTTTTAAAGGTTTAAAACCATGCAAGAAAATATAGATTTCAAGTTGTTGATTTTCAAAAATCAATGCTCATGTGAAAATTCAAATGATGATGAACATGAAAATGCATCCATCAAATTGCAATATACAAAATCCCTAACAATCTCCCCCTTTGCAATTTGATGGCAAACCGTACTCAACACTATTCAACACGAATTTGCACACTTAGTCTTCAGCTCCCCCTTGGCTAGACAAGGCTTGAAATCTTCTTGGATGCTCCCTTCACTTGGCTTGGGCTTTAGCTCTTTTTCTTCATTCTCCTTGATGCTTGGAGCTTGATCATCTTCAAGCTTTTTTTTTTCTTTTTTAGCCAAGCTTCTTCTTTAGCTCCCAAGCTTTCTTCTATCATCTCTCCCTTTGACCATGCATACTCTTCCTTTGGCAAGTTATGCATTCTCTCCCCCTTTGGAAAAATCTCCCCTTTTGCAACTTGAGCACTCTCTCCCCCTTTGACATGCAACTTGAGTATTCTCTCCCCCTAATTCTCTCAATTTTCTCCCCCTTTGGCATTAAATTGCAAAGGTATCAATTGAAGAGAGGTAGGAATTTCTTCAAGACCCTTGAGGACCCATATTCTCTTAACATGGATCTCCAAATGGTACCTACACACATGAAACAAGGAAAATACCTTTTAGGAGCACTTGTTAACAAAGGAATTCGAAAATGAAATACTTAACAGGGTATCATGTATGGGTAGCAAGTTATAAGGGTATAGAGCCAATGTAAGGGTAAATTTGATCAATGCTAATGCTTCCTTAGAAGGTTTGCACTCCCCCTCAATCTATACTCTCCTTTTGTCAAACTTTTGACAAGAATATAACTATTTGGCGCAAGAAGAAGATGGTTTTAACCAATTGAGGATTAACTTCAAGGGAAAGATTAGATACCAATTGATAATAATAATTGACTTTAATGCTCAATATGATCAAAATATCAAAATAAAGAGCAAAGCCATGGGAAAAGCAATCATGGATATCAATTGAAATAAAGAATACCAATTGAGATTCAAGGATAAAACTATTAACTCAATCACTCTAAAATGGAGTTAAAAAGAATATAACTATTAGGATTAATCCAAAATAGAGCTATCCATGATGTAATGGGGTTCACTAAACATAGCATTAAACAAAATAACTATGAAAATCATATGCCATGAAAATTTTGAAATCATTTCATTCAATCATTAAATATGACTATCATGTGCAAGATGAATGAAATGAAGTTCAAACATGAAGCCTACCTCAACCATTAACCAACCAAGATTATGAACACATAAACATGGTGGTCATGAGATTTACCTAGATGAGCATGAGAGGTGGCAAGCATGAAGATTATTATGATGCTAATAGAATGTGATAAACACAAAATTTCATCAAGCATCATAAATGAATATTCATCACTTTAAATGATATAACTAATGAGCTTAGAGATGAACAAGAGAAATTGCATTTAGAAAATATATGACTTGGTAGAACATGCAATTTTCAAAGTGTCAAATCATATGAATTCAACATCTAAGAAATCCATCAAACAATAGATATAACTATGAGATACAAGGAATGGATTTCAAAGAAGTTCATATGATCAATAACACTACTATGAAGTTGAAACATGTATAATAATGGCATCACAAGGAAAATACACATGAATCAACAACATAACCATCCATTTCAAAGAATAATGACTAAAAAACATAAGGATGGATTTGAGAGTTCTAGTATGGCATCTTCAAATAAAATTAAGAGCACAACCATACTTGGAACTAAATGACACTTGCATATAAAGAATGAGCAAAGATGCAAATAGCATATAACAAGTATTTCTTTCTAAAAGATATAAACATAAGCACAAGGAAATAAACTCAAAGGAAAATGCTTCTATGAATATAACTAACAAAGTTTAAAACATTTTCAAAAGAACTTTAATTCACTCCATCATTCAAAATCCAGCAATGAAACATTTAAAAAATGAACAAGTGATTATGAAAACCATGAAGTGAACTAATATCAAATTTCAATTTGTAATCAAGGATAACTTCAAAAGCTCATACAAATTGATTTAAAAATTATTCAAACTTGATATCAATTGGAAAATGCATTTATCCAAAACACATTCAATTAAAAAATATAACAATAAGGTTCTATCCAATTGAATCTCAAGTATATCAAATAATTGAATTTTCATATAAAGAAACTAACTTTGTAAGCATACAATGAAAATCAATTTTGATAATCATATCTTATCAATGAGACACAATCATTTTTCAACTTGCATTTTAAAAAGATATAACTTATTTGAAACACATACAAGTTGATTTTTCAAAGCAATATTTTTCCATATGAAAGTATAACTTAGAAATCCATGGAAAATCCAAATTGATTTAAATCATTTGTTTTTCAAAATAATATAACCATGACATTCAAACAAATGAATTTGCAATATCAATCAATTATGAAAGATCTAGCTATGAAAGCTTTAGAAACCATAATCAATTGAACATATATAGAAATGCATTACAAGTGATATAACTAAATGAGAGTAAAAAGCAAATCTATCATGTTGAAATTATAATCAAATGATTTTGAAAACCATGATATGTAATTAGAGAAGTACATGAAAATAAAATCAATTGATCACAAATAAACATTGCATTTAAAGAAATATAACTAATGAAAGAACAAAAATGCAAATGATCATGACCAACAATATGATTTAACTATAAATGATAGGTTGGTCAATGAGGTTCAAGGCCTTAAGGTTTGTCTAAGTATCTAACTTTAGGAATCCACCTAAGGTCTGGAGAGGGTTCATCTTTGAGGTCTAGTTTAGAAGTCCCACCAACTCTAGGAGATTTGACTTGATAAATTTTCAATTTGGACTTATCCCCATGATATTTAGATTTTACTAAATTTAGCTTAGATTGATGATTAGTCTTTTGAGGTTGGTGAGTTTGTTTCTTAGGGGATTGATTCATTTTTCTTTTCTTCTTAATTTCTTCCTTTACTTGACTTTTGAATTTTAAATTTAACTTAGCAACTTTCTTCAAAAGTTCTTTCATTTGTTGATTTAAGGGAGGTAGGTTGAGAAGCTTTTTGTTGATAAATTCTTTTATATTTGGTTTTTTATCTTATTTAACCTTTTTAGAATTTATCTTAGGAGACTTCTTTTTAATAGGTTTAACTTGTTTAATCTTTTTAGAGTCTTCATTGATTTTTAGTGTCTTATCCATCATAGAGTTTGATTTTACTTTCTTGGGTTCGTAGATGAGTTTAGACACATGGCTTCTTTTTAATTTTCACTCAAACCTAAAATGCCCTTCATGCCACAATAATTACATTTAGTCATGGGCAAGGAAGTGTGAGTGCTAGAGAATAAGGACTCACTTTTCACAAATGTGTTGGTGAATATAGGGTCATGAGAAATATTCCTATCAAATCCAAGATCCGTCCTATTTCTTTGAGATTTACCCAATGTAAATAATTTTTCAAATTTCTATTCACCTTGGGTAAATTTGCACTCAAGCTTTTGTTTGTATCTTTCAAGTTGAGTGACTTGGTTTTTAAGGGTTGAATTTTCATTTTTAACTTTTGTGAGTTCATTTTCAATTCCCTTAAATTTGTTTAATTCTTCATGGGCAAGTTTTAACTCAAATTTAAGTTCATTAACAACATTAGATCCAAGTTCTAAGGTTTTTAAATTACTTTGAGCATTAGACAAGTTTTCCTTGGAAATTGTCAACTTGGATTCTAAATAGATAATGTTTTCATCTTGCCTTTTTAATGTATCTCTTAGATTTAAATTTTCCTTATTAAGTCATCACTTCCTATATTTAATTCATTTAGTTCATCTTTAATATTAGATAGGTTATGCAAAGAGATCATAAACTTAGAGTCTAAATAATGTATTACTTCTTCTTTCTCTCTAAGTTCATCTTTTGAAGAAACTAATTCTTTATTTAGCTTTTTAGATTCTTTTTTTAATTTTTTTATTATTATTAACAAGCTTTAAGTACAATGTATACAAATCATCATAAGCTTAATGAATATCATCTTCATTTTCAATATTTTCTTCTTCTCTTGATTCAAATTTAGATTCATTAAGTTTAAAGTTTGAATCTCCAATAGTGGGAAGAAGGAGGGGTCTAGAAGAATCTACACAATCTAGCAAAGTGGAATCCATTGTAATGATTTTCATGAAATGCACAACTAGGGTTTTAACTCTAGGTTTTTACACCTAATCAAGAGTTTTAAACACTTGATCCTAAATATAGAGCACGAGGCTCTAATACTAATTGAAAGTCCGGTATCCTTACCCGAGGGGGGGGGGGGGGGGGGGGGGGGGGGTTAATAGGGTGAGCTACAAGTTAGTGACCAATTATAACCAATTTTAATTTCTTTAAAATAAACTAGTCACAAGTGATGGATTAATAAACAAAATGCGGAAGCTAAATAAAAACAATCACCACAAAGTAAACACCATCACACTGATTTATAGTGGTTCGGCCTCAATGCCTACATCCACTACCGGCTTGTGATCCAACACCCCACCGGATTTCCACTATCTATGCTTTTCAATTGGCTTAGCAATAACCTTAACAATATGCTTTCCAAGGCTAAGCAATAACCTCTACAATGTTGTTTTTCAAGGCTTAACAATAAGCTTTACACAATGCTTTTCTTAGGCTAAGCAATAACCTTTACAAATAGAGATTTTCTCTCAAGGAAGTGTCTTCACAAAACACTCTAAGAGATACAATTTAAGTTCAATTAAAATGCCTCTAATTAGGCGGATATGAAAGTGTAATTCAACTCACACAACACACTATGAAATGCAACGATGAATGCTCATGATGTGTGTGTGTGAAAACTTCAATTAAGTTTAAAAGGAAAGCTCGATCAATTATATGCTTAAAACAATTAAAAGTTTAATGCACATAAAGATATGATTGAAGTCAAATGCATATCACTTGAACAACTACAAACTTGTGAATGATATGAAAATCTAAAGATCACAAGTTGTATGAAAATGTTTAAGACTAATCAAGTGATGCATGTGAAATGTTGTTTTCAAAAACAAGAGTTTAACTAAGATTCAAATGAATGAAAACAACAATGTAAGATTCAACCAAGAGAAAGAATCATCCTGAAAAAGGAAATCAAAGATTTTGAGAAAGCATGATTAATAAAGTTTTAAAACAAACTTGGATTGAATCAAAGTAAAGAATCCATCACAACATAAATCAAAGACATCATAGTTAACATGCTAAAAATCATTTACCAATAATTTAAGCAAAGCATGAAACAAATGATTAAGAAAACTAAAACTTACTTAGACATTTAACTTCATTAATCCAAGCTTTAGCTTTTCTAATGACCCAATAGCCTTCTTAGTTCATTCCCCTTGATATGGGCTTCATTCACCTCTAGAATGGCTTCTCCAATCACTAAAAATGGTTTTGGAATGAACTTGATTTTATAGAAAAATCTGCCCAACGGCTACCTGTCGGTTAACCGACACCCCAACGGATATTTGAAAATTTGCTGACCGAAATACACTGTCGGTTAGCCTAACTGGACTTGTCGGTTAACTGACATGTGACCGACACCTTAATCGACAGCCCAAAATCCAGAATTTGAAGCTCTATGGAATTCGAACCGACAGCTGACCGAAGGAGGTTCGGTCCATGGTCGGTTAGTCGACACCTGACCGACAGTGTCCAAAATCCCAACTTTTGCATATTTCAAAGTATTTTCTTGTGGGGATTTTTGGGCCATTAAACCAAGCATGGAAACATGATTTAAATCAATCTGAGAGCTTTAAAATCATGAAACATAAAAAGCCAAATATGATTTGAAACTTTAAAACCAATGGCTAGCTTGATTTATAAAAATTCTTTGCAAATATAATGCATCCAAGATTTAAATCCAAAACATGCATGAAACATAAGTTTTTAAAGGTTTAAAACCATGCAAGAAAATATAGATTTCAAGTTATTGATTTTCCAAAATCAATGCTCATGTGAAAATTCAAATGATGATGAACATGAAAATGCATCCACCAAATTGCAATATACAAAATCCCTAACAAAACTAAATCACATGATAAAGAGAAACCTTATAGGTGAATAGGATCACCCACATAGAATCAAAGTTATGCCAATATATGTGAGCCTGAACACAAGTCACATGATTTACGGTCTCTATAAATATAATTTTAAAAAATATTAAAAAAAAAGAATATTTTTCATATATATTAAAACAGATTCCACCACCCTAAGTAATTGCATCAAATATTGTATCAGCAATGACATCTCTCATTTCCCACATCTATTGTCCTTGATCATCATGTGCTAGGTTCTCCCCTTGTTCACCATGCATTAGGTCATCATTGACTTCATTTTAGTCATAATCATTTTCATCATTAGCAGTTACTCATTTATTCGCATATTGATTGAACAATGTATCAATTCTCGCTTCCTGACGGATGAAGTTATGCAACTGCCATTGCAGTGACAACTATATACATTTGAGTAGGAAACGGATAAGGAGTCATTTCCTTTAATATTGGGAAGTGCGCCTTTAGCACTCTGAAGCAACGTTCTATTATATTCCTGACTGAGGAATGATAGAAGTTAAAGAGCTACTCTTTATCTTTAGGTTTAGTACCATCAATTGATGTTCAAGAAGTACAAAAGAGAATACAAATTACTTTCTGATCAACAAATCAATGCCCCAAATCATCTTTCTAGAGTAGAATGGATGCTAAGGTGGACTATCAAATTCTTTTTTTTTTCAGTAGCAGCATTGCCTAATTCTTGGCCTTTTGTCATATTTAATATTAAAACAACTTCTTACAAAAATACTCACTTTTCGTGGATTATCCTAACTGTGTCTTAAAAGTTTCCTTCACTTTTGACATGCTATCAGAAATTTCCAAGAGCAAAAATCTCTATTAAGGAGTTCTTCCAAACAAATAGGAGATTTGTTTGGAATCCAATTTAATGTGATGATTTTCATGTTTAGGATTATTATTATTATTATTATTATTGTTATATCTTTCTTTCTTTTTGGCCGTATTTGAATTGCATTGAGGAAATGAGACTTAGGAAGGATCATTCCTAACAACCTAACAAATCACATGATCTGCTGGAAGAAGTTCTCCACATCCTAATAACACAAAATAGGGTTCCCCACATCTAGGTTTTACTCCCCAACGCACCACTTTCTCCTTACTCAAATGAACCCTTACAAAAATTCTTTCCTTCATCATAAGACATCATAGCTACAGTTAGATCAACAGGAAATTATCATAATAAAAAGAAACGAGTACCTAGATTAGAAAATAAAGTAAAATAGGAAGTTCATTCAAGAAACCCACAACTATATTGACAACATAACAGAGGAATAACATAAGGAAAAGAGTAACTTTTGGTGCTGTAGACTTATAGAAATCTGTGAGAATAATTTGTAGAATGGAAAAGGGATTCTGGTCTTTATTTTATGATAAAATAAAGATGGGTATAAGGAAAGAAGGTGGGAAAAATTAAAAAAAAGGAGAAAATGGCTTGCTGGTTTCCGCCAAATCTCCGTTTCATTCGAAGCTTACCGCTACCACTGCTCACAAAAGTGATGAAGCTCGTCTTCATCGTGAAGTTTCTCTTAGGCTACTTACTCCAAAAGGGATGAGATTCTTTTACTTTTCCAGAAAGCTTCTTAAAAGGAGGATAACCAAACGGACTTGAAATTGATTATGGGCATTTTATAAGTAAAAAGCCCAAAAGGCCATATCATTGAGCCCAACCAAATGTAGCCTGAGCATGTTTGGTTGATATGCATGGCATAATATTAATAATTACCCTTTTATTTAAATTTGCTAGTTTTTTATTTTTTCTTAAATGTTCTAATTATATACTTTTTCTTATTATGTAGAAATTTTAACGAGCTGAGCGTATTTAAGCTTAATTTGGAGAGGTTTAAAGCTACAAGCTCAAATATGCTTTAAACCTCTCTAAATTAAGCTCAAATATGCATAGCTCCTTAAAATTCCTCCATAATAAGAAAAAGGCTAGAATATTGGAAAAATGAGAGAAGATCTAGAATATTGGAAAATGAGAAAAATCTAGAATAAGAAAAATCGTCAAAATAAAAATTTGAAAATTTTTGTAGAAAATCTAGAATATTGGAAAATGAGAGAAAATGTATTTTTTTTTTTTGCAAAAGTAACTAAGATAAGGGGGCGTAGCGGTCCCCTCATTTTATGAGGTCCTGTATCGCTGTATAAATAGAAAATAACAGTAATGATATTTTTTTTCACATGTATTCATGTTGCTTAGTTATGTTAACTTAGAAACTAATGAAAGGCTCGTAAAAAAAAAATAATAATAAAAAAAAAACTATGTCATGTAGTCAAGACGTAAGACTTAAGAGTACCTAGAGAAAAGAATACATCTACCAAAGGGGGTGTCTAATAGGATGTACTTAGAGAAGAATCCTTGAGAACTCTCTATATCGACTGTAATTCGTTTAGATCATGTGCTTTTTGGTGTTCTTTTAAACATTAATGGGTATAAGGGTTGTAGAAATGTTATTTGGAGACAAGAAGAAAAGAAATAAGTCTTATTATGCATTTTAATTTTTTTTGAAAAGTAGGAATCTGTCCCACTCTGTAGCGGCCATGTAGTGGGTGTAGTGGCCCGTAGCGGTCTCATAGTGGGCGTAGCGGATTGGAGCGACCGCTACTGACGTGAACAACGATAAATACCATTTATCGTAGCGGTCTTCATTGCTACGCCCGATATACGTAGTGGCCGCTATTTTGATCCATGGCAGAGTGTGACTTGTTTTTCACCATGCATGAATGTGTATGTGTTGTTGAACAAGATATCGCCACTATCCATGGGTCCCACATTACACCAAACTGTATCTGTATAATCTTCACCAATAGAAAGGGTAACTGAACATGCATACCTCACTTGTGTCACGATAGTGAATGGACAATGATATTTGTGGAATACTTGGATCCCGTCAATGGACGATCCTTCCTCCCTTTTATAATCTCATTTAGCCTTAAATCAAGGCAATTCAAACTTAATACAATCTAAGTATATGGTAAGTAAAGCTGTTACATTTGATGTATATGGAAAGAGGATAAGTTACAATGATTTGAGTCTATCCTAAATATATCCCACGTGATGGGTTGGGTTGTATATTTAATGGGCCTGGTGGGCTTTGTGTCAACTGGTGTTAACACCCCCCCCCCCCCGCCCCCCCCTCTCAAATTAATGATGGTCAAACAGCAACAATTTGCGAATCAAGAACTCATGGCGTGGCCTAGGCAGTCCTTTGGTGAAGATGTCTGCAAGTTGAAGTTCACTGGAGACGTGGAAGACTAATGACCTTGCGATCATATTCATCTCGAATAAAATGACAATCCACCTCGATATGTTTTGTACGTTCATGAAAAATTGGATTCTCAGTGATATGGATGGAACTAGTATTGTCCGCATGAAGTGGGGGTAGCTGAGGTCTAAGGAAACCCAAGATCTGCAAGTAAGCCATGAAGCCAAAGGATCTCGGAATAGGCAGAGGACATAGCACGATATTCGGATTCAGTGGAAGATCTGGAGACCCTTTCTTGCCTTTTGCATTTCCAAGAGATGAGCGATTCACCCAAGTACATACACCAGCCTGTAGTGGATCGGCGAGTATCCGGGTATCTGGCCCAGTCGGCATCAGAATAAGCATATAGTGTAAGTGGTGTGCCAATTGGAAAAACCAAGCCTTGTGTCGGAGAACCAAGAATATACCGAATGATCCTTTTGACAGCAACCAGATGGTGTTGCCACGGTGCTGTCCATGAATTGACTAATAATATTCACAGCATATGAGATGTCGGGCCGAGTGATGGTCAAGTAAACCAGACTCCCGACTGAGCGTCTGTAGGAGGTGGGGTCGGAGAGAAGGTCCCCATCATCTTTCCGGAGTTTCACATTGACTTCTAATGGGGTGTCCACAAGTGTTGGATCCTTTTGGCCAGCAAGATCAATGAGATCAGTAGCATACTTATGTTGATGTAAAAACAGTCCCTTCTTAGACTGTTGTACCTCAAGACCCAAGAAATATGTTAATGGACCCAGGTCTTTCATATGGAATGCAGCTTGAAGAGAGGATTGAAGATTATGAATCATATTACTGTGACTGCCTATGATGATTATATCATCTACATTTATGAGAAGTATGGCGTTAGCTTGAGCAGTTTTATTCAGAAACAATGAAGGATCATATGGACTTTGAGCAAATCCAAGATGAAGCAGAGTAGAATGAAATTTCTCAAACCAGGCTCTGGGTGCTTGTTTGAGTCCATACAGCGAGCGACGGAGCCGCGCCACCTCGTTTTTAGATGTAGAATCATATCCTTGAGGAAGATGCATGTACACTTCCTCTTTAAGATCTCCATTGAGGAAGGCATTCTTCACATCCATCTGATAAAGAGGTCATGAGCGTGATGCTGCAATAGCAAGAATAGTTCGCACCGTTGTCATCTTGGCCACTGGAGCAAAGGTCTCATCATAGTCAATACCATACTCCCGACGGTTGCCGAGTGCCACTAACCGAGCCTTATAACTTACCAGAGTTCCATCAGAGTGTAGCTTGATAGAGAAAACCCACTTACAGCCAATGGGTTTAATTAACGGAGGACATTGAACAACATCCCATGTGTGATTCACTTTGAGTGCGTCAAGTTCTTCTTGCATGGCCTACTGCCAACACTCATGTTGCACTGCGTGGGAAAAATGATTAGGGATATGAACAGAAGACAAAGTAGCAAGTAATGATTTATGGGTAAAGCCAAACCGATCAGGGGGCGGGAAATCCTTGATGATCGACGAAGAGGAGCAGACTAGGAGATGTCTGGTGCAGGAGCTGGGTCAAGTGCCGAGGAAGCTGACAAATCAGGAGGCTTAGGTGCAATCGTATTTTCCCGCCAACGCCTTTCATACACAAGTAAAGGCTTGATAGTGTCCGTAGAAGGAACATGATTATCACAAAAGTCAGGAACAAGTGAAAACATAGTAGGTTTATCATGATCTAGATGATGTTGGAAAAAATACTGATTTTCAAAAAACACGACATTACGAGAGGTCCGGCTATGTTTTACCTTAGGATCATTAAAAAAAAAAGCCTTTTTGGTCAGTCGCATAGCCTAAAAAAACGCACTTAGAGGATTGAGCAGATAGTTTTGTTCGTTCAATTGGGGGAAGAAAATAAAACATATACACCCAAAGATATGGAGATGAGAATAAGTTGGATGCTTATGAAATAAACGAAAATAAGAAGTTTCATTCTTTTTACGAGGGGAGGGTAGTCTATTTATAACATGAACTGCTGTGGATAGAGCTTCGGGTCAAAATTTTAGTGGAATAGATGATTCTAAGAGAAGTGACAGAACAATGTCCAAAATGTGTTTGTTTTTCCGCTCAGACACACCATTTTGTTGGGATGTACAAGGACATGATTTTTGAGAAATTATCCCTTTGGTTTGCAAAAAATTCTGAAACTCATGAGAAACATATTCACCACTAGAATCTGTGTGAATTGTTTTAATGGATGCGGAGAAGTGATTTTCCACATAAGCTAAGAAAATTTTAAAAGTAACAAACACCTCAGATTTTGAAAGCAAGAAATAAATCCATGTAAAGTGACTATAATCATCAATAAATGTAACAAAATTCTTAAAATGAGAATTGGATATGACAGGTGCTATACCCTATACATCACTATGAACAAGATCAAAGCATTTCAATGATAATGAGGTACTGATGGGAAAAGGACATTAAAGTACGAGAATGGGGATATCGTAATCTATTGTGCCATAATTGGCTCTTATTTGAACTAGAAGCAAAAAACAGAGCAGATGCAACCAAATTCCTATCTTGTGTAGATAGTTGTAGCGGAAAAAGACGGCCACACTTAGGTCCCTTCATTATCGCCTTCCCCGAGGCTTGATCCTGTATAATACAACCTGAATGCAAAAAAGAGATAGAACAATGGTTATCAACGAGTTGTCCAACAGATAATAAATTTTTAGATAACTGAGGAGAAAGAAAAACATGACTCAAAGGTAAGGGATGTGAGATCTCACCGATGGCAGTAATGGGTATATTGCCACCGTCTGCTGTATTAATTCGGAGATTTCCATCATAAGGCTTTAATTGAGATAAATGATCAGAAGAGTGGGTCATATGATTAGAAGCCCCCGAATCCATATACCAAGTAGAGTTTGAATGTTTGGGTTTACCTGAGAGACCAAGAGCAGAAAAAGGCATTTACAATAATCTATTGAACCATTTCAAGGGTAAGAGAGGATGAAGAAGGAGGCTGAGCAGGCATGACTGTTGTGGCAGTAGTACTAAATGCAGAAGAGGACGCATCCAGGGTTGCCAGATTAGCATTCTAAGAGGAAACCTGAGCACGACGCCGACATTTCGGAAGAACATGGCCTTTGCGTTTGTAGTAGGAACATAATTTCTGATTGCATTGAGTTTCGACATATCCATACTTCTGACAAGAATAACACTATACTTTGGTCATGTCTCTGTTTTGCTATTAGGATGAGCAAGGTAGGCAGCAGTTAGTGGTCCTCGGGAAATTGCTTGTTGAAGAGTAGCTTTGGTTGTAAGAGGTCGTTCCTCGCGAAGAAGCTCTCCTAAGCAAGAATCAAGAGATGGGGGAGGCACCCTGCTCATCAGATTTGAACGCTTTGACTAGTGGAATGAATGCTTTGAACCACCGCGATCGAGGCATCAGGTAGACTTGAGTAAATGATCTCAGTATAGTCCGTCCATAAGTGAATAAAATGAGAGTAGTATTCTTGGATGGACATTGTCCCTTGATTAAACTGAGAGAGCTGATGTTCTAAATGGAAACGTTTGGTGGAGTTATCCTGTTGATATACTTGTCTGAGAAAGTCCCACATTCCTTTTGCTGTTTTATAGGGCTGGAGATTCAGAATGTATTGTGGATCCACTGACCCTAGAAGCCAAGTCATGATTTGGGTATCCTTGGTTTCCCATTTAGATACTGCCTTGACATCCTTCTAAAGGTTTAGGATCAGTCCCGTCAACATTTACCCATAACTCTTTCCCCTTAAGGTATATTTGAAATTGGAAAGCTCATGATGAATAGTTTGTCCCATTGAATTTAATCAAGTTTCACTTTTGTCCATGATTATAACTCAAAATTACTAGATCAGCAAGCCTCTTTTGATCAAGTAATTTCAGACAAGAAGAAGAGAAGTCTTGATGTAAACATAGCCCAGCAGTAAGTCCAAACACAATCAGCAGAAACCAAAAATTGTAAAATCCAAATAGCGCAGCATGAGACAGAAGCAGAAATGGTAGCCAAACAGTGCAGAAATGACAGAAGCCAGTGCAAAAGTGCAAAAATGACAGAAGCACTATCTGTGTGCAGTTTCACAAAATAATAGGTCCAGGTGACCTGGATTTGGGCTCCTAATTCCTTGCGTGGAGCCCACTGCTTGATCCGATTGAGAATAAGATCAATAAGGTTCAAGCAGAATCAAAATGTCTTTCCAGCAATACAAGATTCATCAAAATCCATCCACAATCCAAGATTTTGTACGGCTGTGATCAAAACTATCTTAGAAAACTGGAAAATAACAAGTCGGGTCAAATGGCCTACCTTTGCTTTTGGAAAAATTGTGAAAAAATCTCCAAAATTAACAGGAGAGGAAGTCAATCCTAATCAAACTAGGAAACAAGAATAAGAATCCCTATCTAAATTAGAAAGCCTTCCTAATTACAACTCTTAAAATTAGAAAATAATAAAATGAGAAAAACTCTAGATTTCCTTGGGCCCCACATGTATCCCACGGTTGTATCTCCTGCTGTATAGTGATGTATCTCCTACTGTATAGTGATGCTGCTGCATCACTATGTGAATCATGAGTGCAAAGGACCCCTAGTGAAAATGAACGTGATGTTCTTGCATGTTTAAGGAGAAGGAAACCCAGATCAGAAAATTTTTGCGAAAGAGGAAGTTGATTTTGGATTCATTAATCATACTTAGCCTTTATTTTTATATATGAACGTTGTGATTCTTGTAAGGGACAATCTTTTTCTTTACAGTTGCATTATACCTCTCTTGTTTGTGAGTTATTGTAATGTTTGATCTTTTTAGTAAAATTTCCCATTGTTGCTGAAATGTTGTCCTCTCCGTCTGTTATTAACTAGTGCATGTTTGTTTCAGCATTCTATTATTTTATCCCCCTTCTTATGATGCCTGGATATCCACCTGGGACACACCGTGGACATTATAAAGACATGAATTTTACACCTATAAATGAACTATTAGATAGCCTCCTCTTTCCTGCTGCTTTTCATTTTCATTTGTCCAACCTACCTAGGACTCTGCTGAAATTTCGAAAGAAATTTCCTTTCCTACCTGAAACTCTGTTGGAATAATTGACAGATCATCCCAAACACACCCATCAAAAAGCCCCCATTTCCTTTCCTGCCGATCCTTCGATACTACTCAAACATCTGAAGAAATTAATGCACTCAAACATCTGAAGAAATTAATGCCCAAATTTCTGAAGGAATTAATGCCCAAATCTTGGATCAATGTGGCCCCAACTTTCATCTCCATAGCACTACCAGACCTAGTCCGCCAGGCAAACCCTGAACTGCGCCCGCACCCCCCCCCCCCCCCCCCCCCTACATCTTCTGTTTGAAAGCCTCTGACCGTTAATGGCCCCTCAACAATTCACTGTAATAAAAGCTTAAATTTTCAACATGTATTACCAAAGTCAGTACCTTTCTAACAAGCTGACCCGTTCCAGTTAAAATTTACCTGATGGTGCCATAAACAAACTTAAATCCTATCTTAGGCTCTCTCGAATTAATCAGCCCATTCCAGCCTCCTGTTGACTGGCCATCTTATAACCCAATCAAAGCCTATATTACTGGTGCAATATCCCCGATCCACCAAATAACCACTGAAACTTCAACCCCATACATTTTCTGTTTGAAAGCACTATCCTGATTCTAGGCCCCTCAGCTACTCACTGTTTCATCTTGAAGGGGAAATCGACACAATGTCAAACTGTATTACCCAAAATGAGTCATTCCCAACAACCTGACACAGTTACAATTTAAACTTGACACTTGACAGCCCTAAATCAGACTTTAATCAGGCCATTAAAAAAAATAAAAATTCCTGCCTTCGCCTGTCCCCAGTTAATCGGCCCATTTCAGCATTTTGTCAGCTAGCCATTTTATAACCCATTCCAAGCCTAAAATACGGGCACAATATCCCTGACCCACAAAATAACCACTGACATTGCCTTATACAACAACTGTTTGCAGCCCCATTCATTATCCTGGTTATCCTTTAAAAGTTTATATTTCATTCAACCTTGCAATCAGCCCACAGGCCCCAACCTAAATGCTGTTACTCATCCTACTACAGAGCCACAAAATCAGGACTTGGTTTGACAGTGGAACAGCCGCCTAAACAACCCTTGAACATCTGAACCAGTCTGTAAGTTTAGCTTTTCACTGTCCCTACCACCATGAATTTCAGCTGTTCTTTCCTCGTGCTCTAATGTTCATTATGTCTAATCTAATCTGGACAACTGTATTGGGGAAAAACGTTAGATATTGGTACCAATATTATTTATTTATGTTTATTTTTATGTTTTTTTTGCCTACGATCCTTACCCACTTTGCACACTCTTACACGCCCTCGTCCCTAGGCGGTGGGATGGTAGCAAGATTAGTTGCTTCTTCTAGTGGTACTAAAATTGTGTTCCGTGAATGGGAGAAAGGAACATTTGGAAAGAATCAAATCTTGTATTTCTCCAGCTTGCGATAAGCTTGGTCCCAATGTCAATAATGTTTAAAATAGTAGTCATTAGTCATAATCAACCAGCCAAGAAAGATCTTATGTTCATGGATCATATGGTGGAACAATTAAAGAAGGAAAATCCAATGGTCGAGGAAGACCATGCAAACTCCAACAGAAGAAATACCTATAAAAGAGAAAAACTGTTGGGAGCGAGTTCCATAAATAAAATGGAAGCGAAAAATGATTCATTTAAAGATAGGCCAAGTACAACTTGAGATCATATATTCAATCACAAAAGGACAATGGAAAGACAATCATAATGCCCGTTACTGGGAAGGATCCAATCATAGAAGATAAAGTCGAATAGTTGGATGATGAAGAATATCCAATGAAACCTATTATTTTATTTCCTTCTTCATATCATTAGATGGATCTGATTGGTGAGATGTCGCTCGATCCTCCGATCTCGACTAGCCTTGACTAATATCCAACCATTGATCTCTTCTCTAGGTGGTTTTGTTTTCAGATTGTTGGCGAATGCTGCAGATGAACAATCAATGGATGATCAAAACAGCTCATCATCCAATGGTTAGATTGAGACCGTCTGTTGATCTAATGGTCCAATGGTGCTCCAAAGTAAATTCAAGTCATTGGAAGAACATCAAATTGAGAAGTTGTACGGTTGATCTTTGATCCATGTGAACGATAGTGTAACTCGAGGTTCAATTCTTCCAAGACAGGGAGAATGATGTAGATACTACTTAGTGGAGATCAAAAAGGGTCTCATGTCAAGTCCAAGGGGCCCCTCATTTTGGTTGAATTTAGTGGGTGAGGGTTCCTTACTCTTTTGTTACTTTTTTTTTTTCAAAACATAACTTGGTTTTTTATTATTATTATTATTTTTTGATGTGGCTGGTTTTTTGGATCACCTCTGTTGTTTTGCTATAGGGAGTAATCCTATTAGTTAGGAGTTCTGTTAAGAGGCTAGTTTGTTGAGAAAGTTTTATAATAAGGGTCCATTTTTTATGATTTAAAGTTCATCTGGCCTGTATAGTGTCCTAGTTTTGTTAGGATAGTGCTTTCTTGATTTGTGCTCATTTTTTGAGAAAGGAATCCTAGGTTTGGACAAATGCAAATTTGCACCCGGATATCTTATCCTATCAACATGTGGTAAAAGGTCTTTATATGTGTTTCGAATTTCGAATTTAGAATTTAGGTTAACAAGAACCATTGTAAGGTCCCCGACCTTAATAGGGTGTTTAATTTCCTAATATTGGTGGTTAGCCATTGTTATTCTAGTTAATTAGGCAGGTTTAGTGGCTAAGCGAGTTTCTTTCATCAATAGGAAGTGGTTTGCGAAGTTTAGTTTGATTCCAAGTCCCTAAATTAAACACCCCGGATCTGGTTTATTCTCTAATCGGGTTCAGGGCCGTGACAACCGTCGTATTCGATTACCACTTATTGATAATGCATGGTAGGTAGATTCTCGTACAATTTGATTCAATTACGTTTGCAGTGAGCCCAGGTTGATATGCAGTTTTTATGGCCACTTGCCCGCATGATACCAATTCTCCCCTGAAAATTAGGCGAATTACTTCATCATGGGACACGTGAATAGGCCAGCATAACAAGGCAATAAGGCACCATGGAATGCTCATATAGTTTTATATAAGAAAAATGTACCATTGACAAAGGAACAATGAGAAAGAGGCTAGGCTTAAGGTAGCCAGGCGAATGAATTAATGGATTAAAGCATTGAAAAGTAACCATTGAGAAACATTGAAAAGTAACCATTGGGAAATGGCCATTGAAACTCCATAGAAAGTATTAAAAATATAAACTTAAAAAAAATTAAATGTCCCAAAAATTTTAAGCTTGGTGAAAGATTTAAATCTTCAATAGAAATCTAACCAAAAATCATACTTCCCAGAAAATAAAATTTTGTTAACAGAAAAAAAAAAGAACTTCAAAAATATTTTGAATATCCAAATATAAAACTTCAACTTCAAAAAAGTATTTTAAATTTATTTTTTTGAAAGAAGTATTTTGAATTTATAAAAATGAACTTACTAAAAGAAATTAGAAGAATTAAACTTTCTAAAAGTAAAACTTCTAGAAAATCAAACATGAGAAAGTTTTTTAGTTTGCTTTTTTAGAAATTATATTGTTGAAGTTGTATACTTGTATGGAAGTTAATTTTCTTTTAGGATTTTTTTTTTTTTGTTCAAAGTGTTACGATGTTTATTTTTTGTTAAATCTAAAATATTTTTAATTTTAAATTTACATTTTGAAAGTTTAAATTTTGGCAGTTTAGATTCTGCTCACATACATGTGCAAGCACGCACAATATGTGTAGACAACATGAATGAAGCATTTTACCAAAAATAAAAACATGAATGAAGCAAAGTTTAGGTGTTTTTTCTGGAAGCTTAAACTTTTTTTGAAAATTTAATAAAAAACTTTCGATTTTTATCTTTATTTTTTATTTTGTTTTTAAATATCTTTTTTGAAAGTTTAGTTATTTTGGAAGCTAATTCTTTAGAAAATTTTAGCTTTTTGAATGTTGAGCTTCTTTTGGAAGTTCAATTTTTTGGATGTTTATTTTCTGGAAACTTCAACTTTTGAGAAGTTTTACTTCTTTTTAATGTGTAATTCCTTTTTAATTAATTTTAAGTTTTTTTTCTCCTAAAAGCTCAGATGGGTTTTTAGTGTTCCCTTTCTGATACTTTAATCTATTGATCTGGCTACCTTTAGAGATGCGCTCTTTTTCATTGTTCCTCTGATGGTCCCTTTCCCAAGCTAGCACTATGTGAGCATGCTGTGGCACCTTGTTGCATCGTTATCTTTGCCCATTCTATTGTTTTATGATGATACCTTTGTTTATTTTCAGGGGAGGGTTGTCAGCTTGCACGAAAAAAAAAAAAAAAAACCCTTTGTCTAACTAAGTCTACTTATTCTTAGAGGTGGTTTATTTACCGTACCTTGTTGTGTGTTAGTAATCAGCAATGAGAATCTTGAAAGATTATTACAACTACTAATTTTGTCAACAACGCTTCTCTTTTGTGCTGTGGTGATTCCATCTAGAATTTGGCCGTAGGTGAGGATTTGTAGTGTTTTACACATAGGGAAAGTCTAAAGTAAGGATTTGGAGGAAAACCCTTGAATCTGTGCCTTAATCAAGCAAGTGAACCCTCATCAGGCTGGGGTCTAATTGAACCAACACCTACCTTCAACTGTGTCCTAGATTATTTCTTATTCGTTTCCAGAACCCCTACCATGATCTGCCTCACTGACAGTCCCATGTTTGACCTGCTTTCAATTGATAAGCAGCGCTCCATGTGCCCTTCGGGGCCCCTTTCCTATTGGCAAGCCTAGATCACCTAATAGCTGACTTGTAGGTGAACTCTGATCCAATGACGCTAATTTCCCATCCTAGGCCCAATAATTAATTATGTTCAGCTGATACAGATTGTGTAAAAGAAAAAAAAAAAAGAAGCCACAACTGTTATAGTTGATTAAATATGTTCAAAATCAATAGTTAAATAGAAACCTTTTTGTTTTTCCAAATACTCTTAAACCATATCATCATATGCATACAAACTGAAAGATTATGTTCATAACCTAGAGTGGGTACAACCAAGTTTAAACTTCAGAAGCTGTTGTCCTACAATCATAAAACAGTGGCTGCTACACCTCCAAAATGTATAAACGTTGTCTCCTGGTATACTATGTACCAAAATTCCACCCAAGCTGTTGTCGATCACTCTGCAATATAACATATAAAAGAAGTATGAGCTCAATAGCTTAGCAAGTAGCTTGCCATATTAATTATATTAATTAGGATTCAGGATCAATTGGAAAAAGCATACACAATTTAAAGCAAATCATATGATCCTGTATGATGTAAAAATACTAGGATCTGAGAGTCTAGAATGCACCATCCATCTGTGGGCTTCATCATTTTGATGGTTTGTAGTGGTTAACTAGGGCAGCTTTATTGGTTCTGACTTGAACATTTTACTTTACATCTTAGGTTTATATATGCAAGTGGCCTGATCCTGCTTTGACTGTTATTTCATTCTCAATGTCAAGTAGTTAGTGGTAAAATAATGTACTCATTACTGGTTCTTGCAAGTTTTGGTTTTCTATTCTGGTTTCCTAGAATCTTTACTTAAAGCTTCCTCTTTATATAGGCCTGTTTGTGGTGCAAAAGTGGATGCTGTCCTAATGTTTCTGAATCACAAGATTATAAGTGGGGAGTAATTGAGCTGTTTCATTACATTGGTGTGCATGGAGGATTAGTGTGAATGGAGGAGATATGAGTCCACTTCTCTCTGGTTTAGTTGATTTAGCATCGCCATTACAGGCTCCTTTCCTTGAAGTCAGCTTAGCTATACAGTCTCATCCACATCAATCAGATTTGAGGGCTGAAATGTGGCATACATGGAGAATTTACATTCCTTGGCATATGTGGTTAATGTTTGATAAACTTGAAGGGATTTGATGCTAAGAACAATACAGGAGGTACTCAAAATGATGGCAGCCTAAAGATGAAGATGCACTTATTGAATTGGACATTCATTGGGTTGGTGAGTCACTTTTGTCGGAAGCTAAATTTTATTATTATCTGTTCATCTAAATGCTGTCTGAATCGTTTCTTTTCTTTACCTTTTGGCTAATGCTTACGAGGAAAAAAGTGGAATTGTTAAGGCAATGTTGTGTAGTAACTCTCATGTACAAAGATTGCTTTGAAATGGCACAGCTATTTGAACAACTAGCAGCCACGGTCAATAACACCTTATATGATCAATTCTGATATGGGAAGATATTCTAGGAAATCATTGAGCCAATGTTTACCCCAAGTATTGGCTGCGATGGGGGCAGACTTCTAATGTAATCAGTGCAGTCATTTCTGGCTTCTGATATGTTGGAATACTTCAATTCTAATGGTTGTTCCTAGACTGTTGAAGGGCATTGTAATCTTAAAATATGACAGAAATGAATTTGACGGGGAATTTGATGGAAAATTTCACTGAAAGATCAAACTCCATGACTTTCACACGTGCACCTCCTTGACAATTGAATGCCACATTTTCAGTAGAGTTTTCCTTGAGGGCCATTTTGTCTCCATGGAATTGAATTAAGAGGAACTTATTGTGTGGGTACCAAGTACCAACAAAAGATTCAGAGGAAGGGTGGAGGATATAAGGTGGAGATATAGATGGGACCTTAGACTTTCCTATAGGATATAAAGGTGATGGCTGGCTATTCATTTCCCATCACCGCTTAAATCATTTTTAATTTGAGGGGAGAGTATTCGACGGTCATCTATGGATCTTCACCATTGTTTCTTCTACACTTTTAGGAACAACATTTTTTAGGATTCCTATGAATTTCAATTCCATTCAAATAAATTGGGCCGAGTAACAGTCTTCTTTTCGTGTTTTGGACATCTTTTCGAAATGGCCAAAAGTGCTGGGTGATTCTTTTCTGTCCTTGTGTCACTGCAATTTCATAGAAGGGATGGGAAGGACCCTTTTCTTTGTTTTGGTCTTGTGACATGGTGATCTCTGTCCTTGCTCACTCCCTCCTCTTCTCTCTAGGTTTTCATCTCTCTCTCTTACACCATGATTGATCGTGGAGCATTTGCGGGGTAGTTGAGACTTGGTCATCCATGATTGATTGCAGCTTATTTACTGGTTGGTTGAGCATCAATGGGTTGCTCTGATAAAACCTGTTGGATTTCTTATTGGTGGACTGGTGGTTGTCTTTTCTTGTTCCAATTTAGCTTGTCAGTGTAGCTCTTATGCACTGCTTGGTAACCTTTCGGTGAAAAAAAGGATAAAAAAAAGAGTTGCCCATTCCGGATCAGATGAGGTGAGGCCTTTTGCCATCCGCGTTTTGGCTGGAGGTGAGTCCATTGACTCCATTCTGACGACTCTGCCCACACACACAAGAACGTGGCTCTTTTCTTCTGGACTGCGTTTCTGTGTGAGCATCAATAAAATAGACTCCCACTCTACCTTGATCCGACCCCTTGTCAAGGTACTCCACTCTTGAGGATGCATATTTGTTGGGGTCAGTTTATTTCCATGGTGTGTCCAACTCTTTTATTGCGGCATGATGTCTCTGAATCCAAGTGACAGGTCTGTGTAGCCGACTCATCTCCAGCATGAGCAAGATGCAAGATCCGGAATTTGGACAGGACACTACCTGAAAGGTGGCCTTAAGAATTCTAGTTGTTGGTTGATGCTGTTGATATGGTTCCAGTAGTTGGGTCTGGATCTGTACATTTCCTGACAAATTAGAAACGTGGTTGTGATATTTGAATTGGATTCCTAAAATAAGTTCCATTTCCTTCTGTTTGGGCCAGTTTTCGGGTACCCATTGCAATCCTTACTGCTTCCAAATTCAGGTTGCAGCTGATTCCCCTTTATGGTGACAGCCCGTGTCCATTTCATTCCAGACTGCTGCTGTATTTACCGCATTCTGGCTTCTTCATACATAGATTTCAGATAATTTCTTGGTTTTTGATCATTTTGAGCTTGGTTGAGGGTCCTATTTTTCGAACAGATTTGTGGCCTGTATTTCAGGCTCAGATTTATATCCATCTCAGCTCAGGTTCCGGCTGTGGCTTTTTAGTCAGGTTGGCAGGGTATGTGAGTATTGCCAGGGTATAAGAAAAAAAAAAAACAAGTAAAATGGCATTTTTTTCACTCAAATTCTCTCCCAACTGCATGTCCCTCTCCGAACACAACTGTAGCAAACAGCAATCCATGTACTTTTTTCAACATTGTGTTTTACTTTTGTGCCTTGGCAAAAAACTCACATTCCTCCTGTGTGGTGGCAGTGGTGAACCCATGAAATTTTGCATGTGGGTGTAAAAACAAAAAAAAAAAAAAATCTGAGGCGGCCAAAAAATCAAAAAGGTTTTAGGGACCTATGGCCAGTGGCCTCCCCCTGCACCTATCTCATGAACACTCAACTCTCTCTCTCTCTCTCTCTCTCTCTCTCTCTCTCGAGGTTGTGCTACACTTACATCTCTGTTATGATTTTTCTTAAACATAAACACCCAACTGTGATTGGGAGTTTGGTTCTCAATCAATTTTGCCTAGTGTTTGATCTGTAGGTACTTTGGTCTTCTATTTAAGTCCCTTGTTAGTTGAGTCTCTCAATGACAGGGAGAAAAAGAAAAAAGACTTAAGCTTCAGACCCTGGTCTTTTATTAGGCCTCCCTCTTTTGTCCACGTTGGATGCATGACATTCAAAAGGTGTACTAGCTATGATTGTGTGATCCCATGATAAAAGAATGCTCTGCCAGTCACACTTTCTGAATGGTCTCATTCAATTATTCCAAACAGCACCTGGACATTGTCCTTTAAAATTGCCCATTCCAGTAGGTCCCAACCTGGATGGATTCATGATAACCAAGAGACACGGGGTGATTTTGAAACGTTTTGAACTGGAGGAGTGGTAGTACATGAAATATTAGGCTGATCATATCATCCTAGCCCTTAGTTTCATATCTTCAAATTTTATTGACCGTACATCAAGCAAACTGATGGTAATGAAATCCACTGGTGGCTAATGCCCGGACCAAATGTCAAGTGAGGATCAGTGTCAATTCGAGATGGGTAAGTTTTGTGAAGGGACTTGATTGTCCATGTGGGCCCCAGTTATGAAAAAAAAAAAAAAAAGACTCCAAAAAAGTGGGACATTATGAAGAATGTGAGTTTATATATTGTCCTGGATTGTAGCAGTACAAATCTAGATCTCCTGATCCTTTATAATTCCTTTGGGCCATAATAAATTAATCTCAAATTCTGCATTTGGTCTTTAATTTCTTTCGCACCTGAAACTTGCACCTGCTTCCTATCACTTCCTTTAACTATCACCTAAAGGTGTTTTTGGGTTGTTGGTCATTGACTTCTCTCTCACTTTGGTCCTATTTTTTTTAGTGATGTTTGTATTTTAAATTGGCCCAAGTTGTTGAGTTTAAGGTGATTAGGCCAACTTATGCCAGTGACTTAGGCCAACTTATGCTAGTGACCCTTCGATTTTTTTTTTTTAAATTATATTTTGGCTAGTCTAAGTTATGCAAGTGACTGTTGAACATATTCAACTTGGAAAATCATTGGCCAAGGCATTTGTTTTAGAGAAGGCAATGGGGCAGTTTTATATGGGCGGGCCAAACCTGAACCTACCCCAACTCACAATTACCATATATAATTTTATAAACCCGACCTGCTCATGATAGGTCATTTGTATTTGATACCAAACCCTGCCTGTGAAAGTAAGGAATCCAGAATCAGGTTTAACGGTGATTATATATATTTTTTAACATAATAAGATGCTATTTAAATGTTAAATGAGCTGAATATGAATCAAACACCTCAACCTAATTCTGTTGCATTAAAACTCAAACCTGCCCCAAATCCAATCCGAGTCTTGAGTCCACATATCCAAATATACACAAACGTGAAACGTATGCACTCGTTAAAACATGTGTGTTTAAATGGATTGATAAGACCATCAGATTAAGCTGATTTTGGGTCAGACTCAGACTAAGATCTTCCAATTCACGTTTACCATGTCAACTGTGATTAGCATGCATGGGTGTGTTCTAATTTGAGGTTTGTCTTCTAGGGTGTCAGTTGTTGGGGTTCATGGTTATAGCCTAAACAAAATGACATTATTATGATGGAAATACAAATCAAAGGCTGCTTTTTTACTCTCTGCTAAGTATTTTTAATTATAATTTATAAGCGCTACGTATCCGGGTTTGAGTTGTGTGCATCATCATAATATTATGGTCTGAAGGGCCTTGAGCCCGGACCTGTATCCCGACCCAGGGTCTATACTTGGACCTCTGGCTTGATTTTTTTTGTTGGGTCCAACCCCAACCCATTTATTAGTTTGATGATACTCTTAAGGGTAGGCTACTTGGACCCATATTCTCAACACTAGTGGAATACGTCACAATAACTAACATTCATAACAAGTATGCAAGGGGACACAATGTCAACACCACAATGCCTACTTCTCCAAACTGTTGGAAGTAGATGAGTTTTGAGAAGCAACTCCTACCTCTTTTCACTTGTTGTAGTTAGTTTGTTGAAGGCAGATCTACTTAATCATCTTTCTCTTCCTTTGTTGTTCATACACACCTAAACAACCCCACATCCACATGTATATAAGCTATTATCACTTGTGAATCACTTGCTCCATTAAACAAAGTTCCTCATGGCCTGCACAATTGACAATAACCTGGGAGGATCAGTGGCAAACAAGGCTTCATATATGAAGGAAGACGCCGGCGATGCTGATGCTGACGATGATCTTTTTGAGATTAATCTTGATTTCCTCGACAATATTCCCCCGCCCCAGTACTATGACGCCCATTTGACCGCGGATGGGATTGTGCTACTTGCCAACTGCTTGTTGCCTGTTGATGATATTTCTAGCGCTATTCCAATTAAATCTTGGGTCGAGCCTATGACAGGAAAGTCAAGCCAGCTTTCAGAGGTGATGTCCCGAGGGAAGTGCTGGGAGGAGCCTCATGGGATGGATTGGTATGCGTTGGGAGAGCTGAGGGGTTCACCACGGCCATCACCCCATCGGAAAAACTAGTGTGTGACTTCAGAAGGGATCAGAAAAACTAATGTGCGACTGAAAAGAGGTTAGAAGAACTAGTGTGTGACTTCATAAGAGTAGGCCATGTTTGTAATATGACAATTAAAGGCATATTATTTTAAGTAGGGACTCTTGTTATTGTAGTTTAGTAGCTACCTTTGACAGCGATAAGTGTTTTTCAAAATTTCAGACCTTGGAGAATTAGGGATGAGAAAAGTTAGTTACATGATGCTTTAGTGTGTGCACAGTATATCCTTGAATCTTTTAAAGCTTTTGGAGACTCTAGGGGATGGCAAAACCTGATCCAACCTGCTAGTTGGACACGCCGAACCTAGCTCAAATCTGACTTGCGCTATATATGGGTCAAGAAATCTTGGTCAACGTACATGAAGTCGGATACAGTTTTGAACCACGTAGCCTGAACCCGGCTTCATTTTGTATAAGAATCCCTTCGAATAGATTTCGATTCAGATGTTACAGTTCAACGAGAATAGATTAATAGTCTTTTGATTCTGCTCTGGTGGGGTCAAGATTTGCACCCTCCAATGTAGCTTTGCACTACTAGATCATTGTGTGGGGAGATTTCCAAAGTTCCAGGATTACGCTAATCACAGCCATCAGATGGGACTAAGCATTCTCACGTGCCATCCGCGTGCCACCCACCTGGCACCAGACTCACCTCGGCTGCCAGGACAGGGGCACCAGCCGAAGTTAGGCAGGTCCGGGCCGCTAGCGCCGAGCTCGGCTACCCAGGTGCCCACCTCGGCTGAAAGCTCCACCTCGGCCGAAGGTGCCGGGACGAAAGCCGAAGCAAGAAGAGAATCTCCACTCACGCCCTTCGCCCCCCACGTCATCGGACACGTGGAGGAATAGGGGCACGAGCCAGTGGGACAGATGCGACATCCAGCCGTCCACAATCTTCGCCAGATCCCTGACAGGGCGGCATCCAGCGGCTGAGGCCAAATCAGGGCAAGGCCCGAGGGTGGATCCGATGGTACCCCTACTGCCAAAGGCGTCTAACACAATCTGGCCCAACATGACGCGCATTTAATGCGATATGGGCTGACCCGACTGGCATTAAATGCAAAGTGGGTTGGATTGGACCGCATTTATTACTTTGTGGGCTGATGATGACTTCCCTATCACGTCATGGGGTCCACACCAAAATATCATCCAAAGATATCGTCCAGGCGTCTATAAATAGAGCCTCATTTCACATGCAAAGGTCCGCACAATCCAAATCTGAGAATCGTTACTCTGCCTCTCTTCTCCCTCTCCTTCCTTCGTTCCAGTTCATTCACTGACTTAGGCATCGGAGAGCCTTGCGCCGCTCAGGCCAGGGTCCTCTGACCGCTTGCTCTTCCCTTTCAGGCTTTCAGGCAGCTGGTTATCTTCTTCGTTTGGATAAGTCCTGTAAGGCACCCAGATTATTGTGGGTCATATCTTTTCTGCACCTACAATTGGCGCTGTCTGTGGGAAAGTACTATCCCAACCTTCCCAACCTTCTCAATCTTCCCAAAAACCATGCCTCCGAAAGCTAAGAAGTGCGGAGAGTCCCAGAGAGCAATACTCGAGCATCCGGGCCCGTCGGTGGACGTCCCTCCTCAGGGACGGCCAGGAGCGGACCGTGGCGCGTCAGCAGGCGAGGAGCGCGTAGCCTCGCGACCCTTCTTCGAGATTCCCTTCCGAGAGGGAGTCGAGACCTCGTGCTCTGACGATGAAGTCCCGCCTCCCCCACGAGGGGAGCGTCGACGTGAGCACCCTCTCAAAGGCAAAGCTCCAGCAGTGGAGGAGCCACGCCGCGTGCAACCCCCTGATGCTGGAGGAGACATCGCAGCTCAAAACGCTCTCCTCCAGGACCAGGAGCGACTAATCCGCCAGCTCTAGCAGCAGCTGAGAGCGGTGCAAAATGCCTCTCAAAGGCAGCCCTCAGAGCCCCAAGGCGAAAAGAGAGCTGTCCAAAGCAAGGTAGTCCGGCCATCCCGAGAGGATCTAAGGGCCTTTCTGGATCAAAAGCGCAGCCATGCCTACGATGAGAGCTCGAGCAACACCCGTAGCCACCGTGGCCGCGACGGGCGAGCTCATAGCCATCATGGTCAAGGCCATGCAAAGCGGAAGCCAAGAGCGCTGACGCCAGAGAAGGACGACGAGCAGGAGCAGCTCGACAAGCGCATCAAGCTAGCTCTCCAGCGCAACCTGGAGATGCGGGACCAGCAAGAGATCTGTGGCCCCACCGATCTGGGGGCCTCTCCTTTCACTCGGGACATCGAGAGAACTCCCTTGCCCAAGAAGTTCTCAGTCCCGCGGTTCGTCCCCTATGACGGGCTGTCCGACCCGTCTGCCCACCTTCGTCATTTCTCCCAAAAGATATCCATCTGGGGGAACGAGTGCCATCTCAACTGCAAGATCTTTTCCTCCAGTTTGAGCGACCTCCCTCTGAAATGGTTATGCGCTCTACCCGAGAAGTCTATTTCGAGTTGGAAAGAGCTCCAGCTCTCCCTCCTCAAGAAGTCCCAAGCCTATAGCGTCGTCCCCAAGATCGACGCTGACATCCTCGCTCTAAAGATGAAGCAGGGCGAGACCCTCACCTAGTTCGCCCGGCGATTCTGGGCAGTTTAC
Organism: Litsea cubeba; assembly: GCA_012931725.1. Lineage (NCBI taxonomy): Eukaryota > Viridiplantae > Streptophyta > Magnoliopsida > Laurales > Lauraceae > Litsea > Litsea cubeba. The sequence continues at coordinate 48,019,015 of CM022952.1, forward strand.
AGCCAAATCGAGGATACCAGAGAAGAGGTGGCGATTTTCGCCTTCCAGAATGCCCTGTTACCAGGGCACGAGTTGCAGAAAGATTTGGCGGGAGATCCCGCTCCCTCCATGCCGGCCTTGATGTCCCGGATAAAACGCTTTATCGCCCGGGAGGAGGACGAAATCCGAGCTCGGGAGGAGGAAGACCGGGAGATCGCAGGCCCGGAGCCCAAAGAAAGGAACAGTTAGCCCCAGCAGCGGGGTAAGAAGCCATACCAGAGGCAAGAGCCGAAGCAAACCTGGGTCTCCAGTTCGGCAAGAGCTTCAGTGTCCAGGTCCAGGGGCAGCAAGAGGGCCAGACCTCCCCCTGACACCTACCAGTCTATGAGCATCGTCTTCAAGGAGCCAATCCACCAGGTTATGAACAAAGTCAAGACCCAGCCGTTCTTCAGATGGCCTCGTCCCTTGCTAGGCGATCCCTCCACCCGTGACCAATCTAGGTTCTGTGCCTACCATAAGGGTAACGGGCACAGGACCGAGGAGTGCAGAAGTCTGAAGTTTCACTTGGAGAAGCTCGCCAAGAAAGGCCATCTCGCGGAGTTCGTAAAGGCAGGAGACGTCGGCAGCGGCGGCGGTAGCCTAGCTCATCAGAGCGTGGCCAGGGATCCGGACAGTGAAGACTCTGAAAAGATCATCAATGTGATCCACCTAGCACCCTCAGCTCCCTCTCCCTCAGCTCGAGATAGCCCTCAGACTCGTGCTGAAGCCAGACGGGCCTCGCACGGGAAGGAAGTGATGAAAGCCGAACTCGGGCCAGCGCCCAAGAGACCTCGCCGCGACTGACCAGCAATCTCTTTCTCAGACAAAGAGCTGGAGGGAATCCAGCTCCCTCACAATGACCCTCTGCTATTGACCATGAAGCTGAAGGACTTCACTGTGAAGAGGATCCCCGTCGACTCTGGCAGCTCTTCCGAGGTCCTCTACTATGAATGCTTCAAAAAGATGAACCTCTCAGAAGTCGACCTCACGGAGGTCCGTGCACCCTTGCTAGGGTTATCCGCCAAGCCAGTTTATCCCAAGGGTAAAATCACCTTGGAAACCCGAGTGGGTGGAGCCTCCGTGTTGGCCGACTTTCTAGTCGTGGACGCCCCTTCTCCCTACAACGTCATCCTGGGCAGAACGTGGCTCCACAAGTTGGAAGCAGTCCCCTCTTCCCTCCACCAGAAGCTAAAGTTCGTACTCGAAGGCAAGGAGGGCAAGATGGAAGTGGTCACAGTGGAAGGAGATCAGCAGCAAGCTAGGCAGTGCATGCTGGCCGTAGTCCCAGCAGAGAAGGAGCCAGAGCGCGTCAACCTGGCAGAGTTCGAAAAGGGTCTAGATGAGATCGGCCGAGATCCTGACAAGAAAAGTATAGAGGACCTAGCCGAAGTCAGGCTCGACTCAGCAGACCCCGATAGATTTTTCCTGATTGGTACGCAGCTGCCAGACGAAGAGAGAGCCGAGCTCTCAAGGTTTTTAATGCAGAACGTGGATGTCTTCGCCTGGACCCCGAGCGAAATGCCTAGGGTCGACCCCGAGGTCATGTGCCACAAGCTCAATGTGGATCCCAGCCACAAGCCGGTGGTGCAGAAAGCCCGAAGGACGGGGTTGCAGCAGACAGACGCGGTAGTCGAAGAGGTCGACAAGTTGCTGGAGGCAGGTGCAATCCGGGAGGTCCAGTACCCGGTCTGGCTGGCCAATACGGTGGTGGTTAAGAAGAAAACCGGTAAATGGAGGGTGTGCGTAGACTTCACCGATCTCAACAGGGCTTGCCCTAAAGATAGTTTCCCCCTTCCGAAGATTGATTAGATGATCGACGCCACCGTCGGCCACGACCGAATGAGCTTCCTCGACGCCTACAGAGGCTACCACCAGATCCCGATGTACGAGCCGGACGAGGAGAAGACCGCATTCATAACCCCCCGCGGCACTTATTGCTACAAGGTCATGCCCTTTAGATTGAAGAACGTGGGGGCAACATATCAGCGCCTCGTGACAAAGATGTTCCAGGCTCAGCTCGGCAAGATGGTGGAAGTTTACATTGACGACATGGTCGTCAAGTCCAAGCTCTCCAGCGACCATCTGGCGGATCTGGCCCAAGTCTTCAGCATCCTTCGCGCGTTCAGGCTCAAACTGAATGCTTCCAAGTGCGCCTTCGGCGTAACTTCTGGCAAATTCCTCGGAAGCCTGGTAACGTGGAGAGGGATAGAGGCCAACCCGGACCAGATTACTGCAATATTGGGCATCCAGAGCCCATCTACTACAAAAGAGGTCTAGAAGCTCACAGGCATGGCCGCAGCACTCAATCGCTTCATCAGCCGATCATCAGATAAGTGCAGGCCTTTCTTTCAGCTTCTGAGAAAAAATTTAAAATTTCAGTGGACCCCTGAGTGCGACCAAGCATTGGCAGCACTCAAAACTTATTTGTCTTCACCACCTTTACTCTCTACCCTAACCCAGGGAGAAATTTTGTTTCTTTATCTTGCGGTCTCGGATCATGCGGTGAGCTCCGTTCTCGTCAGAGAGGACGAAGGGGTTCAAAAGCCAATTTACTATACAAGCAAGATCTTGCTCGATGCCAAGACCAGGTACCTTTTGTTGGAGAAGCTCGCTCTGGCGCTCGTCAGCGCCTCCCGCAAGCTCTCCCATTATTTCCAATCCCACACCATTGTGGTGATCAGGAGCATCCACTCCGTTCTATATTAAAAAAGGCTGACTTTTCAGGGCGAATCTCCAAGTGGGCAGTCGAACTGGGGCAGTATGACATTCAGTACCGTCCCCGGACTGTGATCAAAGCCCAGATTCTCGCAGACTTCATTATAGAGTTTGTCTCGCCAAGCTCGGCTCCGTCCCAGCCCGGCGCGGAACTGGGGGGCATAGGGCATGAGCTTGAAGTCATCGAGGTCGAACAAGCTCCCGCCTCGGCATGGAAGGTCTTTGTTGACGGTTCGTCCACCTCCAAGCGAGCTGGCACCGGCATAGTCCTCCAATCGCCAGAGGGGCTGGTCATAGAGCAAGCCTTCACCTTGGACTTCAAAGCGATAAACAATGAAGCAGAGTATGAAGCACTGATAGCAGGGTTGAACAGCGCCCAAATCCTCGGAGCCCAGCACCTGGTGATCTTCAGCGATTCGCAACTGGTAACTAGCCAGCTCATTGGAGACTACCAGGCCAGGGACGACAGGATGGCGGCCTACTTAGCCCTCACGAAAAAAACTTCTCTCTCATTTCCAGATAGCCGAGGTCAAGCAGATCTCCAGAGATACCAACACGCACGCTGATGCGCTTGCAAACCTGGCCTCCGCTGTCGAAGCAGGAAAGAAAAGGACTGTCGAAGTTGGATCAATTTCAGGATCAAGCCTAGAGCTCCACTCACCTCGACAAGTCCTTTGTGTTGATCTCGGCCCGAGTTGGATGGACCCAATCATCTCCTACTTGAGGGACGACCAGCTCCCCGAGGACAAGACCGAAGCCCACCGAATCAGGCTCAAGGCAGCTCGATTCTGGCTATCTCCCGAAGGCAAACACTACAGAAAATCCTTCACGGGTCCGTACCTCCAATGCGTCCACCTGACCAAGGTGGAAAACTTCCTGTATGAGATCCATGAAGGAATCTGTGGCAGTCACATCGGAGGTCGATCACTGGCTTACAGGGCTATAAGCCAAGGTTACTGGTGGCCCTACATGCAAAAGGACGCGCAGGTATACGCCAGGAAATGCGAGAAGTGCCAGAAGTTCTCCCACTCTCTCCATCAGCCAGCGTAAGACTTGAGTCCCCTCTCTATTCCATGGCCCTTCGCTCAATAGGGGCTGGACATTGTGGGGCCCCCCCATCGAGCTCCAGGGAATAAGAGATGGCTGATCGTTGCGACGGATTACTTCACGAAGTGGATAGAGGCTGAGCCGCTGTCCTCCATCACTGATAGGGACTCCAGGAACTTCGTATGGAAGAGCATCATAACGAGGTTCGACATCCCCAGAACCCTGATTTCGGACAACGGGACTCAGTTCGACTCCAAATCCTTCAAGGACTTCTGCCAAGAGCATGGCATCAGAAACCATTACTCCACTACGGCGTATCCACAGAGCAATGGCCATGCTGAACTTTCTAACAAGATAATCCTGGACGGCCTGAAGAAGCGGTTAGATAAGACAAAAGGGAGATGGGTAGAGGAGCTTCCCAGCGTGCTGTGGGCATACAGAACAACTCCAAGGCGATCCACCTCGGCGACACCTTTCTCTCTGGCCTATGGGATGGAGGCGGTCATTCCCTTGGAAATTGGCCTCCCCACCTTGAGGACAGAGTTGGTCGACCAGGGCCGAAACGAGACAAACTTGGCAATGGAGCTGGACCTAGCAGACGAGCGTTGAGAAGCAGCAGCCCTACGACTGACTGACTATCAACAGCGGCTAGCCAGAGGCTACAATGAAAAAGTCAGAGAAAGAAGTTTCTCCGTAGGAGAGCTAGTCCTGAAGAAGACCCTGCCAGCTGACAAAGATCCGAATGAAGGAAAGCTGGCCCCGAACTGGCATGGCCCATTCAGGGTGGTCTCACTGGCAGGACGATCCTCTTACAAGCTCGAAGACTTAGAAGGCAAGCCGTTGCCAAGACCGTGGAATGCAATGAAAGCAGCATTTGCTGTCAATCTGTGTCATCTCATCTCATCCGAGTTCGGCAGCTCTGGGTCCTTGACCCTGGAAGAGACTTCGGATTCATACATCCAGTCACTTCCTAAAGTTTGGGTCCTTGACCCTGGAGAAGGCTTCGAGTTCATACACTCAGTCGTCTCCTAAAGTTTGGGTCCTTGACCCTGGAGAAGGCTTCGAGTTCATACACTCAGTCGTCTCCTAAAGTTTGGGTCCTTGACCCTGGAGAAGGCTTCGAGTTCATACACTCAGTCGTCTCCTAAAGTTTGGGTCCTTGACCCTGGAAAAGGCTTCGAGTTCATACACTCAGTCATTTCCTAAAGTTTGGGTCCTTGACCTTGGAAAAGGCTTCGAGTTCATACACTCAGTCGTCTCTTAAAGTTTGGGTCCTTGACCCTGGAGAAGGCTTCAAGTTCATACACTCAGTCGTCTCCTAAAGTTTGGGTCCTTGACCCTGGAAAAGGCTTCGAGTCCATACACTCAGTCGTTTCCTAAAAGCTTGGGTTCCTGACCCTGGGAGAGGTTTCAGATTCATACAACCGGTCGCTTCCTAAATTCCGGGTTCATACACCCCTCGAGATCGTTCCCGAACTCAGGCTCGCGCAGCCGAGATCATCAAGACTCAGGGTTCATCTCGGCGCAAGACAGTTCGTCTCGGCTAATGCTGGTCCATTTCGGCCAATGACAGTTTTCAAAAAGAAAAGAGCAGTGCAAGCACTAAAGTGCACAAAAGCAGCACAGAAATACAAGTGTCACAATTGTATGTTCAAAAAAGCAAAAAAGAAGTATTGTACACAGATTGTATGATCGCAAAATTCGATCTTTTTATTCATTGTAATTACTTCATTACAAGGGTTACAGAGAAGAAAACAAAGTACAGAAAGGAGGCTCACAGTCCTCTGAAAACAGAAAAAGAAATGAAGACTGGGAGGCTTTGATCTTCACTGACTCTTCAGTTCGGTCTTCAGCATCCTGAGCTCTTCAACGCCCTCTAGATTGCAAGCTTGAAGACTCCGATCCTCGCTGGTCCACTGTTTGGAGACTTTGGGGGACTCTGAATCTCACTGAGCTCTACAATACGCTTTGGTTGGTCAGACCAAAGTTTGCAAACAAGAGCCCCCTCGGCTCGAGGACCTCTCGATCCTGCCCGCCGCTCGGAGGTCTTGACATCCCACAAGAGGCATGGTTCCGCGCAGAGCCCTGTGGGATGAAAACAAGACCGCCAAACGCAGGGGGCGCCACCAACCCACAGCTGCAAAGATTCCCATGCAGCCGCACCGGAGAAGGTTGGCCGTGGACCCGCGTTCAGAGAGCGCGTAGTCCACGAGGATCGTCTTCAGAGAGAGCGAAGACTACGACAGACTTTCCCCATTCGAGGAAGCTGTCTTCTAGCGCAAGGGTTCCCCCCGGGTCAAATATTCCTAATGATCTACCAAGCATGGCTGTTAGATTCTTTATATGATTTATGCTATCCTAGTTCCTTTCTCTCTCCCATGGCGAGCCTACCACTCCTATTTATAGGAAGAAGAAAGGCCCGGTCTTCGAAGGAAATTATGAGGCGAGTTCTCCCACGCCTTACGTGAAATGCACGTCTTCCTATATGCTGACCAGTGGCTCCGATAACACCACGTGGAGCCATCCGCTCGTTTTCCTCATTGGTCATATCACCACGCTTACTGCTATTTATGGTCTCCAGAATACGGAGAATCGGCACAGATAGCTATGAAGATCGTTCGGTACTCTCTCTGACTCAAGGCTCTCATGTCACATCACATAAAAGGTACTCAGCCAAACTCAAAAGAAAGAGAAAGAGAGAAAATGCACAAGTAAAGAAGCTCTGTTTTTCATTAAAGGTAAAGGATATTATAGGGCTGAAAGTTGCATACAAAAGAGAGAGAAGAAAAATTACAAAAAGCAAGACCAAGGTACGACTACTGCGGCTTCGGCGACTCCACCAGTATGATCACCGACTCTGATGAACCAGCGGTCTCGGCTACGACCGCAGCCTTGTCTGGCACATCACCAGCAGCAGGGGCAGAGGAAGCTTCGCCTTGAGGCGCGACCGGGGCGTCGCTGGCAGGTGGAATAGTTGGGGTACCATCCGGGGCAGGATCAGCTGCAGGGGCTTCGACTGGGGCACTCTCGCCCAAAGGAGCAGAGCTCGGCTCAGGGACCGGGTCCGAATACTTCGGCAAGTTCCGATAGACCGGGTGGTCTTCGGGGACCCTCGCACGCCTCAGTGCGGCCAAGCATCCTTCCTCGAACAGAATGGAGGTGATTTCCTCCACCTGCTTCTCATACTCCTCAGTGGCCTGGTTCACCCCCTTCTGGAAAGAAGACTGAGCCTCAGACAGCAGAGAAGCCTTCTCCTTTTTCAGCTCGGCGTTCCTTGTCTTCAGCTTCTCGATTTCGGCGCGCCCGGCCAACACTTCGCCGCGCAGCCTCGTCGCCTCAGCCGCCGATTCAGACCTCGATCTGGCCAGCTCCGACTCTAGCTCGGCAATCCTCTTAGTCTTCGTCCAGATGTCACCCTTTAGTTGATGGGTCTTCGACGTGAGGTCAGTAACGCTGACCAGAGTTACCTCCAGCTGAGCGGTCGCCTCGGTCACTACTCTTCCTCAACTCTTCCAGCTCTTTCTTCAGCCTCTCCCTCTCAGAATCCAGCTGGGTAACCTTCGCAACGTTCCTGTCACTCCTCTCCATCACTGCCAGGAGCCTTTGCACGTTCTGCAAAAGGAAAAAGTAAGTCGAATAGAAGCAGCCAAACTCAAGCACTTAAAGAAAGGCGTTGGAGATACTTACCAAAAGATTAGCCTGAATCGCCGAGACCATCAGACTATCGTTGTCATACCTCGCGTGCACTTCCATGTCCCGCGGTAATGCGCAAGCTTTCGCGAGGGCTCCAATGACGTCGGTGTTCCCCATCAACCGGTCATCGACGTTTAGAGGCTTCCCAGGCTGCGTCTCCATCCTGGGTCTCCATGCCGCTGGGGCAGTTCGAGGTCCGGAGGCCGATCCGGACCCTTGCCCTACCGAGACGGTGAGCTCGCGGGCTGCCCCGCCAGTCACCTTGCTAGCCGGCGCACCCTTCTCAGGCGAAACCTTGCCCCCAGGAGCTCGCGCAAGAGTCTTACCCTTTGGAGGCTGCTCAGCCCCCGAGTCCTTCTCGCCCGCCTTGGACTTCTTCCTGGGCGGGGACCCCTCCCTCGGGCGATCCGGCGAGCGTCGCCGCGCTCCCTCGCTCGGTGTAGGGGCAGGAGCAGAAGTGGCGGCAGCACCCCCCGAGCCCGAAGCGGTCGGGTGCTGGCAGACGAAGGTGTCGCAGAAGAATAAGATCTTTGCCTAAACTTGGCCGCCAGATCTTTGGTACCAGGCACCCTTGATCCTCCCTCCATTCCTTCCTCCTGGTCGGACGAATAGGCGTCTACTATCTCCCTCAGGTTCGCCGACCCCGAGCTAGAAGAAGTGGATGCCTCAGCGCCAGACGCAGCTCGGCTCGCAGCAGGGTCGATTAAAGGGACCCCGGCAGGCACCGCCAAGGTGACGGGAGGATGATCAAGCTGCGGCTCGTCCTCCGGAGCTGCTCCGATTCTCCTGTAGTGGCCACGGTACCTCGGCGTATACCCTAACAGCTTCCAGGCCGATCTGGTCTCGTTCCCTTTATACCTCTCGACCTTCTTGTGGTTGTCGACGCTTTTCCTCCAGCCTTCGCTCACAGCTCGGCGTCGCCTCGCGTGCAGTTCTGCGCCATAGACAACAAAGAGTATCAGCTCGGCAACATAAAGGTTAAGCAAAACAAACGAGGGAAAAGAAACAGTGTTTACTTGGGACGGCCCTGAGGTGGCGATGGACCATCAGTCTCCTGTCCTCGCCGGCGCCGAATTCCCAGTCCCCAGACACACAGAAGAGGTCCTCTTCTGCGTTCTTACTGGAATCCTCCAGGGTCAGGACGAAGCCTATTCGGCGCTGCTTCACCCGGAGATAGTAATTGTCTCCCCCGGCCTTGGAAATGTCATAAACGTCCTCGATGTCATGGACACCCAGGTTGGTCCCCAAGATCTCGTTCAGTTTTGCCGTGCCCATGATGACTTTGAAGCCGTTGGGCATCAACTGGCACGGGGTAATCGACCACTTGCTAAGACAGGCCCTAAGGAGGGGGTGCAGAGGAAATCTGAGGGAACGACATCCAGCCGCAGGACTAGCCGCGTGTGGCCTGGTCGATGGGATCCGCCGGCCTGAGGCGAACTCCCTTCGAGATGTTGTAAGTAGCCCTAAACCTAGCCATGCCCTCGTCTGTATCTAACCGAAACCTAGGGGTGCCCATGTCTAAAAGAAGAAGATAGCGTAAAGAAACCCTAAAGGTGGAGAAACCCTAAAAACCAGACAGGGGCACGAAGTTACTTACAGAAGCGGAAGGGCGAGTCAAAAACAGATCTGGGCGTGTCCTAGGGTTGTCCTTGCCAGAGAAATCTCAAAGAGCAGAGCAGAAATCGAAGGCAAGGGCAAAGGAAATCAGAAAAAAGAAAGAAAGGAGACGATCCTATTTATAGAAAGGGAACCCTCTTTGGGCGCCACTTTCGAATTTGAAGAGACGGATTTCGCAATCCGTGCCTGTTCCATCAATGGGACAGCGCAATCAGTGAAGAAGCTACACGTGTAGCCGTCGGTTCGCTTTCCAGGACGGACAGGACGAAGCATTTATTGCCACAGAAAAGTTGAAGCGACACCAGGCAATGATCGCTGCATCTCCAGACAGGTTCTCTAGCTTCTGACCACTAAAGGCTAGGACGCTTAAGAGGTCAAAAGCTAGGGGGCAATTGTGTGGGGAGATTTCCAAAGCTCCAGGATTACGCTAATCACAGCCATCAGATGGGACTAAGCATTCTCACGTGCCATCCGCGTGCCACCCACCTGGCACCAGACTCACCTCGGCTGCCAGGACAGGGGCACCAGCCGAAGTTAGGCAGGTCCGGGCCGCTAGCGCCGAGCTCGGCTACCCAGGTGCCCACCTCGGCTGAAAGCTCCACCTCGGCCGAAGGTGCCGGGACGAAAGCCGAAGCAAGAAGAGAATCTCCACTCGCGCCCTTCGCCCCCCACGTCATCGGACACGTGGAGGAATAGGGGCACGAGCCAGTGGGACAGATGCGACATCCAGCCGTCCACAATCTTCGCCAGATCCCTGACAGGGCGGCATCCAGCGGCTGACGCCAAATCAGGGCAAGGCCCGAGGGTGGATCCGATGGTACCCCTACTGCCAAAGGCGTCTAACACAATCTGGCCCAACATGACGCGCATTTAATGCGATATGGGCTGACCCGACTGGCATTAAATGCAAAGTGGGCTGGATTGGACCGCATTTATTACTTTGTGGGCTGATGATGACTTCCCTATCACGTCATGGGGTCCACACCAAAATATCATCCAAAGATATCGTCCGGGCATCTATAAATAGAGCCTCATTTCACATGCAAAGGTACGCACAATCCAAATCTGAGAATCGTTACTCTGCCTCTCTTCTCCCCCTCCTTCCTTCGTTCCAGTTCATTCACTGACTTAGGCATCGGAGAGCCTTGCACCGCTCAGGCCAGGGTCCTCTGACCGCTTGCTCTTCCCTTTCAGGCTTTCAGGTAGCTGGTTATCTTCTTCGTTTGGATAAGTCCTGTAAGGCACCCAGATTATTGTGGGTCATATCTTTTCTGCACCTACAATCATAAAACAAAGGTTGTTTCAAACCTTCTACCTGAACAGATGTTTTCACTGAGAACAAGACTTAATTTTCTTATTTTTAGGTTCACTCTAGCTGATTAGCTTCATTACAATCTCTTCATAAAGAAAATTTGAGGAAAATCCATCTCTTGTTCTACAAAAGTTTTGGCTGGACAAGTCTTATCACAACTTCTTAATGATTCATATTTTATGAAATAAAGGCAGACTCTTAAAAGAGAAAATCTCGTGCAATCGGCGAGCTCATATTGCAAAAATGAGAGTGAAACTTTGGAGCAGAATAATGGATCAATAGACCCACTTGGTCAGCCCCATCCAAGCCATGTCCTAGAACTTCGCCTTTGGGGCAAAAAAGTTGACATGGTTTTTTTAGGTCTCCCAGCTTAGAGGGCTGCTCCCACACATGGGAAGAAGCAGCCCACAACATGGGAAATAGAGCCTACACAAGTGGAAAGGAGAGCCAACCTGTGGAAGAGCGGCATAAGAAGCCGAGTGAGATGTGGGCTTGCCAAGCAACTGAGCAGCCCCTCATTCTATAGTTGAGTTGAGTTATGATCGGCATTTATGAGTATTTATTGATTTTAATAGTTGTAGCTCATTTAAGAGTAGTTTCTCCCTGATATTCTTGAAGTTCTTTTTCTTGCAATGATAGACGAATATCTAGACTCCCGTCCTTTAGGTACAAACACCGCACACTTCGGTCGGCCAGTCGGTCAGTCGTGTGCTAATTGCTTCGATTGTTCCATCTAGCAGCACACAGTCAGTTAACCTACCGGCATGCGGCACCTGCACACACGGTCGACCGCTGCACCACGCCACCGCCCAACGACCAAATCCTGCACACAGCCAGCAAGGTAGCAAGCACACTGCACATACTGCATGCACCACATCACCACTAGGCATTGCACCAATGATTGAGGAGTGTATGTTTACAATGGGATAGGGTATGGGACGTCCACTTCCTTTATTTTTTAAATATTGTTACAACTTTTGTAGCTTGGGGAGAATGAATAGGAAAGGGAAAGGAAAAAGAGGGAGAAAAAATACGAAAAAGGAGAGAAAAAAGGAGGAAAGGAGAAAAGATGGAGGTTTTTGAAAATCTTTCCATGAGCCTAAGAAAGTAAAATCAATTATTAGTGAGGGTAAGGCCTTAAAAATCAAGGAAAACTCTACAAAGTATAAAAAAGTAGGCCAATTTAAAAGGAGTTTCCTAAGAAGAAGAAGTACGTACACAACCTTCCTCCTTTAACTCAAAGAATGAAGGAACTATTAAAACATGTTGAAAAAATGAACATAAAAGTTAAAAGAAAAAACGAGGAAGCAATTAAGAAAGAAAGGGATATCACAAGTTAGTTTTCAAACCTACAAAAATGATTCTCACCAATCTAAGCTTTCATAAGTTAAACCTCCAAGTATTGGTGTGATATCAAAATCAAACAACCAAGTGCATCCCTGTCAAGACCTTTGTGTTGGATGTAATTGATTTGTATTTTGTTCTCAAGCAGTTGTATATCTTCAAATGCAATCCAATGATATGCTCTATAGTAAATGTTTACTTGATGATCAATTGCTTTTCCAAAAGCTTCAAAGTTACTGTAAGTGCCTAAATTAACACGGACTTGGAATGATGGAATAGAATGAGTTTAGAACTCCTTGATGAAGATAAGATGCCTGAAACCTGAAAGGGAAAGAGAGGGAAGCAGTCAAAGACCTTGGCTGTAGTCAGCGCAAGGCTCTCCGATGCCTATGTTAGTTTTGTAAGTGAACAAAGGAAGGAGAGAAGAGAGACAGAGTTTTGGGTGTGTTTGTATATCTCACTTGTTCAGGGCATGGCTCTTTGTATGTATATAGGCAGGGAGTTGACTCTGGGCAGGTACTTGAGAAGTGCTGTCCCATCGTAGCCCACCTTTCTTTAACTGCAGTCCCATCGCAGCTTATCCTATCCCATCGAGCCTTACCCTGGTGCCTTGGGAGTCGTAGACGCCACTCTGTCAAGGATTATGGGCGGCAAGGATAACTTCTTATCCCCGCCGCCGTATGCCCTTGTCTTGTCGCACATTCTGTAACGTGGTTGAATGTCCATAGAGGTACAGCTGTCAGTGATCGTCTCGGTTAACCTTCTGGCACTATTGCTGAGGTGGAGAACTTGGCCGAGGTGGAGCACCTGGCCGAGGTGAAGCACCTGGCTGAGGTGGAAGCACTTGGCCGAGGTGGAAGCACCTGGCTGAGATGAAGCACCTGGCTGAGATGGAGCACCTGGCCGAGGTGGAAGGTGTCTGGCACTATTTCTGAGACGGATAACTGAGACATGCCTAGCCAATACTTTTACCGAAACTAGGGTAATCTTGGTATCTGAAAATGCCACACACAATTGCCCCCGAGCTTCTGACTTCTTAGAGTTCATTAACTCTTTGAGGTTGAAAGCTAAGTATTATGTTCTGGCACTGTTGCCGAGATGAGGTGATCGGGCACTGTTGCCGAGATGAATGAGATTTGGTACTATTGCCGAGTTGAGTGAGATCTGGCGCTGTTGCCGAGATGAATGGGGTCAAAACCGAGGCATGCCTAGCTAGTACTTTTACCGAAACTAGGATAATCTTGGCAGACCTGTTTGACTTCAACTTTTTCGAACTGAGAAAGGAACTGCTTTGCATGAGCTAGGTGATGATGCCCCCGGGCTCATCACTCTCATGATCACCATCATTTTGGCACTGATGAGTTCAGGCCTTGTCTTCTTCTTGTTCAATAAACTGGTTCACCCTGGCCATCAGTGACTTCACCGTGACCACGGGGAACCGAACCAAGTCCTTTCGAAGCTCGTTGCCTGGCAGTAGAGCTTGTTTGAAGGACTTGATTGCCACTGTATCTGTGGCGTCTTCGACTTGACTGTATACAGTCCAGAACCTTTTGGCGAACTGAGTGATGTTTTCGGTCCGCCTCATTCTGATGGCCATGAGGTCTTTGTCCATCGTGGGGATGACCCTGTGAGCCTGGAATTTCTTCACGAAGGAATTCCGGAGTTGCCGCTAACTCGAAATTGGTCCTTGTGGGAGTGCACATAACCATTTTAGGGAGAGGTCTCCCAAGCTGGAAGAGAAAACTCTACAGTTCAGATGACCTATGTCGCCGCAAATTGAGATCCTATAAGTAAAGTCTCGGAGATGTGTTGCTGGGTTCGAGGTCCCGTCATAGAGAACGAACCTCGGAACACTGAACTTTCAAAGGAGGGAAAAGTCCCTTATTTCTTGAGAGAAGGGAGATGTGCCAAGATCCTCAGTCGCAAGCCTCCAATCGATCTCAGGTGAAACCGACCACCTCCATATTCCGTTGGACTGTTTGCTTGACTTGTCGGTCAAGCCACTTTTTTAAGTTGTCATTGTCCTCCGGTCCTCACTTCAGCTTTCTTGAGGTATTATTGAAGTGGCTGCTACTTGAGCTCTTGTCATGAGCTCGGCTGTGGCTCTTGTCATCCAGGGAGCGCCTCAAGTCCTGTGTAACTGAATGAGATTTAGAGGGTGGAATCGGGGTTGCCCCCTTTCTTGTAGCTGGTGCTGAAGTTGACGAACCAACTCATCATTCTCTTGGATAACAAGGTTTTGGGCCTGATATCCTTGAGGAAAGGGTTGCAATCATCGTCGTCGTTGGCGTGTTCCTTCCCATTATCCCGTGGGGGATGCTCCGGTGAAAGACCATCTTGCCGGGAATGCCTCGACTGAAGGTTATCTTGCTAGGAAGGTGCTGTCACCCCCTTCGAAGATGAAATCGAAAGAGTGTGATGACTTCCCACGCTTACCGCACCAGACTTTGCCCTGGACCTCTTCTGGCGAGGAACAAGTGGTTGGTCTGGCAACAATGGTGGTAAGGCTTTTGAAGATTCTCCGCCTTTCTTTGTTTTTGGAGGCATGATGTTTGGGAGTTTGATTCAAACGTGATTAGAATCTACGTTTCTTCCCCACAGACGACGCCAATTGTAAGTGCCTAAATTAACACGGACTTGGAATGATGGATTAGAATGAGTTTAGAACTCCTTGATGAAGATTAAGATACCTGAAACCTGAAAGGGAAAGAGAGGAAAGCAGTCAAAGACCTTGGCTGTAGTCAGCGCAAGGCTCTCCGATGCCTAAGTTAGTTTTGTAACTGAACAAAGGAAGGAGATGAAAAGATATGGTGTTTTGGGTGTGTATGTATATCTCACTTGTTCTGGGAATGGCTCTTTGTATGTATATAGGCAGGGAGCTGACTCTGGGCAGGTACTTGAGAAGTGTTGTCCCATCGTAGCCCACCTTTCTTTAACTGCAGTCCCATCGCAGCTTATCCTATCCCATCGGGCCTTACCCTGGTGCCTTGGGAGTCGTAGACGCCGCTCTATCAGGGATTATGGGTGGCAAGGATAACTTCTTATCCCCGCCGTCGTATGCCCTTTGTCTTGTCGCACGTTCTGTAACGTGGTTGAATGTCCATAGAGGTACAACCGTCAGCGATCGTCTCAATTAACCTTCTGGCATTATTGCCGAGGTGGAGCACCTGGCCGAGGTGGAGAACTTGGCCGAGGTGGAGCACTTGGACGAGATGAAGCACCTGGCCGAGGTGGAAGCACCTGGCCGAGATGAAGCACGTGGCCGAGGTGGAGCACCTGGCCGAGATGAAGCACCTGGCCGAGGTGGAAGAACTTGTCCGAGGTTGAAGAACCTGGCCGAGATGAAGAACCTGGCCGAGGTGGAAGAACCTGGCCGAGATGAAGCACCTGGCTGAGATGGAGCACCTGACCGAGGTGGAAGGTGTCTGGCACTATTGCCGAGACGGATGATCGAGACATGCTTAGCCAATACTTTTACCGAAACTAGGGTAATCTTGGTATCTGGAAATGTCCCACACAATTACATATCATGGTCCTCAAAATCATTTGATCATAATTTGCTAAATGTTGTAGTCATATTACTTTGAACGATTAGATGTTTTAATAAATGCATTTTCCATATATTTACAGTTATATCATTTTGAATGGAAAAACATGTTAAACTCGATATGTTTGTGTACTAAAAACGTTATATCACACAAAATGCAAATTGACAATTGATGTTGTGACTCATAGTTACATTTTTAAAGAATATATCGTATTGAAATTGATTGGAAAAA
The DNA here is from genome assembly GCA_012931725.1 of Litsea cubeba. Classification (NCBI taxonomy): domain Eukaryota; kingdom Viridiplantae; phylum Streptophyta; class Magnoliopsida; order Laurales; family Lauraceae; genus Litsea; species Litsea cubeba. The sequence goes on from CM022952.1 coordinate 48,034,540, forward strand.
ATGAGGATTGGAATGATGTAATTGATTTGCATTTTGTGCTTAATTATTTACATCATTTAAGATGCAAACTCAATATTAATGATGTGCTTAATACTAAAATGATGTTTAATGTTCAATTGAATTCAAATGAACCTTATTGTCATACTTTATAGTCAATTGAACCTCGTTGAATAGATTTGTTGAATGCCATTTTTATCTTCCCTAGTTTCCCCTTGTTTTCATTGTTTTTTCGACCTTTTTGTTTCTATGGTTAACTACGGAACTTCTCACGGTCGACTGAGTGACCGCGACCCGACAACTTAAAAGTCAAACATGGGTCGTCTATTTCATCTAATTCAGCTGCGGTCGGCTAGGGTTTCTCCTCCCCTTCCCCTCTCTTCATCTCTTAAGGTATTCCCCCTTGTGTGAGTTCTAGGTTAGATTTTTCTCTCATTTTCTCACCGTCACTGTTGTTTGTCTCCCACTCACTATTCAACATTATTTTGGGGATCTTTGTGCACTCTCTCTACTTTTTACTCTTAGCTTTCCTTTTTGCTGTTTTTCATGTGACTCTCGTCTAATCTTGTGTGTTTCTCACTACTTCTCACCGTTTTTCGCTGTGTAGTCTCTGTGCTACTCACGGTTCACTACCTTTCCACCATGAACCCTATGTGTGTCAATTTTCTTTCTTTTCTTGTTTTCATTAGAGACTACCTACTGTCTTTGGGTGTCTGTCATAGTACTCCACCGTTTTCCACTGTCTTCCCAAACACCACTGTCACTGTTGTCCATTGTGCTAGCTCACGATCCACCGTAACTAACCGTGAACACTATGTTGTGTTTCTCACTTCTATTTTCTTTGTATGTTTCTTGTTTTTTTTTCCTCTCCTTCCCAATGGATAAAACCAAACAAAATTTAGGGATACTGGTCAGAGGCCAAAAATTGCCTGTGCCACCTCTTCTCATAGGGTGCCATCTCCTTCACCCTCACCTTCACATTCCTCATCATCGTAGGGGTCTCAGACTCAATCTCTTTCTACAACACCATCATTGACTTCACCTCCTAGAATATCTCATCCTCTTTAACCTGATTCCTCCACACTCAAAACTTTTAAGAAAAAAAGGGTATCACTACAAGAGGGTCGAGGCAGCGTCGGGGGATGAGCCGCATACTGATTTCCCTTCCGTCACTTTGGCCGTAGAGGCTTATTCATCCGATCAAGGAGAGGGGATGGAAGGTGACTTACCCCTATTGATAACCAAGGACCTGAATGCTAGATTTAGGCGCGGGTCCTCTTCTTCCGCAGCGCCTTCTTCTGCCAGCACCCGCGCAGCTTCGGGCTCGGGTGGTGTCGTAGTTACCTCCGCCCTTGTCATCACCCCAAACGTGGGAGAACGGAGATGCTCTCCTGAAAGTACGAGGGACGGATCTCCGCCGAGCAAGAAGTCCAAGGCGGGGGAAAAGGACTCGGGGGCTGAGCAGGTGCCAAAGGACTGAGCGCCTGTGCGCGTCCCTGGAGGGAAGGCTCCTCCTGAAAAGAGCGTGCCAGCGAACAGGGCTCCTCTCGAGACGGGACGCGAAATCAGCGGACCTTCGGGGCAAGGCTCTGGATCGGCCTCGGGATCTCGCCTTATCGTGCCGGCTCCATGGAGGCCGAGGCTAGAGACCCGACCCGGGACGCCCCTAAATGTGGAGGATCGGGTCGCGGGGAATTCCTTAGCCATTGGGGCGCTTGCAAAGGCCTACGCCCTGCCGAGTGACATGGAGAATCACAGCGAAGTTCGATAATGAGAGTCTGCTGGCTTCTGCGATTCAGGCCTCTCTTATAGTAAGTACTTCTCAGATAGCTCTTGACTAACTCCGTTTCGGCTTTTTGTATCTGATTTGACTTCCTTATGCAGAATATTTAGAGGCTTCAATTGGTGATAGAAAGGAGCAACAAAAACGTCTCCAGGGTTTCCCAGTTGGAGTCAGAGAAGGAGAAGCTTGGAATGGACCTGGTGGAGTGCCGAAGCAAGCTGGCCGACTCGATGAAGAGCAACGCCGAGCTGAATGCACAGATGGATGTGGCATTGGCCAACATCACTGACCTTACGGCAAAGGCTTACGAGCTGAGGGGGGAGGTTCGGTCGAAGACGAAAAGGTTGCTCGAACTGGAGGCTGAGTTGGAAAAACAAAAGGCTGAATCAGCGTCCGAATTGGCGAGGCAGCGTGCCGAACTGGAGCTGTCGCTGAAGGAGAGTGCTGACTTCAAGTCGTCACTCCGGGCCGAGATCCATGCTGCTTTCCAGAAGGGGGTCGACCGGGCTACGGAGGACTACGAGAGACAGGTGGGTGAGATAAGCTCGATCATGTTCGAGGAAGGGCGCCAAGCTGCGCTGAAAGGAGCAGGAGTTCCCGAAGATCATCCGGTCTATCAGAATCTCCCGAAGTACTCAAGCCCGGAGCCAGAATTGAGTCCTACCCCAGTTTCTTGAGAATCCTCTGGTTGAAATGCCCGCTGTCGACACTCCTTCGGGCGGTGCCCCGTCTCTTCCTCCCACGGACGTCTCCGAAACGACCATGCTTGTTGCCGAGGTGAACGATCCTCCCTTGTAATTTTTGATGCTTCCTGATGTCTGATTGTATTTCTGACTCACTTGTAACCTTCTTATCCTTTGAATGAAAAACGAGTTATAAAGTTGGGTTGTCTCCCTTTTTTTTAAACTCTTGTTCCGGCTTCTTATTGTTTGAGTTCGGCTAAATACTGTGGTAGGAGGGCTGCCTGAGCTGGAAAGAGGATTCCTGGTGGTCTTCATTGTTGTCTGCCTTGGTATTCCGAATTCCGAGGCTCATAAATGGTACTAAGTACAGCAGCCTGATCGATGCGAGAAATAAGCAGATGACTCCACCTGTCGCCATCCAATCGGTCGGTCAATTCAGAGGTGTCGTGCGTTACACGCGAGGCAAGGGAGACCTCACCTTATAAATAAGTCCTTGAAAACTGGACCCCCCTCCCCCTTATAAATAGAGGCTCTTCTCCTGCTTCGCGTTCTCCAGTGCCTCAAGTAGGGGAGATGAGTCTGCCAAAGAAGAAAAACCCAAATCAGTGGCCCCTTTCGTTCCTCACAGACATGGAGATCTGTTCGTCCCCGCCAGATACTCTGGTAGTTTCATCCCTTAGGAGTCCTTTAAAAACCCCTATTTTGAGTGAATCATTTGCGATTGAAAACAACTCCCTCCGGGAGAGGCTGCATCCGGTTGTTGTGGTCCGCGCGCTCTCTGAACCTGGTCGCCATGGACCGCGCATTCTCTGAACGCGGGTCTTCAATCAACTCCTGCCTATGCGGTTGCGTGGAGGTCAACTCCTGTCGATGCGGCTGGGAGTTGGTTGCGGACTTGGTCTGACCAACTATAGGGTCCTGCGGGTTTCTGTGGCGATCCAAGCATCTGCGGTGATCCGGGAGCTTGTTTGCAAATTTTGGTCTAATTGACCACAGGGTATTGTAGAGCTCCTGGTGTCGAGGACCAATGAATATCAGTGTCTCCAGGCTTTTTTTGTTTTTAGAGGACCGTGAGCCTCCTTATTGTACTATGTAGCTTTTCTGCGACTCATGTAATGAAGATATTCTAATCAATACAAATGGAGTTTCAACCAATGCAAATGGAATTTCTGTGCTTCTATTGCTTTTTCTACATTGCTGCGCTTCTATTGCTTTTTCTGCATTTCTGCGTTTCTCATGTAATGAAGACTTCTACTGTAACGAAGACATTTTAATCAATACAGAGTTTCTCTCTTTCCTTCTCTCCTTTTTTTTTAAGGCTGCCATTGGCCGAGATGAACCGATAATTTTGAGAAGCCCGGGTGTATGAGTCGAGGTCAGTCTCAGGGTGTGTAAAACTTGAGTTTTAAGAGCTACTGGGTGTATGAACTCGAAGTCAGTCCCTGAGTACGTGAACCTAAAGTTTTAGGAGCGACTGGGTGTATGAACCCGAAGTCAGTCCCAGTGTGTATGAACCCAAAGTTTTGGGAGCGATTGGGTGTATGAACCCGAAGTTAGTCCCTGGGTGCGTGAACCCAAAGTTTTAGGAGTGACTGGGTGATGAACCCGAAGTCAGTCCTAGGGTGTATGACCCAAAGTTTTTGGAGCGACTGGGTATATGAACCCGAAGTCAGTCCTGGGTGCGTGAACCCAAAGTTTTGGGAAGCCAGGGCGTATGAGCCTGGGATCAATCCCAGGGTGTATGAACTCAAGTTTTGAGAAGCCTGGGTGTATGAGCCCGATGTCAGTCTCAGGAGTTTCTGCCGCTGCCGAACTCTGAAATCTGATGGCATGAATTGATGACAGGGCGAAGGCTGCTTTTATTGATCATGGAATTTTTATTACATCTCTAGAAAAAGAACTTCTTGAGGTGGGTTGCATTCCACGGTCGCGGCAACCGCCTGCCCTCTAAGTCCTCGAGCTTGTACGAAGATCGCCCTGCTACCGAAACCACTCTGAATGGGCCATGCCAGTTCGGAGCTAGTTTACCTTCGTTAGGATCCTTGTCAGCCGAGAGTGTCTTCTTCAGGACCAGCTCTCCTACCGAGAACCTTCTCTCCTTGACTCTTTCATTGTATCCTTTGGCTAGCCGTTGCTAGTAGTCGGCCAGTTGTATGGCCGCTGCTTCTCTGGCTCGTCGGCCAATTCCAGTTCCATTGCTAGGTTTATCTCGTTTCGGCCTTTATCAACAAGTTTTGATCTCAGGGTCGGGAGACCAATCTCTAAGGGAATGACCGCTTCCATCCCATAGGCCAAAGAAAAAGGTGTTGCCGAAGTGGAACGCCTCGGGGTCGTCCTGTACGCCCATAGAACGCTAGGCAGCTCCTCTACCCATCTTCCTTTTGCCTGGTCAAGTCGGTTTTTCAGGCCGTCAAGCATTACTTTGTTAGAAATCTCAGCCTCACCATTGCTCTGCGGGTACGCCGGGGTGGAGTAATGGTTTCTGATGCCATGATTTTGATAGAAACTTTTGAAAAAATTGGAGTTAAACTGAGTTCCGTTGTCTGAGATCAAAGTTCTAGGGATGCCGAACCTTGTAATGATATTCTCCCATACGAAATTCTTGGAATCCCTTTCGGTGATGGAGGACAACGGTTCTGCTTCTATCCACTTTGTGAAATAATCAATGGTAACTATCAACCATCTCTTGTTCCCTGGAGCCCGGTGGAGAGGTCCCACAATGTCCAGCCCCCATTGGGCGAAGGGCCACAGGGCTGGAGAGGGGGCTTAAGTCCTGCGCTGGCTGATGAAGGGAATGGGAGAACTTTTGGCACTTTTCACACTTCCTGGCATGTATCTGCGCGTCCTTCTGCATATACGGCCACCAGTAACCTTGGCTGATAGCTCGGTATGCCAGTGACCGTCCTCCGATGTGGCTTCCACAAATCCCTTCGTGAATCTCGTACAAAAAGTCGTCAACCTTGCTCGGATGGACGTATTGGAGGTAGGGACCGGTGAAGGATTTTCTGTAGAGCTTGCCTTCGGGAGACAGCCAGAATCGAGCTGCCTTGAGTCTTATCCGGTGAGCCTCATTTTTATCTTCGGGTAGCTGATCATCTTTAAGGTAGGAAGTGATCGGGTCCATCCAGCTCGGGCCAAGACCAAGGCATAGAATCTACCGAGATGGATGGAGCTCTAAGCTTGATCTTGGTATCGACCCAATCTCGACAATTCTTTTCTTCCCTGCTTCGACAGTGGAGGCCAGGTTTGCAAGCGCATCAGCATGCGTGTTAGTATCCCTAGAGATCTGCCTGACTTCGGCTGTCTGGAAATGAGTGAGGAGTTTCTTTACGAGGGTTAGATAGGCTGCCATCCTGTCGTCTCGGGCTTGGTAGTCTCCAGTTAGCCGGCTTGTCACCAATTGTGAGTCGCTGAAGACCACCAATTGCCGGGCTCTGAGGACTTGGGCGCTGTTTAGTCCCGCAATCAAAGCCTCGTACTCAGCTTCGTTGTTTGTTGCTTTGAAGTCTAGGGTCAGAGATTGTTCTATGACCAATCCTTCTGGCGATTGGAGGACTACGCCCATGCCAGCTCTCTTGGAAGTAGATGAGCCGTCGACGAAGACTTTCCATGCCGAGTTAAGGGCTTGGCTCCAAGATAGTTCATCGATCTCAGTGACTTCGCTTTCATGCCCTATGCCCCCCAGTTCGGTGCCGGGCTGGGTTGATGCCAAGCTCAGAGAGACGAACTCAACAATGAAATTTGTCAAAATCTGGGCTTTGATCGCAGTCCTGGGCTGATATTGGATATCATACTATCCCAGTTCGACCGTCCACTTTGAGATTCTACTTGAAAAGTCAGCTTTTTTGAAGATAGACCGGAGTGGGTACTCCGTAACAACCACAATGGTGTGGGACTGAAAATAATGAGAGAGCTTGCGAGAGGCACTGACGAGTGCCAACGTGAGCTTCTCAAGCAAGTGGTATTTGGTCTTGGCATCAAGAAGGATCTTGCTCGTGTAATAGATCGGTTTTTATAGCTTTTCAACCTCTTTGACGAGGACAGAGCTCACCGCGTGATCCGAGACCGCTAGATACAAATACAACATCTCCCCCCGAGTTGGGGTAGAGAGCAAGGGTGGTGAAGAGAGATAGGTTCGCACTTAGGGGTCCATTGAAATTTTAAGTTTTTTCTTAAAAGCTGAAAGAAAGGCCTGCACTTATCTGATGATCTGCTGATGAATCGACTGAGTGCGGCGGCCATGCCGGTCAGCTTTTGAACCTCCTTTGTGGTTGCCGGGCTCTGGATTCCCAAGATTGCCGTGATCTGGTTTGGGTTGGCCTCTATTCCTCTTCGCGTGACTAAGCTTCCAAGGAATTTGCTGGAAGCGACGCCGTAGGCGCACTTGGAGGCGTTTAATTTGAGCTTGACTTCCCTGAGCATGTCAAAAGCTTGAGTCAAGTCCGCTAGGTGATCACTAGACTGCTTGAATTTGACGACCATGTCATCAATATATACTTCGACAGTCTTGCCGAGCTGACCCTAGGACATCTTGGTGACGAGCCGCTGGTAGGTTGCCCCTGCGTTCTTCAACCCAAAGGGCATTACCTTGTAACAATAAGTGCCCCAGGGTGTTATGAATGTAGTTTTCTCCTCGTCTGGCTGATACATTGGGATTTGGTGGTAGCCTCGATAGGCATCGAGGAAACTCATCCTGTCATGTCCAGCAGTGGCGTCGATCAGTTGATCGATCTTTGGGAGCGGGAAGCTATCCTTCGGGCAAGCTTTATTGAGGTCGGTGAAATCGAAGCACACTCTCCACCTGCCGGTTTTCTTCATGACAACCACCGTGTTAGCTAACCAGACTGGGTACTGGACTTCTCTGATCGCCTCTGCTTCCAGCAATCTGTCGACCTCTTCGACCACGGCTTTTGTCTGTGGCAAACCTGTCCTGCGGGCATTTTACATCACGGGCTTGTGGTTGGAATCCACGTTCATCTTCTGACACATAACTTCAGGGTCAATCCCAGGCATTTCGCTCGGAGTCCAAGCGAAGACGTCTTTGTTCCGCATCAGGAATTCAGAGAGCTCGGACCTTTCTGGATCGGGAAGATGGCTGCCGAGCAGGAAGAACCTGTCTGGGTTGAGCGGATCGATTTTGATCTCGGCTAGATCTTCGACGCTCTTCTTCTTTGGGCTTCTGCCGATCTCGTCTAGCTCCATCTCAAGTTCTGCCATGTGTACCTGCGCCGGTTCCTTCTCTCCTGGAACTACAGCCATCATGCACTGCTTGGCCATTTGCTGATCTCCTTCCATAGTGACCACTTCCATCCTGCCCTCCTTGTTCTCCAGCAAGAACTTAAGCTTCTGGTGGAGAGTAGAGGGAATTGCCTCCATATTGTGGAGCCAAGTTCTACCCATAATAGCACTGTAGGGGGAGGGAGCGTCTACCACTAGGAAGTCGGTCATCACGAAGGCTCCGCCCACTCGGGTTTCCAAAATGACCTTCCCTTTGGGGTATACCGGCTTGGCGCTGAATCCTATTAGAGGCATACGAGCCTCTTGCAAATCTGTTTCCGAGAGCCCCATCTTTTTGAAACATCCGAAGTAAAGGATTTCGGATGAGCTGCCGGAGTCAATGAGGATTCTCTTCATCGTGAAGTCCCGCAACTTCAATGTTAGGAGCAGGGGATCATTATAAGGGAGCTGGACTCCTTCAAGGTCCTTGTCCGAAAAACATATCGCAGGGTGCTCATGCCGTGCTTTCTTGGACGCTGGTCTGAGCTCGGCTCTTATAATTTCCTTTCCATGAGAGGCCCGCCTGGCCTCGGCGCGAGCTTGAACATTGTTTTTTGGGGTAACGGGAGGCGCCAAGTGAATGACATTGAAGATTTTCTTTGACCCATCGCTGTCTGGATTCTCCTGGCCACTACGATGATTTCGGCTGCCGCTACCATCGCATGCTTTAATGAAATCCTTCAGGTGGTTTCTTTGGCAAGCTTTTCCAGGTGAGACTTTAGGATCCTGCATTCCTCGGTTTTGTGCCCATTTTGCTTGTGATTGGCACAAAACCCGTTCTGGTCTTGGGAGGAGGGATCTCCCTGCATGGGCTGGGGCCAGCTGAAGTATGATTGCTTCTTGACCTTGTTCATGACTTGATGGATTGGCTCCTTGAAGATGGTGTTCGCAGCTTGGTATGAGTCAGAAGGTGGTTTGGGCTTCCTGTTACCTCCAGATTTGGAAGCCGGGAGTTTTGCCGAGGTGGCCGAAACCCAGGCGTGGTTCGGGTCCTCTTTCCTGAATGGCTTCTTCTCCTTCTTATGGGGCTGATCACTCTTGTCCTTGAGCACAACGCCGTGGCTCTCTCGAGCCCGAATATCAGCTTTTTCCCGGGCATTATAACATTTCACCCTGGACAACAGTGCTGGCACGGAGGTTACAGGGTCTCTGGCTAGACCTCTCCTAAGATCGTTACCTGGTAATAGAGCATTCTGGAAGTCGAAAATCACCACTTCGTCTTTAGAGACTTCGATTTGGTTGTATGTCGCCCAGAATCGCTTGGCGAACTGGGTAATATTCTCGTCCTGCTTCATCTTCAGGGCCAATATATCAGCGTCGGTTTTGGGAACGACACTGTAAGCCTGAAGTTTCTTCAAGAAGGAGAGCTGGAGCTACCGCCAGCTCGAGACAGATCTCTCTGGGAGGGCGCAGAACCATTTCAGAGGGAGGTCACCCAGACTGGAAGAAAATATTTTACAGTTCAGATGGCCCTCGTCTCCCCAAATAGACATCCTCTGGGTGAAGTGTCGAAGGTGGGCAGCGGGATTTGAGACCCCATCGTAGAGGACAAATCGCGGAATGGAAAACTTCTTGGGCAGGGGAGTCTCGTTGATCTCCCGAGTGAAAGGGGAGGTGCCAAGGTCGGTGGGGCTGCATATATCCTGCTGATCCCGGGCGAGCCCGGCCACCTCTAAATTGCGTCGGACCTCTAGCTTGATACGCCTGTCGAGCCATTCCTGCCTATCGTTCCTCTCCGGCGATAGGGTCTCTAACTTTCTCTTCGAATGGCCTCGACTGGGATTGCTTCGGGCGCGACTGTCTCGGCCGTGATGGCTTCGACTATTGCTTAAGCCCTCATCGCGGGCCCGGTTCCAGTTTTCTTTCAAGTAAGTCCTCAGGTCCTCGAGGGAGGAGGCAACCAACCTGCTTTGAGTGGCTCTCTAGCTCTGGCGCCTCGACGGTTGCCTCAACGAGGTCGTTCCTCTGGCTCTTAGCCGCTGCTGGAGCTGACGGATTAACTTTTCATGCTCTTAGATGAGGATATTTTGGGCCACAACATCCCCATCGTTGGCGAAGTGACGGGAATGGTGGGACCTGCTAACTGCTATAGATTTGCCCTTCTGAGGACGCTCCTGTCGGTGTTCATCTCGCAGGGGAGGCATAATTTCCTCCTCCGGGGATAAATCCTCGAATCGCTCCGGGAATGGGATCTGGACGAAGAGGTGCGTGTCAGGGTGCTCCTCAACTGCAACTGCACCAGTCCTCACCTCGGATCGCCTCTGCGGAAGAATGACCGGCGACGGGCCCTGGGGCGGCGGTAGCTGGACTATCGCTTTCGAAGATTCTCCACCTTTATTAGCTTTGGGAGGCATGGTATTTGGAAAGATTGGATTAATGCTTTCCCACAGACGGCGCCAATTGTAAGTGCAAAAACTGTAACTCACAAGATTAGGGGGTGCCTGATAGGACTTATCCAAAGGACTGACGGAGATTAACTGCTGAGAGCCTGAAAAGAGAGAGATAAACAGTCAGAGGACCCTGGCCTGAGTGGCGCAAGGCTCTCCGATGCCTAAGTTAGTGTATGAACTGAACAGAGGTCAAAGCAGAAGAGAGACAGAGTAACGACTCAAGAGGATATATCTATCTGTACCTTTGTTATGGAATGTCCTCCTATTTATAGAGGATTCTACCGGATATCCTGGAGTGGGCCCCTAGATTTGATAGGAATGATCTGGTTAGCCCACAAAGTAATAAATGAGGGTCCATCATAGCCCACAAAGCATTTATTGCCAGTCCGATCAGCCCACATCGCATTAAATGCATGTCATGTTGGGCCCGATCGTGTCTCAGGTCTTTGGCGGTTGAGGTCCCATCGGATCCATCCTCGGGCTCTGCCCTGATTTGGCTACAGCCGCTAGATGCCGCCTTGTCAGGGATCTGACAAAGATTGTGGACAGCTGGGATGGCCCATCTGTCCCATTGGCATGTGCCCGGGCTCATCCACGTGACCGCTGACGTAGCAGAAGTGGGGAGGCGATCACAACGCTTCTCAATGGGCAACCCGGCTTCTTTGGCCGGGGTCAGAAGGCATATCCGAGATCAAAGTGCGCAGCCGGGGCAAGCCTGATCTCGGCCAACATTCCGACACAAACGCCGAAATGCCCTTGGATGGCACGTAGGCGCGTTTAATCGGCATCTTATCGCCGAAATCAACATAATCTTGGTATCTTGAAAATCTCCCCACATACCTATGGAGTCCCTGCCCTTCTTGCCTCTATAGGGTAGGTAAATATTATGTCTTCGGGTGGAGATGTCTATCCCTCTAGTGTCGTTGGAATGCATGTGTCCATCTTTGAAACCAAATCAGACTTCTTCGAAGTTAGATTTACTGAGCATGAAGTGGTTTCAGATGTTGATCGTATCTTGTCCATTTTGAACATTTTTATGTCCAGGGGTCCTACATTCGTTGCAGATTTCTTGACCCTAGAGGAGAGAAACACTGCCATTTCTCATCTGTGTGGCAACGTCATGGTTTGGTCTGAGAAAAATTGTATTCCTAGTTCTCCTCATCCTATTTATCGTATTTTTTGCATATCATTTTCATACACAATGTCTACCCTTGTAAGGGTAACAGGACTGAACTGACTACATATATGGTCAATATTTTTTTTAAAAATTTGCTAATGCACTGAACATGTGACTCCATACATGGTCAATATTTTTTATAAAGTTGCTACTAGAGTCCGTATGTGTCTTCGTTCCATTAGCCTGGTGTAACCCCTTTCGGATTTCTGATGACACAGTTGGCCTGTTCTTTTGGGGTGATCCCTCTCTCCTCGGAGAAGGCTATTTCATCCACTATTTTTGGAAAGTCAAATCTAGGCTTGATGAGGCTGGCACCGTCTGGAGCCCCAGAAGAAGAAGAAGAAGAAGAAGAAGAAGAAGAAGAAGCGGAGCAATCTCACCACTTAACTCCAGCTCATCCAGCTAATCCGGACCCTCCTCAGTAGTTGCCATCTTTGGAAGCAAGTTTTGGTGAATTTAAAAAAGAATAAAATGACTTTCGAAGAGACTCATGAAGAAATATCGGGTCTCAAGACGATGATGTCCAAAGACTTGAAGTATCTCTCTAACATCTTCTTGAGCTACAAACGTCATGATGACGTGATGGCCCCATCTCCTACCGATTTAGCATATATTTTAGGAAAGTTATGTTTTGATGATGGGTTGTTATTTTGATGTTATGTATTTTGATGGTTGTTATTCTTTGGGATGTTATCAGGTTGGTGTTTTTGATGAATATGTATTTTTATGATAGTTGATGGTTGGGATGTTATGTTGATGTTTTTTTTTTTTCTTGGATATTTTGGTGGATATTCTTCTTTCTTTATGTCTATGGACGGTTAGATGAGTTTATTTTTTGAAAATTGTATGAACTTAAGTTATATAAATGAAATTCATTTTATCATGTTCATCGCTTTGCTCTATAGTTATATATGTTCAATGTGATGAATGTCCTTAATGATGCTTAGTCAGATGTTTGTTCTCCACATCCATGATTCATTCCTTGTGCTCATAGTTATATATGTCAATGTATGGATGCGATAGAATTTTATGTGCTTATTCTAGTTATATTTTTTGTGGAAATGAATACAATTTCTATAACGGATTGTACTTCATAGTTACATGTTTTGAAATCCATTTCAAGGCTGCATAAGCTTCATAGTCATCTCTCTTTTTTATCAATGTTTGCAATTCCACATGCTTATAGTCACATGTTTTAGCTATTTGATTATGATATGCTTATATAGGTAAACTTGTCTAATCCTTCCTTTAAGGTTGTCTCCCTATCTTTTTCTATTTTTCTCCTTGAACTACATAGTCATATCCTTTTCACCTTATTGACAAAAAGAGAGAATTGTGTTGAGGGGAGTGTAGAAGTCAAAGGAAGAACTAGACTTAACTATCATGATAAATGACCAAAATGACCTTGAGTTGATTTTTACCCCCACAAATGCTCATCTTGCAGACTTATTTTCAAAGCCCTTTGGAAATGATTGGTTTTTAAATTTAAGACATGAATTGGGCATTGGTCCTTGTCCTACATGACGCACTATTTTTATTTAACTTACTATGCATGTCTCTTTCAAGTTAATTAGTTAACAGGTGCTACTGAATTGGGTCTTTGTTGCTTCATGTGTGCAGGTACCTTTGCAATTAAATGTCAAAGGGGGAGAGAAAGTATGCTTTCTCTAGGGGGAGATCAAGATCAAAGGGAGAGAAGAATACTAAAAAAGAAGTGTTTGATTAAGGATGAGAAAGCACTAAGTGTCAAGTTTCAAGAATTGCATATCAAAGGGGGAAAGCAAAACATCAAGAAAAGCAAAAGAGATCATGATCCAAAGGTCATGAAAGGTCATGAAGGAGAAGATCCAAAGAAGCATTCAAAATCTCAAGAGTTATCTAGTTCAGGGGGAGCTGAAGAATTGAAAGAAAACTCAAGCTTCATTGTGTTTCCATCAAATTACAAAGGGGGAGATTATTAGGGATTTTGTGTTGCAATTTGATTGGATGCATGCTCATCTAGTTGAATTTGGTTTTTCATACATGCACTTCACTGTTAAATCTTGAAATTTCTCATGCATGGTTCATAACTTTAAAGATTGATTTTTCATGCATGATTTTAACTTTAGAACTTGAATGTTTCATGCATAGCGTTGCTACTTTAGATTTGAATCTTTGACATGCATGCTTAGGATTTTATTTTCAAATCATCTTTGGCATCTTAGTTAGGTTCATGTTTTGAAAATTACTTTTGATTTACTTTGTGCATGAATCTAAGCATGTTTTACCATGGAAAAAAATTTCCACTAGAAAATCACTTAAAAAATAAAAAAATGGGGAATTTCAGGTTGATAGTGTTGTGTCCACGAGGTCTAGGACACGGTCGACCGAGAACTAGCCGTTGTGAAATTTTTTATATAAACTTCAGCTCATTCTGTGCCCAAGTGGAACTAGTGAGGAATGTTTAAGAGCTTTTGAGGGCAAACGAAGGAAAATGAGTTGAAAAAGGCTAGAGAGTCAGTGGAAATGCAAAAAGCTTGGATTTAACATTTGAATCTTTTCAAGTAAGTCTTGATTTCTATTTTCATATGATTTCCATGGATGCCTAAATCTTTGATTTCTTTATAGCATAATTTTTATGAATATTTGACTTTTTGTATGTTGTTTTCCATAACATGAAAACCATTTTGAAACTAATTAGTGTTTTGGATGCAACTATGCTCTTTCATCACATGTTTTTTTTTTTTTTTTTTTTTTTTTTTGTTTCATACAACTTGTTTTGCCTTGACTTTTTATATCTTTATCAAGTTGTATTCCTCACTACATGTGATTTATGTTTTACCTCAATCAAATCATATTGTGATTTACAATTTCAAATAACGTTTTCATTGGTAAGCCTTCATGAACTTTCATTTTAAAATTGATTGAAGGTATCAGGTATACACATTGAACTTTAATCTTTAAATCGTCATTGTGTTTATATTTAGGTTGGAACTTCACTTTCATACGAGCCTATTTTAGAGGCATATATTTGTACTCAGACTTTATCTCTTCTACTGTATTGTAGACACGTCTTAGAAAGAAAACCCCTAGTGGTATTTAGGTTATTGCTTAGCCTTTTAAAGGCATGTTTTAAGGTTATTGCTTAGCTTGTTAAAAGCATATTATAAAGGTTATTGCTCTGTCACGCCTTGAAACCGGACTTCTACAGCGGTCCGGTTTCGAGCAGCGTGATTTGGGATTCAGTAAAAAATGTATTCCTAAAAAATCCGCATGTGTGAGGATATCAAAATTCCAACATAGTTTGACTATTTTTGCAGAAGCTTATATGGAGTTCCGACCCAAAGCCCGTGGCCATCAGATTCTGGATCGCACACAATCGCAAGCATAAAGCTGGCAGGTCAAAGCCCATAATCCGACTGGAACAGGCATAATAACAAGTATAGGGCAGACAGTAACATGATGATTCATTTCCCACATAAGTTCAAGTTACAAATTATAAAAGTGCATTAATTACAATCCCAAAGAAAAGTCTAATAAAAGCCATACACATAACAAACTGTAATATCCCGACCTTACCCTAATCATGTTTAGTGTCTAATTAACCCTAATTAGATACCTAATGGATGTTTTGAATGTATTTGGGCTTGATTAGGTAGATTAGAAAAGGATTTGACCATTGACCAGGTAGTATTATGATTGTTGGGTATTTTGGGTTTATCAAGTCCTCTGTGTGTGTTTTCTATTTGCTGAGGATTTTGGGTGCATTTCATAGGTTATGAGTCATACTTTGATTCCCATGTTGTGACCTAACTCATTTGAGCCCATTTAGACCCATTTAGGAGCCAAAAGCCCTAAACTATAAATTTCAAGTAGATTTAGGTCTTCTCTGCAAATATTAGCACTTGATAAGAATAAAAGCTTAACTAAAACCCTAAACCCTATCTCTTTCATTTCATTCCACTTCCATTAGGAAGAGGCACCTAGGGTTTCACTTCTCACCACCTCTCCATCATTTTATTGCTTCCAAAATACCAAATAGAGAGATTTGAGAGACTTTTCCCTCATCTTCTTCAACATGCAACTCATTCTCTTCAAGTTTCATCTTCTTCAGGATTTTCATTGTTCTTCTTCTTCCATTCTACTCCATAGGTAGTGAATCTCTCCCAAATCACTCCTTTTAGTTTCAAATCAATGATTGGAGGCCTCTATGTGAATGCATGTTGATTTGTTGGTGTTCTCTTCATTTTCACCACTGTAGGAGCTTGGTTGAGGTTTCTTTTTGGGGGATCTTTCTCTAGAGGCTTGGTAGTAAGTGAAATTTGAGTTTGAGCACCTAAGGCAAGTAGATACGTATAAAATGCGCATGTTTATCCTATTATTTGATTCTTGTATGATTTCATGCTAGTTACCTAGGTTTCGGCTCATTTTGGTTCTTTTGTCTTAATATAATTAGATTTGAAGATGGGTTTGTTATTAAATTGATTTAGGGTTTGGTTTGAAGTAAAACTGTGGTTGTACTAGTTTTGGAGAGCATTGGAGGCTTTAATTTGCAGGACTTGGACTTATGTATGAGTTTAGGAAGGAAGGGCTTTTGAATACCCTTGCTGTAGGAGAAACATGGCACAAATTGCTTGGAAATCGCGCAGTTAAGCGTATGCTCGAGTGCATTATGCCCGCTCGAGTGCACATCATCCGGAGAACCACCCTGCTTAAGTGCGTAATTCCACGCCCGAGAGCACATGAACCTGAGAGCGAACCCGCTCGAGCGAATGGTAGCCGCTCGAGTGCATATCATCTGGAGACAGAGAACAGGTCCGCTCAAGAGCACCTATGCTCGTTTGAGAGCACCCACCCAGAAACTAAAAAAAGCTAGGGTTTTGTGTTTTCGCCTTAGTTGACTCAGTATGGAACCCATGTACTCCAGTATCATACCCAATGGACTAAGTAGTGCAAGAGAGTGTTGTTCGAGCGCACGTTCACTCTCATGGAAACTCATTTTCTTGGATTTCTTTACCTCGAACCAAAGTTCTTATATTAAGGTGTTTGGCGTCCCACCCAAATTATGTAACACCGAGGGTTCTCTTGTAGCCTAAATGATGTCGCAAACCTTAAGCCTACACATTGTTGGATGGTGAAGCCCACGACTGTTCCAAAATCTTAGAGTTGGCTTGTCATGCATCATCGATTCCATAAGTGACCCTTATGCATGCATTTCATTTCCTTTTCTAGTACTCTTGCATGATTTATACATGTTATCGTGTCCATTTGTTTAGCTTATGTGCCTTATTGTCTTACGTCATATGTTTCCTTATACATTATGTATCTATGTATGTTTATATACTATGGCGTGTTATGCACTTATGATTATGGTCATGTGCTTGTCTATGTCTTACATTTGTATATGCTTATGCTCAAGCTATGTCACACAATGATATTTGATGTACACTCTATTGTGACACCCCGGAGTCCCACATCGAGTATAGAGAGGAAAGTGAATGAGATTATATGTAGAGCTTACTGCCTTACCTTGCATGAGGCCTTTGATGGTGTGAGGCCCATCAAAAACAAAACCGTGAGGCCTATGGGCCAAAGCGGACAATATCATGCATGCATGTAGGGTGGGGCGTTACAAATGGTATCAGAGCTGACTCTCGACTAGTTTGAGTGTGGGTCCCCTGCCGTGGTCTGGTGTAAGTTGGCGAGTTTCCATGTGGGCATGCCAAGAGGGCTGGCAGGCTACTGCACAGGGACGTGCAGTCCTAGGGGGGCCTAGGAGGATGAAATGTGACACCCCGGAGTCCCACATCGACTATAGAGAGGAAAGTAAATGGTATGTAGAGCTTACACTCTTACCTTGCATGAGGTCTTTTGATGGGTTGAGGCCCATCAAAAATAAAAATGTGAGGCCCATGGGCCAAAGCGGACTATATCATGGATGCGTGTAGGGTGGGGTGTTGCATATATTCGTTCAGTCAACACCACTTAGCTTCGACCTTAGCCCAGTTGGATCCGCCTGGGTACGTGTTTAGTTATTTTCATGGACATATGCAGATGGAATTTAAAGGGGGGTTTAACAGGTACTTCAGGTCCACAATTGTAAGACCCTGACCCAAGAGACCTCAATTAGTGTTAATTAAGTTGTGTTTTAGCTCTAAGTGTGTTTAGTGGATTTTGGTTAAGTTTGGGATTAGAATAGCTTTTATAATAGCTTTGGGGAATTTTGAGAGCCTTCTAGATTTGTGGGACCGTTTGGGGGTTCTTGTTACGAATTTGCATGAACTTGGGGGTTTACTCGTGATTTGGAAAATGTGTATTTTAATCTCATTTAACTCTTCTTGCTAATCCCTACAACTTTCATGTTGACATCGTTCCCATTCGAGAGCCCTAAACCTGACTTTTCTCTATTTGAGGGCAAAATGGTCTTTTTACCCAAAATCTGGACACTATTTTCAATGTCACCAAAACCCGCGAAACATATACTTTTTGGAAACTAGAAATTTCATCGATCAACTGTCTTTTTCGCCGAAGTCATTTGAGGCCCCGAGATCCATGTTTTTAACCCGACAAGTACTTTAAGTTGTGGGAGCCACTCCACTTTGGCTAGATAAGGGAACCCTTTCCCTCATTTATCTCTTCTTGCCCTAATTACTATTGCTGAGAAAGAGAATCCCAGCAGCCTCAATCTCCTCTTTGTTCATATTGCTTTCTTCCTCATCAATCACACAAAGCCTCGCTCAAATCAAGAGAGGAACTTCACGAATCTTTTTCATCTTCTCAAAAGCCTTCTATTGACACCATTTTTGAAGAAAACCAAGCTTTTTAAGTTTTCCATTGAGCTAACCTTGTCTTTTTGAAGGACTTCCAATTAATCTCTCCTCCTAAGATTTGTGTTTGTTTAGCCCTTGAGACCCTCCATTTTTATTATTGGAAGTTTTCTCTTCCTTTTGATTTGGTTTTGATATTTTAGGGTTTGTATTTGGGGTTTTTTGTATAGATAGGTGATTTTAGCTTGGAGAAGTGTTTAGAGCTTGGATTTGCTAGCTTTGGACCCAAGGCAAGTGGATGAGTAGATGTTTTGAAAATGTTAACATGTTTCATGAAAAATGTGATTTCCTATTACATGCTCAAATGACTTTACATTGTCTTATTCATACTCATTTCTTATGTTTACATTGCTTTAAAAGTGCACAATGTTAAGTCTATTTCTCCTTTGGTCATATTTTGGAAATGTCATAGCTTGTTGGATTGAAATTTTGATCTAGATTGTGTTGGATTTCTTATGATTGAATGTGGATGGAAAGGAGGTGAATGGGGTGCTCAAATTGGAGGTTTTGATGTGGATTGAATGAAATTTTGAGACCCTAAAAAAAATGTACAAAAAGGATGCTCAGGATGTATGAGAAGAAAGGAAGAAAGATATCAGAAATCTGACTTGAAACTGAACTGGCCGTGCAGGGTCGGTCAGCTGTTGTTCAACTGTCGGGTGACTGAAATCCCCATTTCGGTCAACCGATAGCCAACCGAAATCTGTCGGACCCTTTTCCAGAAACCAACTTTTTGTCAGAAATTCTGTGGGTCAGCTGTCAGCTAACCGAAGTACCACTTCGGCTAACCGATAGCCAACAAAAATCAGCTCGGTTCCAATTCCAGAGAGCTGTATATCTTCTAATGTGAATGGAACAGATGGCCAGTTGTCGGTCAGCTATCGGCTAGCCGACATACCCAGTTCGGCTGACCGATGTTGATCGAGGAGCTGACCGAAACTACAATCTGTGATGAATTCTTTTGAAGAACTATATGGACCTATATTGAAGAAGGAACCTCATCATCATGATCTTGTTAAGGATGTTTAGACTTGTCAATGTAAATAAGGACCCTATGTGTTTTCAATTCTCAAAGAGTACGAAATGTATATCAAATCTAACATACGGGGCCCTATTTATATTGATTTAAATCTTGGGCCTTCAACACTTGGCCCGGAGAATGTTTGAAATCCACTCATGCTATATCTTGACCCAAATTTCATTTGTACACTTTAAATCTCAAGTTTTATGACTAGACTTGCCCCAAAAGTATTGAAATTTATATTTTAGCATATTGCTAGCCCGTATATGCCCGTCCTGTTACTGATGTGCTTTTGTGCCTATGGGAACCCCGTCCCGTTTATTTATGCATTTGTTTTGATTTCTATCATGTGACCTATGAGTCGGCACCACTAAGCTTGGATGAACTTATCGGCTTGATCCACCGATTTGGAGATCCCCTCCCGTCCCGCCAGTGCAGCCTGGATCCTATTCTCGTCCTGATACCCGGTTCGCTACCGTGGTCCCGTATAGTATATGTGTATTATTTGATTTAATTGTTGACTCTCCTCACCTTGTGTGACTGAGGTCAACGTCTCGATGTGCTCTCATCACTTTTGTGAGAGAGGATTTAGCTTTGTGTGGTCGCCATCTTACTAGTACTCGAATCATTGGTACCTTTACATGTTTTATTGCATATGTGTCTTTTAAAGGATGTATCTTCTTTTATGAAATTCATTGTTTATACAGGTCTTCAATATATTTCAAAAGGTATCCTTGTTTTAAATTATTGTCTTATCTTTTCACCCACCTGCCAGACCGTCATATCTGATCCATTATTCTGGTACTCAGGTCCAAATCTCATTGCCTTTGAGGGGGAGCCTGAGGAGGCGGTTAATGAACAGTAGCGCGTAATTGAGTGGCAAGCTGATGATGTCATATATACATCCGATCGAGCTTAGAGATGCGACACTTTTTGGGATTTTGATTTATATCTTTTGGGGGTATTCTTTTGAGATGTATTGGCCTTTGTTGGCCATTATTTTTGGGGCAATTTAACTAACTGATCTTTTGTATAAACTTTAATATTTACCTTTGGGAAATGCTATCATGATTATTGCTCACTTTGATACTATGTCATTATGTTTAATGAAAATAGTCTTTTTTATGGAATAGTATGAATATGATTTACTACACGCTTCCGCATCTTAAAAATGTATGTGTTTTTGTGAGATGATATGTATGGATAATCCTCACCGCGGAACCCTGTGGGAAATCACGTGCACGAAGAAAATATTTTCTTTATTTCTGTGTACAGATTAGCCAACCAAAGAGATGCATGTGGCACGGCATCATTAGTCCCATGTGTTTGACCCCGGACCCGGTCCAGGGCCGCGACAGACTGGTACTAAAGCGGGACATGTTTCAGCCAATTAAAAGAAACTAGAAATCTTAAGGACGTGGCGAGGATTCGTTAGACTCTCGTTAGATAGAATCGTATGAGCAATGTATACCCCACCCTATGCTTGATATTTTTATGTTCTAACATCTTATGTTGTAGCGTTATGTG
Source organism: Litsea cubeba (assembly GCA_012931725.1). Lineage (NCBI taxonomy): Eukaryota > Viridiplantae > Streptophyta > Magnoliopsida > Laurales > Lauraceae > Litsea > Litsea cubeba. The sequence goes on from CM022952.1 coordinate 48,055,201, forward strand.
ACCTCGCAAACGAGCTGTAAACGGTGATCCTGCTGCTAGTAAAAGTGATCATACAGGGCCAGTGGCAGAAACTCAGAAAACATAATCATGCAGAATCAACTCCAATAGATGATGCAAGCTATGCTTGACCAGCAACGTCAGGTTAATGAGACACAGGCTAGATTGCAAGTGCAAATGGCTAAGAGGAATGAAGACCATCCAAGAGACATGGCACAGATACAGAGATAGTTGTTGGAGGTGTTAGAGTGGAGATCGGAACCAATTCTAGTAGCACCACCGGGTGTGGTCAACAACAGGCAGAATGATCCCAATGTGTTATATGAGCGTTTCAGGAGGAGAGGCCCAAAGGAGTTCATTGGGATAGAAGATCCATTGACTGTAGATGACTGGCTTGAGCACACAGAGAACATATTTGAAATCTTCACGTGTTCGGGCAAAGAGCGGGTGCAACTTGCGGCATCCATATTCACCGGTCTAGCAGATATTTGGTGGAAGACGGTGAAAGCAGAATATAGGACAGTAGCAGATGCAGATGCATGGGCTAGTTTCAAGAAACAGTTTGGAGAAAAATATGTACCTGCTCATGTGAAGAGGCAGAAGGCAACCGAGTTTCATCAACTCATACAAGGGAACATGACAGTCCTCGAATACCTCACCAAATTTGAGAGATTGTCTAGGTATGCTCTGGAGTTAGTGGACACGGTGGAGAAGAAGATAACCAAATTCCTTGAAGGGCTGAATCCTAATATTATGTACCTGCTCATGTGAAGAGGCAGAAGGCAACCGAGTTTCATCAACTTGTACAAGGGAACATGACAGTTCTCGAATACCTCACCAAATCCGAGAGATTGTCTAGGTATGCTTCGGAGTTAGTGGACACGGTGGAGAAGAAGATAACCAAATTCCTTTAAGGGCTGAATCCTAATATTGAGAAGGATGCTACCGGGGTTGTGCCACCCGCTACTTTTGAAGAAGCTTTAAAAAGGGCATACAAGTTTGAGAACTTCATAACAAGATCAACAGAACTCAAGGAATAACCCAAGGCCACCAACAGAATTTCCACCAGAGGAACATTCAGAACAAAAGGCCAAGGCAAGAGCAGAACGTGCAGAATCCAGTGGTTTGCATCCACTGTGGGAAGAACCATGAGAGTGCCAATTGTCGTACTATCACGGGGGCATGCTTTAGATGTGGTTCTATGAACCACCAAATGAGAGAGTGCCCAAGGCTAGACATAATGAATAGACAACAGCAAGGAGCACAACGTCCAGCACCGCCTCAGAATGCATTAGTTGTTCAGAATCACGCAAGGCCACTACAACAACAGGCACCACAACAGCAATATAGGCCCCAGTTGTAGAAACAACAGGCCCGTCAGCAAGGACAGAATCAGAATCAGCGTTCTCAGCAGCAGAATAGAAATGTACAACAAGGCAGGCAACAACAAGCTCAAAATAGGCTATATCAGCGAGCACAACTGTATGTTGTCAATAAGGCTGATGTAGAGGCTGCAGGCAATGTAGTGGAAGGTACATTCCTTGTTTGTGGATTTGAGGCTAGGCTTTTGTTTGACCCTGGCACAACCCATTCATTTATGTCTCCAAAATTTGTTAAGTTAATAGATATGCATGCTAGAGAGTTGGATTTCATTTTGACTTTGACTACCCCATTAGGTAAGGAAGTTATTTGTAGGAATTTTTACCTTAGTTGTTTAGTCAAAATAGGAGAAGTAGTGTTTCCAGCAGATCTCATTTTATTGGAGATGTTTGATTTTGACGTCATCCTAGGGATGGATTGGTTAACAGGATACCATGCTACTATGGATTGTTTCCATAAGACCCTCACCTTTAAATTAGAGGAGACCCAAGCAGGGGTGTTATTTCAAGGAGAGAGGAGTAATCCTCGGGCAGGGCTTATTTCAGCGTTGAAGGTTGATAGACTTCTGAAAAGTGGTTGTGAGGCCTATTTGGCGTTTATCGCGGAGGATAAGTGGTCCCAAGGGGTGGAGAAGATCCCCATTGTTTGAGAATTCCCGGATGTTTTTTTTGGAGGAGATTCCAGGATTTCCACCCATTAGAGAGATAGACTTCACTATTGAGTTGTTACCGGGGACCGCTCTGATATCTATTGCACCTTACAGAATAGCTCCGGCAGAATTGGGGGAATTGAAGATACAGTTGCAAGAATTGTTGGAAAAAGGTTTTGTGAGACCTAACATTTCATGGTGGGGAGCTCCAGTTTTGTTTGTGAAGAAGAAAGATGGCTCAATGAGGATGTGCATTGATTACCGAAGATTGAACCAAGTGACTATCAAGAACAAGTATCCTTTGCCAACGATATATGAGCTGTTTGATTAGTTGCAAGGAGCTGCTTACTTCTCGAAGATTGATTTGAGATCCGGTTATCATCAGTTGAGAGTTAGAGACTCAGATGTACCGAAGACAGCTTTCCGGACAAGATATGGACACTATGAGTTCCTAGTGATGCCATTTGGATTGACTAATGCACCGGCAGTATTCATGGCATTGATGAACATGATCTTTGCAGAGTATCTAGATCAGTTTACTGTAGTGTTTATCGATGATATTTTGGTGTATTCCAAGACCAAAAAGAACATGAGGAGCACTTGAGGATAGCACTTCAGTTTCTGAGAGAGAATCAGTTGTTTGTAAAGCTCAGTAAGTGTGAATTTTGGTTGGACCAAGTCACATTTTTGGGTCATATTATCTCGAAGGAAGGATTATCAGTGGACCCGTCCAAGATTGAAGCGGTTATGAATTGGGAAAGATCGAAGTATGCATCAGAGATCAGGATATTACCAGAGGTTTGTACAAGGATTTTCATTAATTGCGTCACCTTTGACGAAGTTGACAAGGAAAAATGTACCATATGTATGGACAAATAAGTGTGAAGCTAGTTTCCAAGAGTTGAAGAAGAGATTGACTACAGCTCCAATCCTTACTTTGCCATCCGGAAGTGGTAGTTTTACCATTTTACTGATGCTTCGAACGTTGGACTTGGATGTGTTTTGATGCAAGATGGAAAGGTAGTTGCATATGGATCCCGACAGTTGAAAGATCACGAGAATAACCATGCAACACATGATCTTGAGTTGGCAGCGGTCGCTTTAGCATTGAAGATGTGGAGACATTACCTCTATGGAGAGAAGTTTGAGGTTCACTTCGATCACCGCAGTCTACAGTACTTGTTTTCTCAGAAGGAACTGAATATGAGGCAGAGAGGATGGATGGAATATATCAAGGACTATGATTTCCCAATCAAGTATCACCCTGGGAAAACAAATGTAGTTGCAAATGCCTTGAGTAGAAAGTCAGTAAACATGGCCAGTCTTCGGGGAACTTATGTTATACAGTAGATAAAAGAGCTGGGAGTAGACTTTCAGCCATTAAGGAAGGGTGTCATGTTAGCAAACATGTCAGTGTCAGAGCCCTCCTTCATTCAGAAGATCAAAGAGAATCAGTTGCAAGACCCAGAGTTGGCTAGAGTTTCAGAGCATATAGCAGATCGTTCGGAGTTTCATATCGTGGATGGATTTTTGTACTACCGAGATCGTCTGTGTACCTAACATAGAGGACTTGAGGAATGATATCATGACAGAGGCTCACAATACTAAGTATTCAATGCATCCGGGCAGTACGAAGATGTATCAGATCTTGAAGGGCAGATTTTGGTGGAATAACATGAAGAGATAAATCGTAGCATTTGTCTCTATATGCATGACCTGTCAGTTGATTAAGGTAGAACACCAGAAGCCTCCAGGGTTGTTACAAACATTAGAGATCCCGGAATGGAAATGGGAACATATTACCATGGACTTTATTTTGGGATTACCGAGGACTAGCAGAGGCAATGATGCCATTTGGGTCATTGTGGACCGTCTCACCAAGTCAGCTCAATTTCTTCCAATGACGAATGGGAAGAAGATGCATATGTTACCTTTGGCTCAGTTGTTTGTCAGTGAGATTGTCAGTCGACATGGACAACCAGTTTCCATCACATTTGATAGGGACAGCAGATCCGTCTTGAGATTTTGGAAAACATTACATGAGTCTATGGGTACGAAGTTACAGTTCAGCACAACTTATCACCCATAGACCGATGGTCAGTCAGAGAGGACAATTTAGACACTTGAGGACATGCTTCGACCTTGTGTGTTAGATTTCAAGACTCAGTGGGATGAAGCTCTACCGTTATGTGAGTTCGCTTACAACAACAGTTTCCACTCGAGATTGGAATGTCGCCTTTCGAGGCATTGTATGACAGAAGGTGTAAGACACCTGTTTGTTAGGAAGAAGTTGGTACTCATAGCTTTCATGGACCGACTATGGTTAGTGAAACAAGTGACAAGGTTAAGTTGATCCAAGAATGTCTGAAAGTGGCTCAGAGTAGACAGAAGAGCTAAGCAGATTCTCACAGAAGAGATTTACAGTTCAAGGAAGGATATAAGGTTTCTTGAAAGTGTCACCGACTCGTGGAACATTGAGGTTTGGACAGAAGGGCAAGTTATCTCGGAGGTACATTGGACCGTATGATATTGTGAGTAAGATTGGTGATGTGGCTAACAAATTAGCCTTACCACGCAAACTCTCCGGTATACACAATGTTTTTCATGTATTCATGCTGAAAAAGTGTGTCCTTGATAGATTACATATACTCCACAACGAACCGTTGGAAATCCAAGAAGATGCTAAATATGTCAAAAAGCCTGTTCGAATTATTAACACCAAGGAACAAGAGTTGAGAATACGCACTATTCAGTGGGTCAAGGTACTTCGGGAGACTCATGGACCGGAAGAAGCAACATTGGAACTACAGGATCAAGTTCAGAAGAAGTACCCACATCTACTATTGGAGGTGAGTTTTAATTTACATTTGGAGGACCAAATGTCCTAAGGGGTGGAGGACATAAGACCCTGACTCGAGAGACCTCGATTAGTGTTAATTAAGTAGTATTTTAGCTTTAAATGTGTTTAGTGGATTTTGGTTAAATTTGAGATTAGAATAGCTTTTATAATAGCTTTGGGGAATTTTGAGAGCCTTCTAGATTTGTGGGACCCTTTGGGGGTTCTTGTTACGAATTTGCATGAACTTGGGGGTTTACTCGTGATTTGGAAAATGTGTATTTTAATCTCATTTAACTCTTCTTGCTAATCCCCACAACTTTCATGTTGACATCGTTCCCATTTGAGAGCCCTAAACCTGACTTTTCTCGATTTGAGGGCAAAATGATCTTTTTACCCAAAAGCTGGATACTATTTTCAATGTCACCAAAACCCGCGAAACATATACTTTTTGAAAACTAGAAATTTCATCGATCAACTGTCTTTTTCGCCGAAGTCATTTGAGGCCCCGAGAGCCATGTTTTTAGCCCGATAAGTACTTTAAGTTGTGGGACCCACTCCACTTTGGCTAGATAAGGGAACCCTTTCCCTCATTTATCTCTTCTTGCCCTAATTACTATTGCTGAGAAAGAGAATCCCAGCAGCCTCCATCTCCTCTTTGTTCATATTGCTTTCTTCCTCATCAATCACACAAAGCCTCGCTCAAATCAAGAGAGGAACTTCACGAATCTTTTTCATCTTCTCAAAAGCCTTCTATTGACACCATTTTTGAAGAAAACCAAGCTTTTCAAGTTTTCCATTGAGCTAACCTTGTCTTTTTGAAGGACTTCCAATTAATCTCTCCTCCTAATCTCCTAGATTTGTGTTTGTTTAGCCGTTGAGACCCTCCATTTTTATTATTGGAAGTTTTCTCTTCCTTCTGATTTGGTTTTGATATTTTAAGGTTTGTATTTGGGGGGTTTTTGTATAGATTGGTGATTTTAGCTTGGAGAAGTGTTTAGAGCTTGGATTTGCTAGCTTTGGACCCAAGGCAAGTGGATGAGTAGATGTTTTGAAAATGTTAGCATGTTTCATGAAAAATGTGATTTCCTATTACATGCTCAAATGACTTTACATTGTCTTATTCATACTCATTTCTTATGTTTACATTGCTTTAAAAGTGCACAATGTTAAGTCTATTTATCCTTTGCTCATATTTTGGAAATGTCATAGCTTGTTGGATTGAAATTTTGATCTAGATTGTGTTGGATTTCTTATGATTGAATGTGGATGGAAAGGAGGTGAATGGGGTGTTCAAATTGGAGGTTTTGATGTGGATTGAATGAAGTTTTGAGACCCTAAAAAAAATGTACAAAAAGGGTGCTCAGGATGTATGAGAAGAAAGATATCAGAAATCTGACTTGAAACTGAACTGGCCGTGCAGGGTCGGTCAGCTGTCATTCAACTATCGGCTGACCGGAATCCCCATTTCGGTCAACCGACAGCCAACCGAAATCTGTCAGTCCCTTTTCCAGAAACCAACTTTTTGTCAGAAATTCTGTGGGTCAGCTGTCGGCTAACCGAAGTACCACTTTGGCTAACCGATAGCCAACAAAAATCAGCTCGGTTCCAATTCCAGAGAGCTGTATATCTTCTGATGTGAATGGAACATATGGCCAGTTGTCGGTTAGCTGTTGGCTAGCCGACATACCCAGTTTGGCTGACCGATAGTTGATCGAGGAGTTGACCGATCTGTGATGAATTCTTTTGAAGAACCATATGGACCTATATTGAAGAAGGAACCTCATCATCATGATCTTGTTAAGGTTGTTTAGACTTGTCAATGTAAATAAGGACCCTATGTGTTTTCAATTCTCAAAGAGTACGAAATGTATATCAAATCTAACATACAGGGCCCTATTTATATTGATTTAAATCTTGGACCTTCAACACTTGGCCCGGAGAATGTTTGAAATCCACTCATGCTATATCTTGACCCGAGTTTCATTTGTACACTTTAAATCTCAAGTTTTATGACTAGACTTTGTAAGTGCAGCTAGGGCCAATGAAAGTGTCCTAGAGGGGGGGTGAATAGGACTAATGGAATTGTTTTCCCAATTAAAACATCTTAGTCCAATTTTAATCCCAACTAGGAACAAGAACATAATGAACACAAATAAGAATACAACTTATGCATAATATGTGTTGAATGTATGAGTGCTTAAACAATCAAAGATAAGACAATTAGTTTCATATTAGTAAGCACAAGTGTGAGTACAACACTCCCCACACATTCACTTATGATTTATACCAATGTGCTCAAAGGAATATTTGTTAAAGAGTGTGTGCTTAAACAAGATTTGATTTACCAATATGATCAATGTTGTTTTTGCACAAGTGGATGTGTGTCAATTAAACTAAATATCATTCATATCATTCTCCATAACATATAGATATATAAATCAAGCACAAGAGATAGAGATAGAGAAATTGACACAAGGGATTTATAGTGGTTCAGTCACACAGACCTACATCCACTCTCAAGGGTCACACAGTCCCCTGGTTCCACTATGAAGAATCAAACTACACAAGTACTGATTCTACATAAACTTTATTCACGAGGTTCGACCAGAAAGATCTACTCTCCATTTTTGTTCACGAGGTTCGATCACAAAGATCTACTCCCACACACAACTTTTAGAGTGGTTGAATCACACAGAAACAATCCACTATCACAATTTTTAAAGTGGTTGAATCACGCAGAAACAATCCACTATCATAAAGATATAATTTGAATGGAGGGCGAAGAACACTTGCCTATTTTTGACAGAGTCTGGAGGTTGCCACTTGCCTCTTTGACGAAGTCCGGAGGATGCTCTTTGAAACTTGTTACCGCAGCTCCAAGCTTTGATGCCTCTTGCAATGCTTCCTTGATGTTGATGATGATGCTCCAATGTTGTGCTCAGTCAAGGGAAAAGGTCTTTGGTCTAGGGACTTGGATAATAAACTATGATAGCTCAAGTTCTTCCCTAGGCAATATTGTTTCCACACATCACACTTTCCTTAAGCTAATGAAGCTCTTAGATTTGACAAACCAAGCTCATAGTGTGTGTGGAATGACCTATGAGAGCTCTAATATGATACACAATGGTTAGGACATGAGCTCTCATGATCTTGGAGGCCTTGGGAATGATTTTCCAAGCCTTTAGGGATGATTTGGGACGTTTTTCTATTTATAGAAAGCATTCCAACGGTCATAAAACGGCTAGTGAACAGTGAACAGTGAACAGTGAATAGTGAATAGTGATGTTACTGTTCAAACGGCTAGTGAACAGTGAATAGTGATGTTACTGTTCAAACGGCTAGTGAACAGCGAACAATGAATAGTGAATAGTGATGTTACTGTTCATGCGGCTAGCCGCGAGGTAACCGAAAACCATGGTGGTTAGCCGACTTCTGAGGCCTGTTTTGAGTCTTGAAAAACCTGTCTTGAAAAACCTAAAAAACAATCTCTAAAACCCTATTAAATAAGCCATTAAACTAAGGGTTTTTAGGGCCATGTCTTGGTTGGTTTGGAGTCCCATTTACCTGAGTAGTTTGGCGCACATATGGACGTCTTCCTTTATGAATTCGGGCCTTCCAAGACTTGATCTTCTGCCTTCAAACTTGATCTTCCTTGAGAAATTCTGAGAGGCAAGGTCCTGGATTCTTCGACATGGAATTAACAATACAAAAACAAGTGCTCATAGGAATGTGGCACTGATTGACTTGCCCCAAAAGTATTGAAATTTATGTTTTTGCATATTGCTAGCCCGTATATGCCCGTCCTGTTACTGATGTGCTTTTGTGCCTATGGGCACCCCGTCCCGTTTATTTATGCATTTGTTTTGATTTCTCGCATGTGACCTATGAGTCGGCACCACTAAGCTTGGATGAACTTATCGGCTTGATCCACCGATTTGGAGACCCCCTCTCGTCCTGCCAGTGCAGCCTGGATCCCGTTCTCGTCCTGATACCCGGTTCGCTACCGTGGTCCCGTATAGTATATGTGTATTATTTGATTTAATTGTTGACTCTCCTCACCTTGTGTGACTGAGGTCAACGTCTCGATGTGCTCTCATCACTTTTGTGAGAGAGGATTTAGCTTTGTGTGGTTGCCATCTTACTAGTACTCGAATCATTGGTACCTTTACATGTTTTACTGCATATGTGTCTTTTAAAGGATGTATCTTCTTTTATGAAATTCATTGTTTGTACAGGTCTTCAATATATTTCAAAAGGTATCCTTGTTTTAAATTATTGTCTTATCTTTTCACCCACCTGCCAGACCGTCATGTCTGATCCATTATTCTGGTACTCAGGTCCAAATCTCATTGCCTTTGAGGGGGAGCCTGAGGAGGCGGTTAATGAACAGTAGCGCGTAATTGAGTGGCAAGCTGATGATGTCATATAGACATCCGATCAAGCTTAGAGATGCGACACTTTTTGGGATTTTGATTTATATCTTTTGGGGGTATTCTTTTGAGATGTATTGGCCTTTGTTGGCCATTATTTTTGGGGCAATTTAACTAACTGATCTTTTGTATAAACTTTAATATTTACCTTTGGGAAATGCTATCATGATTATTGCTCACTTTGATACTATGTCATTATGTTTAATGAAAATAGTCTTGTTTATGGAATGGTATGAATATGATTTGCTACACGCTTTCGCATCTTAAAGATGATATGTATGGATAATCCTCACTGTAGAACCCTGTGGGAAATCACGTGCACGGATAAAATATTTTCTTTATTTCTGTGTACGGAATAGCCAACTAAAGAGATGCACGTGGCGCGGCATCATTAGTCCCATGTGTTTGACCCCGGACCCGGTCCGGGGTCGCGACAACGATGGAGTTTCCACGCCCTCTGCCTCCTAGTGGTACCTCATGTTATGCTATGTTATGCCATGCTATGCTCATGCTCCGATGTGTTTCCATGTTTACATGCTTATGTGGGTGAATATAACTCATGTGGTTGTGCCACCTTGTTATGTATGCTTATGTACTTGTCATCTTTGATTCCTTACGTATCATTCTTATTCACGCACAACTCATGCCTAGATTTCCTTACTTGACCTCATATGATCTATCTTGTCATTTCTACTCATTTGTTTTGCATGTTATATTTTATGCTTGTCTATTTTACTTAGCTTATTCTAATGGTCTAAGAAGCACGGACACGGACACGGGACACGGACACGACACGACACGGACACGCCGACACGGCATTTTTCAAAAAAGTAGGACACGGATACGTGAGGGACACGTTAATAATTAATAATAATAATAATATATCTAATCATATACTAAAAGATACTATCATTTTAACTTTGCAATCAATTTAGCAATCAAATAAGTTATGACCTTTTACAAACAGCCCCCTTTTCGTTTCATTTTTTACTCTAATTTTATTATTTTAACTTTGTAATCAATTTAGCAATCATATAAGTTATAACCTTTTACAAACAGCCCCCTTTTCTTTTTATTTTTTACTCTAATTTTATTATTTTAACTTTGTAATCAATTTAGAAAACAAATAAGTTATGACCTTTTGCAAACAGCCCCCTTTTCTTTTCATTTTTTACTCTAATTTTATTATTTTAACTTTGTAATCAATGTAGCAATCAGATAAGTTATGACCTTTTGCAATCAGCCCCCTTTTCTTTTCATTGTTTTACTCTAATTTTATTATTTTCACTTTGTAATCAATTTAGCAAACAAATAAGTTTATGACCTTTTATAAAAAGCCCCATTTTCTTTTCATTTTTTACTCTATTTTTATTATTTTTTTTCCAATTGCTGTTACGCGGTCCCCTGCGTGTCCCCGCGTGCGTCGCCCTTGCCATCAGACCTCTTTTGGGGTGTCCGAACGTGTCGGAGACGTGTCCTCAGCGTGTCCTGCCACACGTGGGCACTCCCTCGAGGATGTCTGCTTCCTAGCTATTCTGCTCACTTGTGCGTTACGGTCACCACGTCGACGCCCTTGCACACCATGGGTTGGGTATTGACTCCTAAGCTAAGCGTGGGACCTGCGATGTCTTTTGATCTTGCCTTTGGTACACGTCCCATTTTTGACCATGGAGATTGTAAACCTATTTTGACTTTTTTTTTTGCTATTTTCTATTTCTTTGCTTTCTTTCTTACTTTTCTAACCTTGGAAACTTAAACTTTAAACTATGCTCATGAATTGGTTTATGCTCTTATATCATGTTTTATGTGATAATTGATGAATGTGGCTGGTTATCTATGATGGAACTATATTGATTAAGGAAAATTTTAACCTCACACATGATATCCTGTGGGAAACCCCATTTGTAGAACTCAAGTTGGTTCGGATTTCCATGCGGGCGTACATCGCGCTTCGAGATGAGCGAAGCCTCGGGTCGGGCGCTACACAAGCTAAATAAAATACTACCCACCAATGGTGTGAAGAGCTCCGGTGCCAAGCACGACACCTAAATGACATCTTCAGCACAACAACCTACCATCTAGGGAGAAAGGATTTGCTACCTAGATTACTAAACGTAGAGGGTCAGACACGACGGTCTGGCAGATGATTGAGATGGACAATAAATATGCTAGCAATATGTCGATTAATATACCACTGTAAATCACGTTATCTGGTCAAAAGCTGCATTCATAAAAAACAAATATAAAACAAGAATACCTGACAAATCCAAAAAATAAATTAAGGTTGCGAGAAAACTAAATGCGCATTTAAAACATGACGTGTACATAAACACATGATGTGACATCATACTGAAATTCTCAAGAAAAAACTAGGGGTAAATCGGGCTAACATAGCGTGACATAAATTGGGTGATAAAATGAGCGAGAAAATGTAATCGGGCTGATAGCAAGGCAAATTGACAAAATGGCAACCACACGAAGCTAAATTCTCCGTCACAAAAGTGACGGGAGCACACTATGCATATATGTATATTCTCCGTCACACAAGGTGGCAAGAGCACACTCAGCATATACATATAAATGTCAGTGTAGCTGGCTATCACACTAGGCACTGGCTGCGAAACCAGGCAAATAACACACAAAGGAAACCCAAGTTGCAGTTGGCTGAGAGATAGATTAGGGTTTCAAGTTGGTGGATAGGCCCAAGCTAATTGATGTCGACTCACAAATCCAAGGGGAATTAGCACACATAGTATGGTGAGGAACTACTCAAACATGCTAAATCAAGTACACACACGAAAATAATGAGTAACCCTTTTGAGGTACACACAAAAGCTCACTGGAAAACACTAAATAACAAAATCGATTATTTTTAGTCATAATGAACTAAATAACAACACTGATTGTTTTTAGTCAAAATGAACTAATGTACAAAACTGATCATTTGAGTTGAAACAAGTAAAACCAGGCGATGAAAGCCAAAAAGGGTGAAACTGGCAGACCATGAATCAAACTAGCAGGACAACGAAGTTTGAATGAGGAAAACTGAAAAATTAAAGTAAAACAGTCACATTATGTCAAATCTAAGCTTAACGGTCAATTTCCAAATACACATCCAATGGACAGGTTGAGACTGCACCATTTGGCAGAACGTGCACGTGGACCCCTGAATACTGGATTTTTCATATTATTTGGCGCTCCCGAAGTTCGGCGGCATTCCTAGCATCAAGTGCACGTTGTCCAATTAATAAAGTCTTAACATGTTTCTGGGTTGGATTTCCACATTTGTGCTCCCTTTATTCATATAAATATCAATGGTTGGGGATTAGAGGTCAAAAGAAACCATCTCCCAAGGATCAAGACTATTTCAATGTGTCAAAGGAGGCCTGGGCCAGTTGGCTGGTTCCCTCGAGCGAAGAAAGGGTTCGCTCAAGTGAGCCCAGTTGCTAGCCTGGGCGGGGCTCCATAGAGACCGTGCTCGCTTGGGCTAGCAGTGGTTCTGCCTCTGCTCAGGCCAAGCAGATTTTGGTCCAGATTTTCTGCTCTTTTCCACTATTTTTGTCTCCCATTCTCCTACCCCCTTTCCAAGACAATTCCTATATACATGGAGGACTAAAATGCCCCTCCAAATCAATCTTCATCCACCAAAACCAAGACTAATTCCATATTCCATCATACAAACAATTCATTAATCAATCCACTAATTCCCAACCCATCAACCATAGAGAAATAAAACTAAGGAAGACTAAGAAAGATATCATATGCATAATAGAAAGCCAAACCCACAAGAATTTGAAAGACTAATTGCAAATCCATCAAGAAATTAAAAAGAGCTCAAACATGAAATAATAAAAACATAGGAAAAGATGGAAAATCCAAAAGATGTTGGCATGCTTAAAACAAACACATTTTAGTCACTTGCCTTGAACTCCAATGCTCCCAAATAGGCCTTTAATCACGCTAAATTCAAGAGAAATCACCTAACACTAAAACCCCAAAAATGCCCATCTTAGAACCCTAGAAATTGAAAAACACGGAAAGGCTTGGAATTGGCTCAAGGATGGATGGAAAATGGATCCTTAGGGGTTGCTATTACACATATTAGAAGATGGGAAGGAGTCCTTACTTATAGGACTACCGGTTGAAAAGATGTTGGTGAAGAGAGGGGCTGCCCAACTTCCTTTTGAACAAGAAGAACACCAACAGAAAGAGGAGGATGGGAGGAGAGTGATGGTGAAGCTCGGTTTCCAAATTGGCAAGGACTTCCGCCAAGATTGGTGATGAGAAATCAAGGAGAAAAGGGAGAGGAAGAGCTCAGTTGTAGAGCTCTCCTTGGCTGGAACGAATGAAGAAAGAAAGAGAGGAGGGTTGGTCTTTTGTATAATGGGTTGGTGTGGGATCCACCACAACTTAAACTTGAATGGATTAAAACTTGGTTTCTGGGCGCTGGTACGATCGACGAAGCAGAGAGAAATGACCCCCATAAAAATCTAGTTTCCAGTAAGTATAAATTTGTCATGGTTATGGGATGGGATCTCGAACCTTAGGCTCAGATCAATGTGAAAATACTATTTTGCCCCTAAGGCTAGAGAACTGGTTTTTAGAGCTTCGAATGGGAACGGGCTGAACATGGAAGTCGTAGGGAATGATGAGACCAGTCAAACAAAGGCAAAGTGGGAATTCTCGAGGATCATGAATAACCTCCCTACGCTGACCACGCATAACACATAGGACCCTACGAATATCAAGTTAGGTTCAAAGGCCCAAAAGCTCTCCAAAGCTATGGAAATGCTATGATAACTCACAAACTTCAAGGAGAAAAGGGAGAGGAAGAGCTCAGTTGTAGAGCTCTCCTTGGCTGGAACGAATGAAGAAGGAAAGAGAGGAGGGTTGGTCTTTTGTATAATGGGTTGGTGTGGGTTCCACCACAACTTAAACTTGAATGGATTAAAACTTGGTTTCTGGGCGCTGGTACGATCGACGAAGCAGAGAGAAATGATCCCCATAAAATCTAGTTCCAATAAGTATAAATTTGTCATGGTTATGGGATGGGATCTCGAACCTTGGGCACAGATCAATGTGAAAATACTATTTTGCCCCCAAGGCTAGAGAACTGGGTTTTAGAGCTTCGAATGGGAACGGGCTGAACATGGAAGTCGTAGGGAATGATGAGACCAGTCAAACAAAGGCAAAGTGGGAATTCTCGAGGATCATGAATAACCTCCCTACGCTGACCACGCATAACACATAGGACGCTACGAATATCAAGTTAGGTTCAAAGGCCCAAAAGCTCTCCAAAGCTATGGAGATGCTATGATAACTCACAAACTTAATCAAACAACTTATAATCTCAATTAAAGAGAAAACCCAAACTTAATTAGTACCAATCCCGAAAATAAAGGGTTGGGGTCTTAATGAATCTACAAAATTGGGCTAAAAAGCCATCATTTCGTGTTTATTTGTAGACTTAATTAGGATGAATTGCATCATAATCCCATGATTTCATGCATTTGAGAATAAATATAGACTTATAGTGAAAATTAGCTAAAATCCCTTAGTTTTTCATGAATTTATGAGATTAGTGTTTTTCATCACCCCTGGGTTCCACCACTTGAATCTAAAGCACTATGGCTGTAAGACCCCGACCCCAATTTTCGGGTTTAGTGTTATTTTAATTGTGGTTTTGCTTTTTGAGTGAGATTAGTAGTGGCTTAGACTTTGTTTTTGAGTTTGACTAGATTTTTCATAACTTTGGAGAGTTTTGAGGACCGTTGACTTTAGTTTGACACGGTCTTTGTAAAATGTATTTTTGGGAGAAATTGCTCTTGATTTTTAAAAATCCCAAATTTTATTTATTTTGATCCATTTTATTGTTATAAACAACTTTCATGTTTTGACCATTTTGATTTAATAGTCAGAAATCACGATTTTCGAGAAAAAAGGGGCAAAAATGACATTTTCACTAAATCTGTCCATAAATTTTGAAAATTTCAGAAATTGGAAAAAATATACTTTTTAGAAATTAGATTTTTCGATGAGAAATTTTGTCTTCTTCGTCGTTTTCATTCGACCCACAAATGTCAGTTTAACCACTTGAGCCTTGGGCCCATGGGGCCCAGCCCACTCAAGTCTTTATAAACTCAAGTGGGTTCTTCTTCTTCTTTCCTATTCATTTTTCCTGCAACATTTGGGGCTGTCTAGGGTTTTCTCTTCTAGCCCTTTTCTCTCTCTCTTCTAGAAAGCTTCCATCTTGAGTGCAAAGTGAGGGGATGATCTCCTAATTAATCTTCTTCCTCATCTTCCAAGCTTTCCAAAGATGCCATTTTCAAAGGATTTGAGCTAAGGAAACCATCTTCTCTAAGCTTTTCTTCTTGTTTGAAGCTTCTAAAAGGTTAGCAATGGAATTTCTTCTTCAAATCTTTGTTTTCTAAACCTTTTGGAGTGTTTTTGTCATACATGGAAGGGTTTTCATTGAGGTTTGCAAAAGATTGATTTTCAAGGGTTTTATCTTGGATATTTTTGGGATTTTGTAGACTTGGGGCTTTGCTATTAGAGAGATGCTCTTGGAGTGGTTTGCCCCCTATTCTTGACTTGAGGCAAGTTAATACTACAGCTAATATGATGTTTGTTGATTAATGTGAATCATTTTTATGAATCTCTACTCTATGTTGTTTTCTCTTTTCAATTTATGGATTTATCTTTGAAATGCTTGAGTAATGTTTTATACATATTCCCCTTTAAGTTGTTGTTTTGGAACAATCCGGAATCTTTGTTCTTCAAATGATTATCTTTGGATTAGTTCTTTCTATTTTAGAAATTATTGTCTTCGATGAATGGAAAATACTTTGTTCATGTTAGAAATTTTGGAAATGATGGAATGATTTAGTGTGTGGATGACTTAATGGATTTGGAGTGGCAAGGAGAAGCCCAAATTATATTAGCTTTGATGTAGAAGAAGTGGGAGGGAAAGAAAAATCAAATGGAGAGGAAGAAATGTAGAAATCAGGGGAGAAAAACTCCCCGCACGGGCTGGACAGCAGCCCAGCTCGCTATAGCGAGCCAAGCTTCTGGAATGGCTTGTTTTTAGCCCATTTTCTGGGCTGTTTAAGGTCCTGTTTTGAGGCCTGTTTCAGCCTATTTAAGGCCCTGTTTTCAGCCTGTTTTAAGGCCAATTTCCAACCTGTTTTAGGCCCATTTGCAGCCCCTCTTTGGCCCTTGTCTCTCCTTAGTTTGGAGCCTAATTCAATCCCCATTTGACATATGAAAGCCCGTAAGGGATACTTTGATTTGAACTACTATGAATATTGAAACTTTATTGAGAAGATGAGAGAAAGTTTGATGTGAGATTTTACCCTGGAATTTTATAAGTCTTAATGCACACTTTATAACTTAAATAGTTGTGGATTTTCATTGGTACCAAACATATGTTTAGAAATCAACATTTAGGGATTTAAGTGTGCATTGAGATATCCCTTGGTAGACCATTGAATCACATACATTATTTCATTCCATTTTAAGTTAGAAAACGTATATGTATTCTTTGGTAAATTAATTTGAAAGGATTTAAGTGATTCTTCACGTATGAAAGCATCGGTGATTTGAAATAGAATTAAGTGGTTTTCCACGTTTGAAAGGATTGATTGTATGGTTTTTATTCAAATTCTTTTGAAATAGATTTGTGTGGTTCGCCACAGAAATTCGTATGTTTTCTACAAATTGTTTTGAAATAGATTTGAGTGGTTCGCCACGTTCGAAAATATATCGATAAGACTACTCATCAGATTTGTTCAGATTTGTCAGTATATTCAGTGTGTATTTGTTCAAGAGTAGTTCTTTTATCGATTTCAGAAATGAATTATTATGTTTGGATTTGTATTGGTTCAGGTTTTGAAATTAAAGGCACCACTAAGCTTAGGTCACCTTGTCGGGCTGATCACCCGGCTTGGGATCTTTAAATTATCTGCCAGTTGCAGCTTGGATTTTGTTTGTACCACCATGGCGACGGTTCTGTTATGCCGGTCCCACTTGTATGTGGCTACGGTTCTGATTCTTTTTATAGTCCCACGTATAGTGGCTACGGTTCTGTTTGATAACGACTTTGTTCGTTCCGGTCCCACGAGTAGTGGCTGCGGTCTCTGTCTGCTTTTGTTACTTCGGTAATAAGAGAATGTAGCTATATGTGGTTTGCCAATTTTTAATCAGTTTGTTATTTCTTTTAAGACATTTAGTTTGTTATTTCTTTTAAGACATTTATGTTTTGGATACTGTTCATTTATTTCCAATGATATTTATGTTCAGTTTTTCAATCATTTTATCACGATTCATTACTATTATGGTTTAAAATCTTTAAATGGATTTACAATTATTCCATAATGTTTTATAAATGCCTATCATCCTACTATCTGTTCATTTGTTTGCCAGACCGTTGTGTCTGACCCCCCTTTGTTTGGTGCTAGGTTTCGATTTCTTTGCCTTTTTAGGTGTTTTGAGTGGATAGGTGGTTGAACCGCCACTTGGATGCGAGAGGCTGCATTTGATGTCACATAGACGTCAAGTTTGGCACCGGAGTTCGTAAGATCATTTGGGGTAGCATTTTATTTAGTTGTTTATTTTTGGATGGCTTTATTAGTGTTTTTCTTTGGGATTGTAATTAATACACTTGTTAATTTATAACTTTAATATATGTGGGAAATAAAATGTCCTATTACTGCCAGCTCAGTATTCTATGAGACACCATGATTAGCTTCCGCGAAAATATTTAGGTTGGATGAAATTTTGTTATCCTCACACACGCGGATCTTGGGAAAAACAAAAATTTTAATTAATTCCAATATTTCGCATCCCGAGATTGGATCATTGTAGGCCCGATTTCGGGGTGTGACAATGGCCCCCATTGCATCCATTTCATTAGTTCATCTTGAATTAGGTAGGACCCATGCATCCCATGCATTGCATCTTTAATTATTTCATTACTAGTGATTTGTTTATTTTATTGTGTCGGGATTGTCACAAGCAATGGGGGCCCACATGATAGAGATAAATTGAAGAAAGAAAGAAAAATAGAAAAATAATAATAAAGGGAGCCACACCCTTGGGCGTGCTTCCCTATGCACGTCAAAGGTGGGTCCCACCGATGCACAAATTTCTCTCTCTTTCTCTCCAAGTTTCTAAGATTTCTCTGCCATCAAAATTTGAGTTTCAAATCAAGAATGTTCTAGAAGAACCCATATAGAATTTGAATGAAGGAAGTGTCATCCAAGTGAGAATGGTGATGAGTCAGCAAGAAGGAGATAGAAACCAAGAAAGATTAGAAGATCAAGTCATAGAAAAAAAATAGATAAAGATCTCTCACTCAAAAATAGCCAAGGGATGTGGACATCCAACCCTGGGGCCTACTGCCCTTGGATCGTCCACCTCTCCCCTTCATTATCATCCTCTGCTAAATCTACCTCATTGGTTTCCTATCTACTGTGCAACAAGAGATTTTCCATGGGATCCACTGTTCAGAGTTGTGTTCAAAATAAAGAAAGAAGATGATATCAACTCCAATTCAAATTGAAATTACTTTTCTTACGAGCCAAGCTAAGATTGAGTTTATTTTTGGAAGAGTCTCAAGCCACAAAGAAGATGGAAAAAACTATATTTAGACCCCTAGGGGGGGGGGGAGGGGGGGCATTCATAACCATGCTCTCCTTAGCCTAGGGCATCCACCCCCCTCTGTTCTCTTCTCTCTTCTTCTCTTTCCCCCTTTTAGATCTAGGTCTTTTAGTTCTCATTCTCCACTTTTTATATTTTTAAGGTAGATTTGGGCCTTGTCCAAGCAAAACTTAGCTTTAGAAGGAGCTAAAGTTGTACTTAAGAATGTTATTAATGAATATCATCTTTTTCTTATGTGCAATGCGCGTGTATCTTAGCGATCGGGGCTCTAGATGAAGTTAAGTATACTTTAACTTTCCTTTTATTCATGTGAATGCTTGTTGATCTATTTGTGCTTGAATGTTAGAATAGGCTTGTCTTCATACAAGTAGGTGCCTTTCTTTTTGTAGTTCTCAATGTTAAAATAAGCCTTTTATTATCTATGCTTACTTATGATAGATTATGTCTCGCTCAAAAATGAAAAGAAGGGATTTTATTCATTCTTGAACATTTTTACAGAAATATGCAAAAGCTACTTGCATTTGTATTTGATTGTGGTTCAAAACATCACCTTTACTTTTGTTTGACATGGGTTCTGCTTGTCTCACCTTTTGAGTGCAGGTTGCTTACAAATTTTTATGCAACCCCCTCGACAGGCTTAGGAGATCAAATACAAAAGAAAGGTATAAAAGTACAAAGAAAACAAAGAGAGAAAGGTTGTTGTCTTCAGGAAACTTCCCATGACGAAGTTGGAGAAGTATGCCTTATATTCTCCTCCATCAATCTTTGTAATTCATCACCTTCAGTGGAAGAAGAGTTATTAGTGATGTCTGTTTCAAAACAGTGAAAACATCTCTGCTCTTCCTTTCTGGCGTGAGAGAAACAAAGAATAACTTTTGGAGACTATCACCAATCTTGAAATTAACTACTGCCTGGTTCTCACCTTGAGAAGAAGAGTGAAGTGAGTCTTCTGTGTGGCAAGTGGCAGAGTTTCTAGACTTATTGATATGGATTGGATGCCTGCTGCTGTTAGACCCCGACCCAGACCAACTCGATTAGTACTAATTAAGTGAGTGTTTAGTCTTAAGTGAGTTTTAGTGATCATTGGGTTAGAATATGATTGGATTTAGTCTTGGCTTGAGCTTTGGGAATTTTGAGGACGTTTAGTCTTAGTTAGACACGCTCAGGGACGCCCTGAGTGCACGTGTAAGAATGGGAGGCTCATTCTAGTTTTCCGATTTTAATCATGATCTTGATTTCATTTAAATGGTTTTATTGTTTATTACAACTTTCATTTTCAGCCCATCCGCGTTTGAAGCCAAGAAACCTGTGTTTTGGCCCCAAAAGGGTAAAATTGACTTTTCATACTCAAAACTATGTCAAATTTATACTTTTCGGAAATTAGATTTTTCGAGGATCATTTTATATTTCTTCGTCGATCTCGTCCGAGTCCCGCAATACCATGTTTTAGCCATTTTAAGTTTCAGAACTGTTGGGCCCCACTTCCTACTCACTTTAAGTCATCCCTCTCCTTCACCCATTTTCAGAATCCATTTCCTGCAACTTTTAGACCTAGGGCTAAGAAGAGAAAGAGATTTTTCTCCCCAATCTTCTTCCTCCGGAATGCCATTGCTAGAGAGCTCCATTTGCAAATTTGAACACGTGGTCTTCTTCCTCTCATCTCAAGCTCTCCATTGCTACCATTTTCTTGGAGTTTTTAGCTGATCAACTACTCCATCTTCCTCCTTGCTTCTTGTTTGGGAATTTCCATGCAGGAGCTCCAACCCATCTCTTCCATGGAGTTCATTTAGCTCATAAAGAGCTCTTTTATCTAACATTCAAACCCATTTCGAAATGGGGGGTTTTTAGTGGTAAAAAATGGTGATTTTGAGTGTTCTTCTTTGGGGCTTTTTGTAGATTTCGTGGCTCAGCTCTTGGGTAGGATTTTTTGGGAGAGATTTTCTTGGCATTTTTGACAAAGGCAAGTAATCTTTATGGGATTGATGTGCATGTGTGTTATGGATTGTTTTATGGCATGACATTGTTACTAGGCTCGCAATCTATATTCCTCTTATTCTTTGCTTATTTTGGTTTCATTGCATTAATAACATGTATCGATGTCAATGTTTTTCCAAACTTCTGAATTTTTAGTCTTGAAGTGTAACATATGTTATACTTTTAGAAAATTTTGGATTTTTGTCTTGATAGGAAATGGAGATTGATTGGATTGGTTATGGTGTAAATGGTTCAAATGGTTGGATTTGACCCCTTGGAGAGCATGGTGGCTCAGGGAGTATAGGTTGGTTCAGAAATGAGAAGAAGAGGAGAAGAATTGTGAAAAATCTGACTTGAAATGCACTGCCGGTACAGTATCAGCTAGTCGTCGGTCAGTTGTCGGCTAGCAGAAATATCCATTTCGGCTAACCGAGAGCCAACTGAACCCTGTCGGTTCCATTTCCCGAGACTAGCATCTCGTCAGAACCAATTGGTCAGCTGGCGGCTTACAGAACTGTACAACTTCGGTTAGCCGATAGCCAACCAAATTAATTTTGGTTCTTTTCCCATAGAGTTGTAATTTTCTGGGCTGAGACAAAGAGGTCAGCCGTCAGTCTGCTATTTGCTAACCGACATACTCCACCTCGGCTAACCGATAGGTGACCAAGAGCTGACCGAGTTTGCAAAATGAATTGTTTTTGAAGGAATTCTGTAGAAATGAAAACCAGACTATGCTAAGGACTTTTAACTTGACATTGTGCATTTGAAATATGAGATTCCCTTCTAACTTCGAGGGCACCAACCCATTTTATTTTCCGGCATTTGGGTTTTAATTACAGAAAAGTCAATGAATGATCTTATCGTATGCTTGATGGACTTCATTTTGGAACTTCAGTTTTGATACAAGGAATATCGTCATGTACTTGTTTGAATTTCAAGTATAAGCTTGGTCAAAGATTTGTTTCAAGTGTAAAAAAAGGGGATCACTTCCTAAGTTTAATATGCATATGATTTATGCCTTTTTGCTAGCTTGCCTTGCCTCGTTTGACAAGTGATTTCCCCCTTAATTTTGACGTGTATAGAATGTGTATCGTTGTGTTTTATGCATTCATGAATTCAAGTGAATACCACTGAGCTTGGACTGCCCCTTCAGTCTGATCCACTGTCCAGGGGTCCTTAAGCATGTGGACTATCTCCAGATTAGTCGTGTATTGTATACACATCGTGCGTGTTCCAGTTCCACGGCCGGCTTCCCGTCTACCTCGTGTGGTGTGGGATCGTGTTTTGCGTGTCATGCTTGTTGTGCGTGCTTGCTCTTATCTATTGGAAATAGGTGGGCCTCTAGGATAGGTTTCAAAATTTTTTGACTAACTTGATGCAGTGATTAACTACCCAAAAGGCTATAAAACCCAATCCAGGATCCATGTCCTCAATCTCAGCCATCATGATCAGTAAATACTCTATCAATAAGATGGAACGACAACATATAAGCTACTATAAAAATCTACAACATCCAAGGAAGTAAATTATACCTTTGGAGCTTGATTGTGCTCTAATGGAGAAGTTGCGTCTTTCTTTGATGATGAAACTCTTTCATGAATCAAATTAGAATCTCTAAGACCTATTGACCTTCCATGCTATCACCCGTATTGGATTCTCTTTTCTCAAGAAGATGGGTGGGATCTCACTACTAAAAACTCTAAGGAGGAACTAGAAGGAGAACTAGAAGAGGGAGAGGAGAAGAGGCAGGTGCAACTCTTACACAAGGGGTGGGACATCCAACTCTTGGACTTGAAGACCCCTGGGCATGAATTCCAATGATGGAATGAGCATGGGGCGTGCAGCCCTTGGTTCTCCTCTATTTATTGCACACAAACAACCTCTTATTCACTAATTAAAATAGAAGTCTCACTTCCATAATAATTGGCAACTTACTATATCATAATTAGAAGTCTCACTGTAAGGTTTGTGACCTTACTGGGTCAGTTGGGCCCAATATCAGGCCCTGACCCGTTTAATTTGCTATTATTATAATTAATTATATTTTAGATATTTAAGTGGGTCATGAGCGAGTTTCTTTTAGCATTAGAATAGTGCCTACGAAGTTTCGTTTGATTCCGAGTTCGTTTGATCTTAGCAGGGGGTAGTTTGCAATTTAGGGAAAATTGAGTGTTTTTCCGAAATATTCTAAACACCATGATTTTGGGTTCGTTGGAAAGGTTTCGTCATGATGATCATTTTTGTCTATTGACTCGTCGTGATCTGACGATAAAAAATCCTTCAAGTGTCCATCTTTCACCGGACCCACTAAATGGGCAAATTAGTCTTTTCCTCTCTCTCTCTCTCTCCTTCTTAAATAAGTCTAACCCTAATCTTTTCGTTATTCTCTGCAACGAAGAACAACCGCAGCCCCCTTTTATTCTTCCTCTTCCTTTCTCAAGCCAGGACTCTAGCCCGGAGAGATCAGTTCCGCGATCCGATCTGCTAGTATTGACCCTTGCGATCCTCTCTTTCTTCCGATACCAATTTGGTAAGACTTCTCGCAATCTCATATTTTCACTTTATCATTTCTTTGGTTAGATTAGGTCCGATCTTGATTCTTTTCCTTTCTTTCTTCTCCTTTGCATTCTAGGTTGTATTTGTTCGGGTTAGATTGTTGATTTTGGGGTAGAAAGGTTTCTCCTCAAGTTTCGCCCAATTCCAATCTTCTTCTTGGTTGAGGCAAGTAGATATGCATTTCATTTATAAGCATGCATGTTTGTTTCTATTTGATTGACTATGAATCTTGTCGATCTCCCTTTAATTCCAAGCATGTTACATATTGATTTGAGGAAAATACATGTTAGGTTAGATGTTTGGGAAAATGGATAAATTATAATGTTAGGTTGTTTAGATGTGTTTATTTGATTCGATGGAATAGAAATGGAATGAGATGGAGTGGATTGTTGGGGGAGAGCAGGAGGCTCTATTTATGCAGGTTGTAGCCTTTTGGTAGGCTTGGGAATGGAGGAAAACGAATTGGGAAGGAAGAATTCAGAAATGGCCTGAACCCGTACAAATTCTGTACTGTCGGTTAGCCGTCGGTTCAGTGTCGGTCAACCGACAGCATGGTGTCGGTTAGCCGAGCCTCGTGTCGGTCAGAAACCCTGAGAGCCATATTTTGGCCTTTTGAGCGTCGGTCAACCGACAACCATCACATCGGTCAACCGACACCTTAGTGTTGGTCAGCCGACACTGTTCTCAGCTCCAAAACCAGAGAGCAATATGAACATTGGTCAACTCGTCGGTTTGGTGTCGGTCAGCCTGTCACACCCCGAAACCAGGCCTTGCAGTGATCCGACCTCGGGGTGCAAAATTTTGGGATTAATTAAAATTTTTGCTATTTCCCAAGATCCGCATGAGTGAGGATAATAAAATTCCATCACGATAGGAATATATTTTCGCAGAAGCTAAACATGGAGTTGCGACCCGGAGCCCGTGGCCATCGGATTCCGTGTCGCACTCAACCAATATTATAAAGCCGTCAAATGAGCAGACTGGTACAAATCTTAAATCATAGAATACTGAGCTGGCAGTAATAGGACATCTTATTTCTCACATATGTTAAAGTTACAAATAACAAGTGTCTTAATTACAAATCCCATGAAAAAGGCTAACAAAGCCATACAAAAATAATATCCAACTAAATAGAAATACTACCCCCAATATATAGTTACAAACTCTGGTGCCAAACTTGACATCTAGATGATATCAATGGGCATCCTCTCTTGTCAGACCGGTGGCTCAATCGCGTCCTCCGATCAAACACCTAAAAAGGGGAAGAAAAATCTGGCACCGAACAAATAGGGTCAGACACGACGGTCTGGCAAGCAAAAATTATGATAATATGGTAATGGGCATTTATAAGGTATTATGAAATAATTGTAAATCCATTTAAAGAGTCTAAACAATAATAGTAATAAATCATGATAAAATGATTGAAAGACTGAACATAAATACCAAAGCAAATAAATGAACCGTACCTGAAACATAAATATCTTAAAAAGATAACAGACTACGTAAAACATTTAATAATTGGAAATACATTTAAAATCCTGAATAATAAAGATAGTAAGATAAAAGATCGATGTCTTGAACATTAACAATCCAAAGACTATAATAAGCTGAAACAACCAAGGATCATAAAACAAAATATCAAGCGGATATAACATTGGCAAACCACATATAGCTATATTCTCCTATTACCAAAGTAATAAGAGCAGACAGAACCGTAGCCACTACTCGTGGGACCGGAACGAACAAAGTCGTTAACAAACAGAACCGTAGCCACTACACGTGGGACCGGACAAAACCGTTGCCATGGTCGGTACAGACAGAATCCAAGCTGCAGCTGGCAGACAAATTAAAGTTCTCAAGCCGGGTGATTAGCTCGACAAGGTGACCTAAGCTTAGTGGTGCCTTTAGTTTTCAAAACCCGAACTGATACAAATCAAATCATAAAAGTGATTCATTTCTGAGACCGATGAAAGGACTACTCCTAAACAAATACATACTGAGTATACTGACAAATCCAACAAATCTGATGAGTAGCCTTATCGATGTATTTCCGAACGTGGCGAACCACTCAAATCTATTTGAAATTAATTCATAGAAAACATACGAATTTCTGTGCTAACTGACTCAAATACACATCAAGGCAATTTGTATAAAATCATATAATCGATCCTTTCGAACGTGGAAAACCACTTGATTCTATTTGAAATCATCGATGCTTTCAAACGTGATGAATCACTTAAATCCTTTCAAATTAATTTGCCGAAGAATGCATATACGTTTTCTAACTTAAAATGGAATGGAATACTGTATGTGATTCAATGGTTTACCAAGGGATATCTCAATGCACACCTAAATCCCTAAATGTTGATTTATAAACATATGTTTGGTACCATTGAAAATCCACAACTATTTAAGTTATAAAGTGTGCATTAAGACTTATTAAATTCCCGGGTAAAATCTTGTTGGGATTGGTGTATGCCCTAAAGCCCACTAGCTGCACTCTCATCTTTTGTTACTGGATATTTATTAGTTATTTAATGGAATGACTCTTTTATGCTTAAACATGTATATATGTATGGTTGTGTAAGGCCCATTGTTTCTGGTAAATGAATTAGGTCTGTAGTGTCTACACACAGATAGGTCGAATTCATGGACACTGGAAACATCATATTTGTTCATAACTGAGAGATGGAGCTGGGCACTTTATCTTGGTATAAGTTATAATGAGAGATTCTCCTGTATTCAGGGTGACTTTCCTAAGTCATGGGAGGGCTTTCCCGGATTCATCTCATTAGTGCATATGCAATGCATTGAACAGGACCATGGTAAGTGTGATCTCTAAAATAGTACTATCACAGAGAGAGATCAAGTCACCTCATGCTACTGAGTGACCGGTGCTCTTAATCTTGAGCATTTGTGGATGAACTGACGAAGTCAAGTTCTTGTGCTTTGATTCACTATGGGTGAGATTCTTTTCATGGGTCAACAGCTCTGTATTTTGGGTACTCGGACTTGATCAGTTGGGACGTGCAGATGCAATATAGAATCTATGCCATCTAATGATGGAATGATCGTCCCCTTAGAATTATCCGATTAATCATCAAAATCTAAGATCTTAGTATATGGATGTTCCATATGGATATTGAACTTATGGGTCGCTCCCTGGACCAAGAGAATGATATCCGGATGATGATTATGTTAAGCATATGAAGTCCTAAGGTTTAGATGTAATCGGGAAGGTTGATAGTACATGTGATAACCTGACTCGATTATGGATGTTACATAGAGGGGCATTCGGGCCATTACACTTAGTAGGTCGAAGACAACCGTCATTTTATGACGAGCTTATTATATTATATATTTATCCTTGGAGTTCAACCATAACTCTTTAGTGGAATGAGTTAAGGTTAAAATGGTCTTTATGTTGCTATGGGTTTAGCATGGACATTTTTGGTCATTTTGGGAGCTAATGGCAAATATGTCTTTTGGTCCCTTCTCTAGTCACTTACCAAGATTGGCATGGTTTCCTAAAATGTTTAGATAACATTTGGATGAATTATTTTAGTGGAAAAATAATTTTGAGTTTAAATTCAAATAGGCCTTTGATGGCATACATGAATTTAATTCTAGATAAATTGTATGTGGGCCATGGTGTGCATTATCATGAGGGACGTCCATAATGGGATTTCCATGGGTAAGGTTTCCAATTTTGAGTAGGTCTCTCTACTTGGAAGGTTGGACTCCTCTTTGGATTAGTATTCCTATGAGAAAGTTTCCTTTTTGGATTAGGAACTTAAAATTAGTAAGTGTTGTACAACTAGGATTACTAATTGCATGGGAAGTTCCTTAGTTTCCTTTTCTAATTGGATTTTATCTAAAAGGAAATAAATCTTTAGATTATACTTTCCTTTTAGGACATCTTTTAGAATTAGGAGAGATAACTTTATGGGAAAGCTATCCCATAATTTCTATAAAAGGGAGAGTGCTCTCCACCCTTGGACGTCCATGATATGAGTGTGCATAGTTCCACACGTCCAGCCACTTTATTGTTTCTTCTTCATTGAAGAAACTTTGTAGGTCTGAGATTTTTCCTTGAAAAAATAGTTCTCAATTCCTAGATTAAGATCCCACTATCTTAGCCAATCAGATTTGGAAGTGAGATAGAGGAGAAGATCAAAGGCAACACTACTGCAGAAAATTTCAGCAATTTGTTTGCTAGTTGCAAGTCTGAGTTCGGGTCTTTGGATCTATTTTTTCAGAGATTTGAAGTCTACAAATCTTCGAGGTAATAGTCTTCTTCTTTCTCCTTTAATTATACACTTGTTGGTCATGAATTCATGGAGTTCTCATGCGATCTCTATGGCTGATTTATGCTGCCCAAATCAGAGTTTTTAAAATCTGTCATGTTACAAATTAGCCATGAATGTGTTCCGTTAATTTCAGATCTGAATCGCAGTTTCTTTCAAATCTCACATCAAACTTTCTCTCATTTCTTATTCAATTTACACATTTCAAAGTATCACAGTATATCTTAATCATTCCCAAGCTTCCATAGATAAATAAGGAGTCAATGGGCCTCAAATCAGCCAAGAGAATGGGCTGGAATGGACCTTAAACAGGCCTAGAAAGAAGCCATACAGCCCGAAAATAGACTCACAAAATGACCCAGAACAGGGCCAAGGTCCGCTCGAGCGGCCCAAGGTCCACTCGAGCAGACCCCATCCAGAACACGGGCCGCTCGAGCGGATCATTGGGTCGCTCGAGCGGACCCAGTTTCTGTTGGGTCCGTTCTAAGTGCAGAAAATGCACTTTTTTCTACATCTTCTTTTCTTCCCCTCTTTCCTCTTTTACATGAATTTACATACATTTGGGCTTCTCCTTGGTATTACAACACCATTGAATCATTCACACACTAAATCATTCCATCCACATCCAATGAATCAATTAAAAGAACATAGCTTTCTTCACTCAATAGAACATTAAAGTTCTGAAATATAAAGAGTTGAACTAAAGATGAGCAATTGGAGAACAAAATTCTAGATTGTCACAAAACAATAGCTTAAAGGTAAGTAAACATAAACCATTACTCAAACCCTTCAAAGATAAATCTATAAATCATGAGAAGAACATAACATTCAATGAAAATATTATGAAATCATTCCCATTCAACGCAATCATCATATTAGCTGAAGTATTTACTTGCCTTTGGTCAAGAAGAGAAGATCAAATCACTCCAGAAATCAACTCCCTAGAGCCTCTAGCTCCAAATCTACAAAAGCCCCCCAAAAAAAGTCCAAGAGAAAACCCTAGAAAAATCAATCCTTTGCAAAAACCCATGAAAACTCTTTGCATATATGAGAAAAATACTCCAAATGGTTGAACAACCACTATTTGAAGAAAGAAAAGCCATAGCTAACCTTTTGGTGTTCCAAACAAGAAGAAAAGCTTGAAAAGAGAAGTTGTCCTAGCTCAAATCATATGAAAATGGCATCCTTGGAAAGCCAAGAGAGAGGAGAAGAGGATTCGGAGATCAATCCTCCATTTAGCACTCAAGAAGAGAGGTTTCAAAGAGGAGAGAGAAAGTGCTGGGAGAAAACCCTAGGCTTCACTCTTTGTTGCAGGAAAATGAAAGAATGGGGAAGAAGAAGTACCCATTGGCTTTATAAAGAGTAAGTGGACTGGGTCCCATGGGCCCCAATCTTACAAAGGGCTGAAACTAACATCTGTGGGTCCCGAATGAGATCGACGAAGAAGACAAAATCGATCAACGAAATATTTACTTTCCAAAAAGTCTATTTTCCCCAAATCCTGAAATTTTCAAAATTCAAGTACAGATTTAGTGTGAAAAGTCAATTTTGCCCCTTTTCTCAAGAAACGTGTTTTCTGATCATCAAATCAAAATGGTTAAAACATGAAAGTTGTTAAACTTAATGAAATGATTCAAAATAAACCAAATTTGGAATTTTCTAAAGTAAGAATAATTTCTCACAAAAATACAAATCATATGGACCGGGTCAAACCAAAGTCAACGGTCCTCAAATCTCCGTGGCTGTGAAAAATCTAGTCAAACTCAAAGACATAGTCAAACCAACTCTAATCTCGCTTAAAAAGTTAAACCACGATTAAAACAATACTAAATAAAAAAACTGGGGGTTGGGGTCTTACACAGCCGACACCCATTATGTCAGTCAGCCGCAGGAACGTATAAATGGATTATCTTGGAATACCCATAACTTGTATTCCGCCCGTTGGATTTCTATGTATAATATACCATTGGAAAGCCCTTGAGACGTATAATCCAATGGTCCTAGTTCATCACAATCGGAGGTTAGGAAGTGATGTAAATGATTGGATTACTGATTCTATTCAATTTCATTAGAACATAGACTGTTAACCTAGGATCTGGCCTTAGACGTTGGAAACCATGAACCTACTATCACATGACCATAAATGGGGTTAAAATCAAAACACGTGGCTTGGTGTGATTTCGATGGGTTGTCTAGGTATTCGTGTATTACATATGGTATAATCGAATGCGTATGAAACTGAACCATCAGATACTTAACACGATTGTACACCAAGGGATTTCCCGAAAAGTATCATTGATCCAATTTCCACATGTACTCTGTTAGGACATATGGGGTACAGGGATGACACCACTTACCTAGGATTAGATTGTAATATCTCCTTGACTTGTGAGTTATATCCGTTGATAACATTTCCTTGTACACTCTCTTGGCATAAAACACTTAATTAAATATGAAATATAAATTCTTATAGAATTTAAGACTTGGACCTAATTTAGAGTATACCATAGGAACCTGTGTTTTGTATTGATAAACATGACTGGCTAGTAATGGAAGGGGATTATCATGTGGCTTGCTTGTCTTGTACTGTTTTGGAAGAGATAATCCATATGATCTTGTCTTGTACATGGAACTAGCCAGACTTGCTTGTCTTGTTTGTCCTCATGTTAGAACCACTTTATTATTGTTCTCGGTTGTTGGGGTGGGCAGTCGGCTTTGGACGGCGTCCATGGCGTTGAATAGCTGGGAGCAGGGCTAGGACCGTGCTGCTATTCCCAGGACCGGGAGCTAGGATCCTACTGGAGCCGAGCTTTGGTATCAGTAGTCCGGATTGGATTGTTACTGGTACCCTGGGAGGTGGCTTTGGACATCCTTGGAGTCTCCCTCTTATTCTTGTTTTACATGCATGGATAGTAGTTATTGCTAGATGATTGCTAGGATTCTTGTTATTGTTTCTATTGATTAATATTCTCGTCATGTACTTGTCATTACTCTACACTTGATGCATGTCATATTTATTATGCTTTGCTTATCTATTGCTCAACATGTCGTTGACTCTGTTCCTTGGTGTGCAGACACATCAGGTGACTTCTATTATGAGGAGCAGGCCGGTGAAGAGATCCCAGAGAATCTCCAACCAGCAGAGGAGGCACGGGAGTGGCGTGCCGATGACGTAGAGTAGCGTCATCACTTCCGGCACGAGAGAGATTCATATGGGACTTCATTTAGATTTATTCTTTATTTTATCTCTCGTTGAACCTTAAACTTATTGACTTTAGTTTTCTTTATTGGCCTTGTTTATTGAGATGGCCAATGTAATAAATTAACTGGATTCTTTAGTTTTGTTTATTTATCGTTTTGCAACTTTAATTTAATGAGAATTATGACTCATTGTTGATGTTCCATTTGCCTAGAGTTATATGAACTTTACATTATTGTACCATATGAGGCTTGAAATATTATATCCTCATCGCGGACTTACAATCCGTGGGCCCAAAGGACAAAAATTTTAATTATTCCTAAATTTCACTCTCTGGATCCGGTTTATTCTTTAATCGGATTCAGGGGACGTGACACTCACTTCAAATATGATTAGTAACTTTCTAATTCCTTTCTAATTAAAATACAAGACTTACTTCCATTAATAATTAGTAACTTACTATTACCACTAGTAGAAGTCTCACTTCAAATAGAAATAGTAACTTTCTTTTTTAGAGTTCAATTAGAATTAGTATATTTCTAATAAATTGGGCTAGCTTGTGGACCACTAGGGATTCCTTAGAAAGCTGGTTCCAATTGGGATGCGACCCCACATCTCATGTGCAATCCGGGCCCACAGTTAATTACAAATAACTCCACTATATAAATGCAATGAACTCCGGTCTTAGGAATTTATTACATAAAAGACTCTAAACTTCCATATGACCACAAGTAGGCCCCTCCATCAATATCCATGGATCAATTGGACCGTCTTCCAAATTAGATCCACATCTTATTATCCTTGAGCCTCAATTAATTACAATGATCATAAGTACCTTTCTAATTAACTCTTAATCGGAATGGGTGCACACTTACAAATGATAAATCCATTAATTGGCAGAAGGGGACATTAAAGATAGATTCCATCTTGACCATTAAATGTTCCCACAGCTCTACTACCACGTACCCAAACCACCGAGGCGTTGACCTACAATTGGCCTCACTCATTGGTGACTCAAAGCAAATGAAGATTGAAACTTGAGTTCATTAGTGTCTTAGGATTGAGAGCCTATTGCTAGAGAATTATGAGAGCAACCCTTAAAGTAAAGACAGTGTGCATAAGGTGCTTCTCATGGTCCTTCAATACATCCAATGTACCAGCATTATGATCCAGAATCTTGTTGGTTTTATGGTCTCAAAACCAGTATATGATGTAAAAAATTGATTAATTTCTTTATTTATTAACATATTCATACTTTCCTTTCATGAGATGAATGGTGTTTTATTATATACTTGCACATAACCAATATGAATGACATGATGGTTCATGAGACCATAAGTATACTAGATGTAATACATGTGTATGGATGAGATCCACATAGAGGAGACTTGTATAACAAATCTTATATCTAAATATTTTCACAACCAGTGATGAGACTGGACATCTCATATTGACAAGGTTACGGTACTTTGGTTACTATGAGATAGTATGTTTTGTCTCAATCATCATAATGTAAGATTCTGGATCATAGTACTGGTATATTGGATGTATTGAAGGACCATGAGAAGCACCTTATGAACACTGTCATTACGCTCTCATAATTCCCTAGCAATAGACTCTCAATCCCGAGACATTAATGAACTCAAGTTTCTATCTATTCATTTGCTTTGAATCACCAATGAGTGAGGCCAACTGTAGGTCAACACCTCGGTGATTTGGGTACGTGGTAGTAGAGCTGTGGGAACATTCAATGGTCAAGATGGAATCTATCTTTAATATCCCATTGTGCCAATTAATATTGGATTTAATTATTGGTAAGTGTACACCCATTCCGATTAAGAGTTAATTGGAAAGGTACCATGATCATTATAATTAATTGGGGCTCAAGGAAAATAAGATATGGATCTAGTTTGGAAGACAGGTCCAATTGATCCATGGATATTAATGGAGGGGCCTACTTGTGGTAATAGGGAAGTTTAGGGTCTTCTATGTAATTTGCTAAGACTGGAGTTCAATTGCATTTATATAGTGGAGTTATTTGTAATTAACTGTGGGTTCGGACTACACATGAGATGTGGGATCGCGAGTCCCAGTTGGAGCCAGCTTTCTAAGGAATCCCTAGTGGTCCCCACGCTTGCCCAAGTTACTAATTCTACTTGAATTCTAATAGGAAGGAATTAGAAATTTACTATTTCTATTTGTAAGTGAGACTTCTAATAGTGGTAATAGTAAAAGAAGATAGTTACTAATTCTTTTGGAAGTATGACTTCTAATTAATTATTAGTTAGAGAATGTGTCATAGGCTATAAATAGAGGAGCATAGCGCTGGACGTCCACTAGCCTATCAGCCCTAGTGATTCACGCCCATTGCTCCTTAGTGCAAGTTGTTCCACGCCCACTTCTCCCTCTTCTAGTTCTAGTTCTCCTTCTAGTTGTTTAGAGTTTATAGTAGATTTTCTTTAGGAGATCCCACCCATCTCCTTGAGAAGAGAATTAGATAACGGGACATAATATGGAAGATCATAAGGTGTTGGAGATCTTGAATTGATTACTGAAAAACTTTCATCATCAAAGAAAGACGTAACTTCTCCATTAGGGCACAACCGAGCTCCAAAGGTATAATCTACTTCCTTGCATGTTGTAGATATATTTGTTGCTTTTGTGTTGCTGTTCTATCTTCTTGATAGATTTAATTATTGATCATGATTGCAGAGATTGAGGACATGGATCTTGGATTGGGTTTGTGGCCTTTGGGATATTTGATCACTGCATCAAGTTGGTCAAAAGTTTTTAAAACCTATCCAAGTGGCCCACCTATTTCCAACAATTGGTATCAGAGCCATAACTCATCTCTAATCATGTTAGATCAGTTATCTAGATCTAATCATTGCATGAGTTGCGAAGAGGATAGACCTAGGGCTATGTGAGGATCAGATTAATAATGAGTTTGCTTACTTTTTGTAGTAGATCCATGTTTGGAATGTCACAAAAGGGTTTAATTATGATGGAAGGATGTAGGAAGCCATTAGAAGGCATTTGGGATCATTTGGAATAGTTTTGGGGACAGCAGGAAGTCGAATTGCAAAAACCCAAAATTTTGGGTCCGTAATTTCGGTAAGCCGAACTAGGCAGGTCATCTAGCCGAACTTAGGTAGACTGTTTTGGTTTTTTAGATCCGGATTTTTCCTTTGGCATCTTATTTTTCCATTATGTTTTGGCAAACTGGTTTTGTGACTTGTTTGGTTGTATGAGATACTAACTTTGCAGGATTTTATGTTCTCTCCATATGGCCCTAAAAGTCTTTTACTTTCATTTATGGTTGTTGGTTTATTTGAGGCTAAGTGTAAAGGGCATCATGGTTTCCTTGGTTTCCCATGAAAGGGCAAGGCATGGTGAATTTTCCTATAACCCTTTTATTTCCATGTTTAGATTACCATGTAAGTCTCATCGTAGAGACATAGGAATTTATGTAATTTTCTAAATTTTTAAATTCTGGCGATGTCCGAGACGAAGTAGGAAAGCGATGTTGGACTCCTAATCAAAGAGTTTGAAGATTACCAAAAGAGTTTTGGAGTTTCCCAAAGAGTTTGAGGAATTTCAAAATTTTGGAAAGCCTAGAAGTCCAAGAAGTCTATTCCGCTAGGGCCATGTGGAGGAGAGGATTAGTTACTAATTTTAGCATTTTCTATTTATGGATGAATGCTTGATTTAGAATATTTCTAAATCTGATCCAAACATAGCAAGTTACTAAAATTGCCCAAATCAAATTAATTTTTGGAAAGAGTTCTAATTAGTGTTGATGACCCATAAGATGGACACATTGGTAACACTAATTTAAGGAACTGGACCTTCCTTAAAATAACTTGACTTGGAACCAATCTTAGATCATATCATGTGATGATTTGATGTTCATATTTATATGTGGGCCCTAATACCTTAAAAGGAAAATCCTCAATTCTAAAATATTAAATGGGAGCGGGGCATTTAAATTGAGAAATCCCCATGGTTTTCCACCATAGGTCCATTGTAAGGAAAGTATGAGCCTCGCGCCATCAAGAGAATGGCTGTTCCCCATGGAGGACTTTTATTTATCTGGTTAGTAGATATGGATCTCCTTTGGATAGTATTGGTGAGACGTGGTGGGGGTTCACTCCTAAAGGAGGGGCTGCCCACAACAGTTGTCATGCAATATTAGTTGATGGATCACACTTAACTAAAATAGTGATGTAGTATCTCCAAGGATTTGCCTCATGTATTTTAGAAACCAAAGCTAATCGGGAGTCATACATTATTTGATATGAGATACCTAGATGATAATGAATGATGGGTGATCATGGATAGTTAGTCTTAATTCAAAATTTTGACCAACTTTGATCCGCACCAATCCAAGGACATTTGCACTCCCCAAGGAGGCATGCCCTATGGGATTGGGATTCCGATGTATTCTAAATTTAGTGGTTATGAGGATTCCCACATGAATTTTGGTAGAATACTAAACCCTAATGTCATTCGTATTTTTTTATTGAATATATGGTTATGTACTTCATTTTATACAGCATGAATTCGAATACTTTCAATCCACTTGCGACCATCCTCAACCAGAATAAGTTGGTGGGATCCAACTACGTGGATTGGAAAAGAAATTTGGATATGGTCCTGACAGCTTCAGGATACAAATATGTCATTACCACAACCCCCCTTGATGAGCCTATGCCAGATGCATCACAGGAATAGATAGACCTTTATACTAAGTGGATCAAAGACGATGAGATGGCCAGACGTTATATACAGGCATCCATGTCTAGTATTTTGCAACACCAACATCAATCTTTTAAGACAACATACGATATGATATCGAACATAAAGGAGATGTTTACGGAACAGGGCAGGCCTGCTAGGCAGGCGGCTTTGAGGGTGCTTATAAGCACCAAGATGGCTGAGGGTACTCCAGTATCAGACCAGATGCTTAAGATGATGGACTCATTGAATGAGTTAGATATACTGGGTGCCGCGATTGATGCAAAATCGCAGATTGACATAATCATTGAGTCGCTACCAGATTCATTCAACTAATCACATATGTTACTCGTTGCAGGGGTTCAAGGAAACCAGGAAGCTAAGTGATAGGGAAATCATTGTCAACCTAGGATCTGATGCTAAGGCATAAGCGATTTCAGTGGGAGTTATTACTTTATGTTTTTCATAATAAATTGGTTTTTTCAGACACTTACATGTACCGTCTTTAAGATGGACTTTAATTTCAGTTTCTAGTTTGGTGAATAAATGTTATTCTGTTACTTTTGGTACTGAAGTTGTCATAAAGAGGACCGGGACTTTCATATGTTCTTGCAAGGTAACCAATGGACTTTATTTGTTAACTCCCACAATGTATGAGATACATGATACTGAAATAATTAAAAGACCATCATTAAAGAGGAAGTCACCTTCATCTAATCCAACAAAACTTTGGCCCCTGGGCCTAGGATATATAAACCTAAATAGGATTGATAGGCTAGTGAAAGATTGTATCTTGCCTTCATTGGTGGTAGAACCAATGCCTGTCTGCGAGTCCTTTCTGGAAGGCAAAATGACTAGAGACCCTATTCATCCAAGGGCGATAGGGCCAAAGATTTATTATAACTAGTACATACAGATGTGTGTGGACCCATAAATGTTAGAGTGAGAGGAGGATATGAGTACTTCATCACTTTCACCGATGATTACTTAAGATATGGATACATATACCTTATGCACCGCAAGTCCGAAGCTTTTGAAAAGTTCAAAGAGTTTCGAGCGGAAGCGGAAAAGCAATTAGGTAAAAGTATCAAGACTCTTCGATCAGATCGAGGAGGAGAATATCTCTCTGCAGATTTTATGAGATACTTATAAGAGAATGGGGTTCTATCTCAAATGTCTGCTCCTGGTATGCCTTAACAGAACAGAGTAGTAGAAAGAAGGAACCAGGCTCTTTTAGATATGATCAGGTCTATGATGAGTTTCTCATGATTACCTATATTCTTTTGGGGATACGCCTTGGACACTGCTATGTACGTACTAAACCTCGTAACTTCTAAGTCTGTACCTAAGACTCCCTGAGAGTTGTGGTTCGGGCGAAAGCCTAGTCTGCAACATTTGCACATTTGGGGTTGTCTGGAACACGTGCTGAAGGTTAAGATAGATAAGTTGGAATCGAAGTCGGAAGTATGCACTTTTATAGGATATCCCAAAGGAGCTAAAGGTTGGTTATTCTATAATCCCAGGGAGCAGAAAGTGCTTGTCAACATCAATGCGGTTCTTCTGGAGGAAGATTTTATGATTAATCAGAAATCTATAGAATAGGTTATCTTGGAAGAAATTCAAGATCGATCAATTCCAAATCCAAATATGACCGAATTTGAAGAGAATCCACCCACACCTGACCCAGTAGTTACACTAGTGCCACGTCGTAGTGGGAGAATTGTCAGGCCCCCTGACAGGTTCTCATTTTTAGGAGAGTCTTACGAGGCAATCTCAGAAGAACCAGAACAGGATCCCTGTAGCTATGGTGAAGCAATAAATCATAGAGACTCGAGACATTGGCAAGAAGCTATTGTTGACACCAAAAATGTCACTTTGCCTTTTCAATCTCAAGAAAGCTATGTAAAGCCACAGCCTACCATAAATAGGCAATGCTACTTCCAAAAAATCAAATCTTGTCAGAATCAAACAAAGACTGCAAGATCTTTCAAGACAACCAAGAGTGGAGTACACATGAAGTTTCGGGCCACTTCAAAATTATTTGGCCTAACTTCAATCGTCCAGCAGCTGAACATGATCTCCCGGTGGCAACAGCATCGAAGAATTCAAATCTTCGATCAGAGCCTGTTGATGGTCTCAAAATACCTCCAAAAGGCTCCACGTCAAGTTTAAGGGCAAACCGACAACGTTTGACCATGCATCAACCCTCAAACAGCAGAATCAAGCCTCTCGGCGGCGAGAACCACCGATACCATAACTCATCAAACATAGCACATGGTTGGCTTCAAAATGCTTACAAAGTGCTACATGTCAAGTTTCAGGTCATTTCGACAACATTTGACCAGACTTTGACTCTCGGAAGCCAAATCAGGCATCTCGGCAGCGATGCTCCCCGAGACCATGGTTTCCAAATCAGAGCTAATGAATTGTCTCAAAATGACTCCAATAGACTCCCTGTCAAAATTCAGATTAATCGGACATCGGTTGACCGCACATCAAAGCGCAAAATCTTCCTCGAGACAAAATCAAGTCTACTGATGATAGGACCCCACATGACTTCAAAACTCAAACAAAAGCCTATGGTTGGTCTTATTTATTGCTTAGAAGGCTTCACCTCAAATCTCAGGTCATTCCGACATCGTTTGACTCAATTTTGGCTTCTAACGACAAATCAGTAGCTTTGCGCGACAAAGTCTTCGGCTTTTCCGGAAAATTGGAAACTTTGCACTCCAAATTTCAAGGATTCTCGTCAAGTTTTTTACAGGGAAATCAGGAGAATAAATATACAAAAATGTCAGGAAAAATACAGAAGAAAAAAGAATAAAAAAATCAAAAAAACGGCCGAAGATCGGCGTCCAAAAAAGGAAAAATCCCCCATGGTCGCCGGCGACCCTGGAAATCTGGGGACCCATATTTTCACCGAAAGGGCGTTTTTCGACCCCTTTTCGTGTTTCGGAATTTCTGGCCCCTATGGTTTTCCAAAATTCTGACTTTCAAGGCTCCAAATCCGTCAATCTTCATCAACATCACAGGTCCATCTTCGAGAGCATCAAATCATCATTGATTGCCAACCGGTAAACCAAAAAAGTGCACTTTCTATCAGATCGATCGAGAAATTGACAAAACAGGTGGCACCAGCCCGCTGTTAGCAATCAATGTCTGAAGTTGTATGGTCATCCGATGTCGATCAGCATGATGACCCATCGATGATCATCGCAAGAAGAATTCCAAAAGATGCGGCATGGCATGCGACTCTTCAAGCGACTTGGCGACCACTTCATGCTGCTAATGGACCCATTTGTGGCAACTTTTTACGGTCATTAACTCATTATTTTGGTCGGCTCAATCAGAATCAAGGAAAAAAGAGTTAAAAATCAAAGATTCATGGCACTTAAAGCCATGAAACTCCTCCCATGATTGCGATTAAAGGCAATTAAAAGCCTTAACTCTCCACCGGCCAATCAAAAGCCAAGGGAGAGGAGTTACAAAGTAAATGAATTAAAACTTGTAACTCCTCTCATTATGTGGTTTTATGATAATTAAAGCCCATAAACCCTCCTAAATGGCTACCAAAAGCCTATAAATAGGAGAGCATTCCAAGAAGAACAGGTCCAGAAAAATCCAAGCATCGGTCCAGAAAGATCGATCTGAATCCCAAAATCCAGACATACAGAATCCAGAGAAAGAGATAAAACTTTGTTGAAGTTCTACACCGATCACCGCTACAACGTAACAAAAGTCCCTTGGGGGGCACTCCCCCCAAGGTCCTTTGCCTTCTCCTTCTGCTTCCAATTGCTTACACGTGGCTTTTCAGTCCGTCTACTTAGTTTTTTATTGGACATAGGACCTCCTCTTGGTCTTTTTCTTCTAAAAATCTGAGGTTGAAGCCGAGCCAAGCGAATCAAGAGCTTCCTCTGTTCTCATCTGCATGGATGATGATGAAGTCCACATACGACTTGCAACCGTCAATCTGAACGAGTCCCCCACAATCTCCTAAGAAGTTAGATCCTTCTTTTCTTGCTTTTCTTTGTAGTTTTTATTTTTCTAAAGAGATAAAAAAATCACAACTCTTGTCTCTCACTATTGATAAGAATTGTAAATCGGCTATAAATGCCAAAAATCGCCTTTTACGGCAAACATCGCCTTTAACGGCAAAACAAATGAAATCGTCTCTTACGACATTTCAAAACCATGTCTCTTTTCTTAAATATATGTGCAATGAAAAGTCGAAAGAAGTTGATTTCCTTTTCTACTTGTGAAGGTCGATCCCTGGATCACCATTTACAATTCCAAGTAGAGTAGAAAATCTGGCACACGCACCCAAAAATAAAAAATTTTTGATGCTCGCTTCGCCCTCCGGGCGCGAAAGGGTTGGACCAAACGGACTCTCGCGTTCGCCGACCTCAGTTAGCGCCGAGCGCGTAATGCGTGTCCATCAAGCTGGCACACCCGGTGGGTCTTGTTCATTTGAGAACACGATGCTGAGAATGAAATATTTGCATATCATAGTTTTGCTCTACGCTTATACTTCTTTTCTAGATTCCTTGGCTACTTTTTAGTTGGTGGCCTATGTTGGATTTCGCATCTAAAAAAAAATGAGAGGGGATCTTTGGAAATTTCTAATTCTCTCTTTGAGTTTATTTCCATTCTTTCTCTTTAAAAAAAATAATTCAGATTTCTCATGTTGGACTCATACTTGAGAAACTTTGATCCTCTCCTTTCATCCATGTTCTTGTAGAAATGTTGAGCCTATTCAAATTGGGAATTGGGCCATCATTTCTCTTCGATGAGTTCGTTAAAGATCTTTCTAAAAAAAATCAGATTTCTCATGTTGGGTTCAGACTTGAGAAACTTTGATCCTCTCCTTTTGTCCATGTGCTTGCAGAAATGTTGAGCCTGTTCGAATTGGGAATTGGGCCATCGTTTCTCTTTGATGAGCTCATTAAAGATCTTTCTAAAAAAAAAAAAAAATAAGATTTCTCATTTTGGATTCAAAATTGAAAAACTTTGATCCTTTCCCTTTCGGGCACCGGAGCTCGCAGAAATGTTGAGCCTGTGACGAATCAGGGATTGGGCCATCATTTCTCTTCGATGAGTTCATTATGAATCTTCAAAAAAAAGAAGAGAGAGAGACGAAGAACACTAAGGTTAAATCAATTGCGTTCTTTGGCCATGATTGATTCAAGAAAAGCCTTGTCCAGAGTATGGAGACAACTTGACTATTCTAGGCAAGGGTCCTCCAAACGGGTTCATTAAGTAATCCTCCCCTTACCTGGGGCAATTCTATCAATTAAGTTGTCATAAGATCGGATTAGGAGGCCTATGTGCACTCTTCCGTCTTTAGATCTTCTTTCAAAAAAAAAATCGAAAAAGAATTCTGTCATATTTCGGATTCGGATTTGAGAAATTTTGATCCCTTCCCTAATGGGCACCGGCGCTCGCAGAAATGTTGAGCCTATGTTCGGATTCTAATACCATTTGCTCTCTTAGACGAATCCAATCTTGACCTTTCAAAAAAAACTTTCGTCATTTTCGGATTCAGATTCGAGAAATTGTGGTTCCTTCTTTTCTGAGTACCGATGCTCGTAGAAATGTTGTGCCTGTATTCGGATTGGAATACCATTTGCTCTCTTTGACAAATCCAATCTTGACCTTTCAAAAAAAAGAGAGAATCCCATCTCATGGATGCGATTTCCAACATTTGTGCCTAGCAATACTGGTACGCCCTTTTTGGGTCTACTGTATTCGCAACCGATACTCTTGTTCTCTCCAACATTTGTGCCTAGCGGTACTGGTACTCCCTTTCAGGGTCTACTGTATTTGCGACCGGCACATTTGTAACTCCAACCTTATATTCATCTTAACTCGAGCAAGCCCTACTTCTCGATAAGTCAAATCTAGGCTTACAATTGCTTCTAGTAGTCACTGGAATGCTCATTCTAGGCCTACCATACTTGCGATCAGAACAATTGTACCATTTATGGCGTTTTGCCTTCTTCATGTCGCTTGGGTCGGACCATGTCCCTCGAGCGATCCGAAATGACAAAACCATAGTTTTTCCCATTTATGATCATTATATTCTCGTGATTACTAATGGATGTGGTCTTGTTTTAAAAATTTTTCGAAACTAACAATGACAGCTTCTCTAACCATTACTTTGGATGAAAACAAGCACCAACTCATGCTTCAACAGAAGCAAAACAAGCGCACTCTCAAGTGCACTGTTAGCTGCCGAAGTGTCACCTCTCTTGGCAACTCTCTGAATTCCGGGTCGACTTCGACTCTTCAGACTATCGTCTCTGGGATGCTGAGACCATTCCCATTTCCCGAAGAAGAAACTGTGCCTGCCAAAAAGTAGAAGATCACCTCTCAACCTGTCACTACCATGACACCAAAGGCGAGCGCTCAAAAGCCCAAAGCCCGCGACACCCCCGTGAAGCCTCAACCTACAAACAACTAGGTCTATGCCAAGACTTGGTCCTTAAAACCTTGGCCAAAATATAGAAGGTCCCAAACTTCCACAAAGCCAGCATACCTGGCCCCAGTCAAGGAGAACCAGTTCTACTCTCTTGCTTACATGAAAGAGGAGAGACCGTCTCCCACTTGACAACCAAGTCAACCTTGCATGAGCTGGTTTGTTCCTATAAGCCAAAAATCAAATCATGCATCACAAGGCCTCTGCAAGCACTTGCCATGGCCTAGAATCCTTTAGTTCGACCCTTCATCTCTACAGGGGCCGAACTCGAGAAGTTCAAAGCTTCGCTGCAACAGGTAAAGGAATGTGTCCGGATCCTGTCCATGCCCAGCTACAAAGAAGATAGGCTCGGCTGTTGTGCTCAAGGGAGCATATTCTTCATTGTCAAAGCCCAGCCAGAGCTGACCGAAGCTTTGCTCATCGTGTACGCCGCCACACGTCGTATCGACAAAAAAACTAGAGAAGCAGAGGACTCAACATCCTACACTTTAAGTCTCTCAGAAATGGGTCGAAAAAGAAAGACCCCACCAAGTTTCTGCTGTCCATATGGGTGGACAAAATTAGAAGACGCCAAAAGTCAGCACCCAAAATCCATATCCGACGTCCTGTGACTCGCAGCGTCTCTAGGATATGAAGACATTCAGAAGAATCTCCTGCCCCTTCAAGACAAGGACGACGGAGTAATCCTTCCTCAAGCTCATCTTTATAAAAAAGAATGAGCCCCAACTCAGTCACCAGGACAATTTCTTCATTCAAATACCGAGGGATGAACGTCCTGGCTACAGATTCTGATCCACAACCTCACAGTCCACCTCAAGATGATGAGCTCACACACATCCAGAAGTTGGAACAAGGCCAGCAGAGGATTGAAACTCTGATGGAAAACCTTCTCCTCGCCTTTCAAAATCAGGCGAACAATGAACGTCCTCCGAATATTCAAGATGATAAGGTAAATGGAGAAGAAAATGAGTCACGCGCCCTTACCAAAAAGGACGTGGACAGTATCCTTGCCAAAGCAAAAGAAGTGGATATACTCAAGGAACATGGGATCAAGCCACCATAACCTTTATGGGTGGACTCGGTCCCGCTCCCCACAAAATTCAAAAGGATCAGCCAAACAGCACGTCATCCACTTCAAAATCTTGACAGGAGCTATCGCAGATCAAGATGCACTTAAGATTCGCCTCTTTGCAATTACCCTAAAAGGTACGGCCTTTGACTGGTACTCCATCCAAAACTGGGCCATGCTAGAGATATGCTTCCTGACTCACTTCAAAGGTGAGGACCATCCCGCTACTATAGCTCAACTTTGCAGCCTAAAACAAGGGGATAATGAGTCGACATATGACTTCATTCACAAATGGAAAGCAACGGCTTACAAATGCTCAGATGTACTGCTGCAAGCGTCGCTGGTCGACATCTGCCGAAACAACATGAGAGCGAGGATCCACTCCATGATCATCGACAACAAATCAAAAAAATTGGGAGAACTCCTAAAGGCTTCTATGGATGCTGAAACGGTGATCAAAGACCTCAATACTAAAAAATTATCAAGGAAGGAACCAACCGCTATTGGAACCTCAAAGCCAAAGAAAAAAGAGGTCCTCAATGTGCAAGCCAAGTCAGCTCCTCAGCCACCAAAGAAAGCTGAAAACAAAGCTGTAGGTAAGAGACCTGAACTCTCAAACGCCTTCAAAGAGTGGGTAGAAAAGAAATACCCATTTGATGAAGATGTTAATGAAATCTTTGGGGCGCTCGTGGCAAACAACAAACTCACCATGCCTGAACCCAAAAGATCGGGAGATGTTGGCAAAACCAACGATCCTCGGTACTGTCCATACCACTAGATGATCTCGCATCCTCTCAATCAATGTTTCGTTATAAGAGAGAATATAAATGAGATGTGGAAAAATGGAGTCATTACCTTTGACAAAAACTATGGGTCCGCCTCCGTCAACATGGTGTCATGTGGACAAGCATTAAAATCACCAAAGAAGATGATCACTACTTCCTTCAAGGTGATAAAAAGAATTCAAACGTCCGAAGTGCCGGTTCCTTAGCTGACACCGAGCGGACAACCCATATGGGTACATCCCGATCTCCTAGAAGATGAAAACTGGAAGGTTGTGAAAACAAAACCGACAGCTCAACAGCGAAGGTAGGCTAGGAAACATCTCCTCAAGCTCAAATGGTAAGAAAAGACCCAGCCAAAACAAGAAGTTCGTGAAAAGGCAGAGACCTCCTCTACCACTTCACTGGGGGCAACAGAAGAGTCTCTTATAGAAACTTCAAAAGTGGTAAGAAATTTCACTCTCAGTGATTTTATGCCACCTCAATTCAAAAAAGAAGCCGCGCAGGGGGAATCATACTCTTGCAATTTGGTAGTTGGATTCTCCATGAATGGATACGAGTCCAATGACATCGACAAGTGGGAGGAATCCCTTGCAACAGGAGAATACCTCTCCGATGAAGAATGAGTTCCTGAAACTCACATTATGCCAGTAACCTGGTATAACACCCTACAGCCACAAG
Organism: Litsea cubeba; assembly: GCA_012931725.1. NCBI lineage: Eukaryota > Viridiplantae > Streptophyta > Magnoliopsida > Laurales > Lauraceae > Litsea > Litsea cubeba. The sequence goes on from CM022952.1 coordinate 48,099,933, forward strand.
GATCCTGGTCTGATGATGAAGAAGGCCAAGAGGCTATTCAAGAAGATGCTGTTGACCCAGCACTAGCCATTGCTCCAGTGGAACCAGCCCTATTGAACCACAAAGAGTAGACGAAGAAGAAGATTTGGCTCCCATGCCTGATCTTGAAGAATATGCGAGGATCTTGCGGTGTCTTGCCCTATAACAAGAGTAAGATCGCATCAACGAGCTTTGTCGCGATAAAAATTTAGAACCGGAAGTCCCTGAAGACCGCCAGGTACCTCCTCCCTTAACTCCTGAAAATGGGGAAAACCACTGGATCGATGATCCTCTTACATCCGAGGATGAGTCTGACTCCCATCAGTCCATTCTAGTAGCGTCTCCTGTTGGAGCTGCCTGTGATGTGATAATTCGGGATTATAGCTCTTCTGAAGCCCCGTCTGGTGAGATCACTTACTCTCTGACCACATCAAGCACCATATCTTTTGGAGCTACTATAGACACCTCATTTGGCCCCTATGATAGCCTTAAACACCTGTCATTTATAGTGATGCCCCCATTTCACCCATAATTGAATGATTAGTGGCATAATTCGGATTAATTTATGACAATGAAGATGCTTGTTGATAGTTTTAGACTTAGTTCAACGACTTCTAGAAATTCGTGAGAAGAAAGCCGAATTGCATTGAGATCTTGAATCCAACTCACCTTTCACACAAGGAGAGGACCACTATACTATTCAAACATATTCCATACCACTTAAGACATGCTTAGGCTAATTGTTACAAAGATTATACTTAGCTTGCCAAAATGCCACCCCATTACCCTAAGTTAGGAAGCCAGATCCATTGATCCAGAGATCCCTCTATTTTCTCAGCCCCTAATCATTAGGACAGTTGGACCTTGGATTCTTCACTTCAGGAGCTTTCCGGCAGTATGTAGAACGTCCAAATCCGATAAGCAGATCAAAAGTTATGAGTTTTCGAAGTATGCCTTAGAAAGGGTGATGAAAATCCATCTAGGCACCACCCAAGTGGCGCCCACCCTACTCAAATCCACCTAGGCGCCCCATGTTGGGTGCCCACACTAGCCATGACCACCTAGGCACCCCATGTGTGGCGTCCACCTCCAAAATCACTAGTTCAGCCAAAAACGGACTAGAACCACTCAACGTAGGGACCAAACTCTGAAAATGAATCGACTCCATCTAGGCGCCACCCAAGTGGCGCCCACATACATCATTCCATCTAGACGCCCCATGGTGGGCGCCCATACTCTTCAGTCCACCTAGGCACCACATGTGTGGCGCCCACCCTCCTATTCCACAAATTTAACTTAGGGCAGCCCGCAACCACTCCAAACAAAGACCCACACCTCTTTCCATCTAGGCACCACCCTTGTGGCGCCCACACTCCCCAGCCCACGTAGACTCCACCCCATGGGCACCTACCATGAACCAGTCCTCATAGGCACCAGCCCTGTGGCGCCCACCCTATGCAATCACCTGGGCACCACCCCATGGGCGCCCAGCCTCTTTTCCAAACCCTAATTTATTCCAAAACACTTAAGCTGCCTTGGGATGTGTGGAACCTTCTAGAAACACGAACTAATGAAGCCCTAGCCATCCTAAACTCATCCCAAACCACTATTTAAGGATCTCTTAACCTCATTTACAAGGGCCTACCCTAAAAAGAGAGAAAAGTATAGAGAATAAGCAAGAGAAAAAAGGTAGCCACCATTAGAGAGAGAGAGCTTCAGATCTAGAGAAGAAGAAGGGAAAATAGAGGAGGAGACTTCCATGTCTTCAACTAGAGCTATGATTCTTGCGAAAGCTTCGTTCTAGGAACTTGAAAGTGTGATTCAAACCGGTATTACTAGATCTCCCTCTTCTTTTATTGCATTTTATCATCATCTTTGTTTAGAAACATGCCTAGGATCATTTATGCATCATAGATCTATATTAGTTCTTGATAAAAATGGTATCAGCATCTCATCACATTGATAACATGTTTAGATTCATACTAGTGGTGTAGATCTACATTGATTTCGTAGTTCTAATTGCTTAACTAGTTTAGATCTTGCATTTATAGCATCATTATCATCATTTAGATTGAAAAGATTATCAAAAGCCCCCGACAGAAAGGCTGGGCGCTACCCCCTGGGCGCCTACCCTCTCCGGACTGGCTGGGCGCCACCCTTTGGGCGCCTACCCTTCCGAGACAGGGTTTGGGTTTTAGATCTCTACTTTTTACATCGTTTTCTCGTGGACTTGTTAGTTGCACTATTATTAATTCGCATTAGGGCATTCGCATCAGCTGCTGAATATCGAAAATTGTGTTGAAAATCTTAAGACTATTGTGCATTCGTTGTGATTCTTTGAAAACCCTGACTGAACAGGGTAGGCACCACAAGTGTGGCGCCCAAGTGGACTTTTCCACTTCCGCGCACAATTTTCGATCTTTCGTATTTAGTTCATTTAGAAATTTCATAACAATGATATGTTTGCTTGTTTGATATGTTCTGAACTTCAAATTATCGTTTCTATCACACACCATCATATCATTTGAATCATAAAGTCATAAAACCCCAAAAAAATCATAAAACATAAAATTACTTCTTCTCTTTCCTTTCTCTCTAGTAAATTAGAGGAGAAACCGAAAACAAATTAAAAAATACACAGAAAACCCAAAAATAGTAGGTAGATAGTCTAGGTTACCAAATCTCGTGCCTAAGCAGGATAAACCCTAAAATATCATAATTAATCAACTTAAGGACCATCAAATCATTGAGAACCCTAAAATTAACAATCCTAATTAATTCGGACTAAAAATAACTAAGAACATAAAAAAAAATCTAAACATAAAATATAGTCGATCTGGGCGCCACCCCCTGGGTGCCTTGTTGCCAAATCCATCTGGGCGCCACCCCCTGGGCCCCCTTCTTGCCAAGTCCATCTGGGCGCCCATCCTATCCCGTCACTAAGACACCCCAATTGAAACGAAACTTGAATCGACACTGTGTGGGGAGATTTCCAGAACCACAGGATTAAGTTAATCGCAGCCATCAGATGAGGTTAAGCATTCTCACGTGCCATCCTCGTGCCATCCACGTGGCGCCAGGCTCGCCCCGGCTACCAGGACAGGAGGCCCGGCCGAAGTCAGGCAGCTCCGGGCCCTTAGCGCCGAACTGGCCCACTTCGGGCGTCATCTCGGCAAGGAGCTCCACCTCGGCTGAGCCACCCCGGGTACCATCTCGGCAGAAAGCTCCACCTCGGCTAAAGAAGCCGGGACAGAGGCCGAAGCAAGAGAGCATTCACATGCGCCCCTCATCCCCCACGTCATCAGGCACGTGGAGGGATAGGGGCACGAGCTGGTGGGACAGACGCGACATCCAGCCGCCCACGATCTTCGCCAGATCCCTGACAGGGTCCCATCCAGCGGCTGAAGCCACATCAGGGCAGGGCCCGAGGGCAGATCCGCTAGTACCCCTACCGCCAAAGGCGCCCAACAGGATGTGCATTAAATGCGATGTGGGCTGACCCGACGGGCATTTAATGCAAAGTGGGCTGGATTGGACCTCAATTAATGCAATGTGGGCTGATCGTGACTTCCCAGTCAAATCACGGGACCCACACCACAATATCTTCCAAAGATACGTTCCACACTCTATAAATAGAGGTTCAAGCCACCATCCAAGGTACGCCATTTTCATACCCAGAGCCGTTACTCTGCCTCTCTTCTTCCTCTCCTTCCATTGTTCCAGTTCCCATACAGACTTTGGCATCGGAGAGCCTTGCGCCGCCCAGGCCAGGGTCCTCTGACCGTTTGTTCTTCCCTTTCAGGCTTTCGGACGGCATCCAGTCACACCCAGTCACCATCATCTTCTCGGATAAGTCCTATAAGGCACCTCCTTATTGTGGGTCATTATTTTCTGCACCTACAATTGGCGCCGTCTGTGGGAAGGCAATATCCCAGCCTTTCCCAACCTTCTCCAAATCTTTCCAAACAACCTTTCTAAACCTCAATCTCTCAGAAGCCATGCCACCGAAAGCTAAGAAGGGCGGAGAATCCTCGAGACCAGTTCTCGAGCTGCCACCACCGTCAACGGACGTCCCTCCTCAGGGACGATCCCGAACGGTCCAAGGCACATCCGCAGGCGAGGGCCGCCTGGGCTCCCAACTCTTTGTCGAGATCCCCTTCCAAGAGGGAGTCGAGGCCTCGCTCTCAGCAGACGAAACCGTGCCACCCCGACGCGACGAGCACCGGCGCGAACGTCCCCGCAAGGACAAAGCCGTGGCCGTAGGAGAGACGCGCCACGTTCAACCTCCAGCCGCTGGGGGAGACGTCGCAGCCCAAGACGCTCTTCTCCAGAAGCAGGAGCAGTTAGTCCGAGAGCTCCAGCAGCTCCAGCAGCAGCTCAAGGCAACGCGAACTGCCTCCTTGAGGCAGGTCTCTGGGCCACAAGGGAAGAAGGGGGACGCCCCCAGCAGGGCAGCCCGGCCTCCCCGCGAGGACCTCAGACATCATCTGGACCAGAAACGGAGCTAGATTCGTGACGAAGGCTCGAGCAACAGCCGGAGTCACCATAGTCGCGATGGCCGAGCTCATAGCCATCGCAGTCCGAACCACCCCAAGCGAAAGTCCAGAGTTCAGACTCCAGAGGAGGACGACGAGCAGGAGCGGTTCGACAAACGCGTCAGGCTAGCTCTTCAGCACAACCTGGACATGCAGGACCGGAAGCAGATCTGCGGTCACACCGATCTGGGGGGCTCGCCCTTCACAAAAGAGATCGAGCGCACCCCCTTGCCCAGAAAGTTCTCCGTCCCGCAGTTCATCCCCTATGATGGACTGTCCGACCCGTCTGCACATCTCCGACACTTCTCCCAGAAGATGTCCATCTGGGGGAACGAGGGTCACCTAAACTGCAAAATCTTCTCCTCCAGTTTGGGCGACCTCCCCCTCAAGTGGTTCTGCTCTCTCCCGGAGCAGTCGGTTTCCAGTTGGAAGGAGCTCCAGCTCTCCTTCCTGAAGAAGTTCCAAGCCTACATCGTCGTCCCCAAGAAGGAAGGGGACCTCCTCGCCCTGAGAATGAAGCAGGGCGAAACCCTCGCCAAGTTCGCCCAGCGATTCTGGGCGGTCCACAGCCAGATCGAGGGCTCGAGGGAAGGGATAGCGATCTACGCCTTCCAGCATGCCCTGATCCCCGGCAGCGACTTGCGGAAGGACTTGGCCGGGAACCCCCCAGAATCCACGCCAGAGTTGATGTCCCGGGTGAAGCGCTTCATCGCCCAGGAGGAAGACGAGATCCGGGCCAGGGATCAGGACGGGCACCCAGAGCCCGAACAGAAGAATGGCCAGCCTCGACAAAGAGGCGGGAGGCCCTCCCAGAAGCAGGAGCCCAAACGGGACTGGATCTCCAGTTCGGCAAAGTCTTCGTCGTCCAGGTCTGGGGGCACTTGGAAGCCCAGACCTCCCTCCAGCGCTAGCCAGAGCGTCAACGTCGTCTTCAAGGAGCCGATCTACCGCATCCTGACCAAGATCAGGTCCAAGCCGTTCTTCAAGTATCCTCCGCCCTTGAAGAATGAGCCCACCGAAGGCCCCCGAAGCAAGCTCTACTGCTCCTTCCATAAGGGCAACGGGCACAAGACTGAAGAATGCAGGACTTTGCAGGGGTATCTGGAGAAGCTGGCCGAACAGGGCCACATCCCAGAGTTCATCAAGGCAGGTGATGCCGGCGGCAGCGAGGGCCGAATTCACCAAAGCGCGGCCCAGGCTCCAGACAGCGAGGACTCAGAGAAGATCATCAACGTGATCCATCTGGCGTCCTCAGCTCCCGCTTCCTCGTCCCGGGGAAGCTCCCAGACCCGTGCCGAAGCCAGGCGGGCTTCGCACGAGAAAGAAGTAATGAAAGCCGACCTCGCTCCGGCATCCAAGAAAGCCCGCCGCGACCGACCCGCCATCTCGTTCTCGGACCGAGATCTAGAGGGAATCCAGGTCCCTCACAACGACCCCCTGCTCCTCACCATGAAGCTGAGAGACTTCACCGTGAAGAGGATCCTAGTCGACTCCGGCAGCTCCTCCGAGGTCCTCTACTACGACTGCTTCAAAAGGATGAAACTCTCCGAAGCAGACCTCACGGAGGTCCGAGCACCCTTGCTAGGGTTATCCGCCACGCCAGTCTATCCCAAGGGTAGGATCACCTTGGAAACCCGAGTTAGCGGAGCCTCCGTGCTAGCCGACTTCCTGGTTGTGGACGCCCCTTCTCCCTACAATGTCATTCTGGGCAGAACGTGGCTCCACAAGCTAGAGGCAGTTCCTTCTTCCCTCCACCAGAAGCTGAAGTTCGTCCATGAGAACGAGGAGGGCAAGATGGAAGTAGTCACAGTGGAGGGAGACCAGCAGCAGGCCAGGCAGTGCATGCTAGCCGCAGTCCCAGCAGTGAAGGAGCCAGAGCGCGTCAACCTGGCCGAGTTCGAGAAAGGCCTCGATGAGATCGGCCGGGACCCTGAAAAGAAGAGCATCGAAGACCTGGCCGAGGTCAGGCTAGACCCGGCAGACCCAGACAGGTTCTTCCTGATTGGCACCCAGCTGCCAGATGAAGAAAGGGCCGAACTCTCTCGGTTCTTGGTGCAGAACGTGGACGTCTTCGCTTGGAGCCCAAGCGAAATGCCTGGGGTCGACCCTGAGGTCATGTGCCACAAGCTCAATGTCGACCCCGACCACAAGCCGGTAGTGCAGAGGGCCCGAAGGACCGGACTGCAGCAGACAGACGCGGTCGTCGAAGAGATCGACAACCTGCTAAAAGCAGGAGCCATCCGGGAAGTCCAGTACCCGGTATGGCTGGCCAACACGGTGGTGGTCAAGAAGAAAACTGGGAAGTGGAGGGTGTGCGTGGACTTCACCGACTTGAACAGGGCTTGCCCTAAGGACAGTTTTCCCCTCCCGAAGATCGACCAACTGATCGACGCCACCGCCGGTCACGACCGAATGAGCTTCCTTGACGCCTACCGGGGCTATCATCAGATCCCGCTCTACGAGCCTGACGAGGAGAAAACATCATTCATCACCCCCCGCGGCACTTACTGCTATAAGGTGATGCCCTTCGGGCTGAAGAACGCGGGGGCGACCTATCAGCGCCTCGTCACAAAAATGTTCCAGGCCCAGCTCGGCCGATCGGTAGAGGTGTACATCGACGACATGGTCGTCAAATCTGTGCGCTCCGGCGACCATCTGGCGGATCTCGGCCAAGTCTTCGACATCCTTCGCGCGTACAAGCTCAAGCTCAACGCTTCCAAGTGCGCCTTCGGCGTAGCCTCTGGCAAGTTCCTCGGCAGCTTGGTAACGCGGAGGGGGATAGAGGCCAATCCGGACCAGATTACTGCCATCCAGGACATCCAGAGTCCCTCTACCACGAAGGAAGTTCAGAGGCTCACAGGAATGGCCGCCGCACTCAATCGCTTCATCAGCCGCTCATCAGATAAGTGCAGGCCTTTCTTTCAGCTTCTTAGGAAAAATTTGAAGTTCCAGTGGACCCCCGAGTGCGACCAGGCATTGGCCGCACTCAAAACTTATTTAATGACACCACCTTTACTCTCCACCCCAACTTTGGGGGAGATTCTGTATTTGTACCTTGCGGTCTCGGATCACGCAGTGAGCTCCGTCCTCATCAGGGAGGACGAGGGAGTTCAAAAGCCGATCTACTACACGAGCAAGACCCTGCTCGATGCCGAGACCAGGTACCTCCTATTGGAGAAGCTTGCGTTGGCTCTCGTCACCGCCTCCCGCAAGCTCTCCCACTATTTTCAATCCCACACCATTGTGGTGATCACGGAGCACCCACTCCGTTCATTGTTCAAGAAAGCTGACTTTTCAGGGCGCATATCAAAGTGGGCAGTTGAACTGGGGCAGTACGATATACAGTACCGTCCCCGAACTGCGATCAAAGCCCAGATTCTGGCAGACTTCATAGTCGAATTCGTCTCCCCCAACCCGGCTCCGACCCAGCTCGGCACGGCACTGGGGGGCACAGGGCATGAGCCAGTAGAAACAGAGGTCCAGCAGTCTCCCACCTCGGCATGGAAGATCTTTGTCGACGGGTCGTCCACCTCCAAGAGAGCTGGCGCCGGCATAGTTCTCCAATCGCCAGAGGGACTGGTCATAGAGCAGGCTTTCACCCTCGACTTCAAAGCGACGAACAATGAGGCAGAGTACGAAGCACTGATTGCAGGGTTGAACAGCGCCCAAATCCTCGGAGCCCAGCACCTGGAGGTCTTCAGCGACTCTCAGCTGGTAACTAGCCAACTCGCTGGAGACTACCAGGCCAGGGACGACAGGATGGCGGCCTACTTAGCCCTTGCGAAAAAACTACTCTCCCAATTCCAGAAAGCCGAGGTCAGGCAAATATCTCGAGATACCAACACGCACGCAGATGCGCTTGCAAACCTGGCCTCCGCCGTTGAAGCAGGAAAGAAGAGGACCATCGAGGTCGGATCAGTGTCAAGGTCAAGTCTAGAACTCCATTCATCTCGGCTTGTCCTCTGTGCTGATCTCGGCCCCAGCTGGATGGATCCAATCGTCGCCTACTTGAAGGACGACCAGCTCCTAGAGGACAAGACTGAAGCACACAAGATCAGGCTCAAGGCAGCTCGGTTTTGGCTCTCTCCCGAAGGCAAACTCTACAGGAAGTCCTTCACAGGCCCATACCTCCAATGCGTCCACCCGACCAAGGTGAACGACTTCCTGTATGAGATCCACGAAGGAATCTGCGGCAGCCATATAGGAGGTCGGTCATTGGCCTACAGAGCAATCAGCCAGGGCTACTGGTGGCCCTACATGCAGAAGGACGCCCAGGTCTACGCCAGGAAATGCGAGAAATGCCAGAAGTTCTCCCACTCCCTCCATCAGCCAGCACAGGATCTGAGTCCCCTCTCCAGTCCATGGCCCTTCGCTCAATGGGGCCTGGACATCGTGGGGCCTCTTCACCGAGCTCCAGGGAACAAGAGATGGCTGATAGTGGCTACGGACTACTTCAAAAAGTGGATAGAGGCTGAACCGTTATCTTCCATCACGGACAGGGACTCCAGGAACTTCGTCTGGAGAAACATCCTTACAAGGTTCGGCATCCCCCGGACCCTGATTTCGGATAACGGGACCCAGTTCGACTCCAAATCCTTCAGAGACTTCTGCCAAGAGCACGGCATCAGAAACCATTACTCCACCCCGGCATATCCACAGAGTAATGGCCAGGCAGAGATCTCCAATAAAGTGATCCTGGACGGCCTGAAGAAGCGACTGGACAAGGCAAAGGGCAGATGGACAGAGGAGCTTCCGAGCGTGCTGTGGGCATACAGAACAACTCCAAGGAGGTCCACTTCGGCAACACCTTTCTCTCTGGCCTACGGGATGGAGGCGGTCATTCCCTTGGAAATCGGCCTTCCTACCCTGAGGACAGAGCTGGTCGACCAAGGCCGAAATGAGACGAACCTGGCAATGGAGCTGGAGCTGGCAGATGAGCGACGAGAAGCAGCAGCCCTGAGACTGACCGACTATCAGCAGCGGTTAGCCAGGGCGTACAATCAAAATGTCAAAGAAAGAATGTTCACCGCGGGAGAGCTTGTTTTGAAGAAGACCCTGCCAGCCGACAAAGAACCAAGTGAGGGGAAACTTGCCCCGAACTGGCATGGCCCGTTCAGAATAGTCTCACTGGCAGGAAAGTCAGCCTACAAGCTCGAAGACTTGGAAGGCAAGCCGCTGCCGAGACCGTGGAATGCATCCCACTTGAAGAAATTTTATTTCTAAGGATGTAATGAATCTCAGAATCAATGAAAGCAGCTTTCACATTGTCATCAACTTGTCTCTCTGACTGATTCCGACAGCACGGGCCCACCGCCCTGGAATAGACCTCGAGTCCAGACTCGGTCTTTTCCTAAAGCTCCTAGCCTTGGGCTATGGAGAAGGCCTCGAGTTCACACTCGGCCGGGATCGGGCCCACCGCCCTGGAATAGACCTCGAGTCCAGACTCGGTCTTTTCCTAAAGCTCCTAGCCTTGGGCTATGGAGAAGGCCTCGAGTTCACTCGGCCGGGATCGGGCCCACCGCCCTGGAATAGACCTCGAGTCCAGACTCGGTCGTTTCCTAAAGCTCCTAGCCTTGGGCTATGGAGAAGGCCTCGAGTTCACACTCGGCCGGGATCGGGCCCACCGCCCTGGAATAGACCTCGAGTCCAGACTCGGTCGTTTCCTAAAGCTCCTGGCCTTGGGCCACGGAGAAGGCCTCGAGTTCAGACACTCGGCCGGATTCCTAATATCGGGGTTTCTACACTCCTCAAAGATCATCGCCGAGCTCACGCTTCCACGGCCGAGACCAGTGGCATGATGACTCCACTTCGGCACAAGGCAGCTCGTCCCAGCCAAAGCCAGCCATTCCGGCCAAGGGCAGCTTTCCAGAGGAAGAGAGCTGTGCCAGCACTCAAACACAATGCAAGCATTCCAGAACAGTACACAGAAAGAGAGAAGGAATTCAAAAGCATTGGACACTGTTTGGGTAATCATAGAATTCCTCCCTTTTATTCATTGTAAACTGCTTTATTACAAGAGCTACAAAACAGAAAGAAGAGTACAGAAAGGAGGATCAAAGTCCTCTGAAAACAGAAAATGAAGCAGAAAATAAAGTAATTGGGAGACTCTGGATCGAAAACGCCGGATCGTTGCTTGGAGGCTCTGAGCGATCCTGAACTTCACCGGGCTATGCAGCAATGCACTCTGGCTGGTCAGACCAAAGCATCGCACAGCCCCTCCAGTTTGGAGGCCCTGGACCCCGCTGGGCTCTGCAACACCCTCGGCGGTCAGTGGGACCAGCGGAGCTTGAAGAAACCCCCGGTCCAGCGAAGCCTCATCCCGCCTCCCGTACGACGGGCGCACAGGGCCTCGTCGGATGAGAATGCGCCACCGTCCCCCTGCAGCGCATCCTCACTCTGTCTGGCCAGGGGCGGATGGCCGTGGACCCGCGTTCAGAGAGCGCGTGGTCCACGGCGACTTCCTTCAGAGAGCGCGCAGACCGCGATAGCCTTCCCCCCTCAGGGGTAGCCGCCCAACGGCGCAGGGTTCCCCCCGGATCAAGTAATTTCGGACACCTCCCGGGCATGACTCCTACAGCTAGGTTCTTTTCTTCTCCCATGGCGAGCTTGCCACCCCTATTTATAGGAAGAAGAAAGGCCCAGTTTCCGAAAGAAGTTATGAGGGCGAAGTCTCCCACGCGTTACTGGGGATGCACGACTGTTGACCAGCGACCCCTATGGCGCCACGTGGAGACATCCGTCCGATTCCCTCGTCGGCTGCGCCACCTTATTTGTTGCTATTTATGGTCTCCAGAATACGGAGGGTCAGCACTGACAGTTTGACTCTTTCTACCTCAAGGGCCACGCCACACAGTAAGGGCATTCAACACCATTCAATGCACATCCAGAAATGAAAGGGAGACAAATGCAAAAAGAAAATGCACAAGTGAAGAAGCTCGACTTTCATTGATTGCAAAAAATGTTTACAAGGCCGAAACGCAAAAGAACTACAGACAAGAAAGACAGACAAGAGAAGGGACAGAGCTACTCCGGTCTCGGCGATTCGACCAGATCAATCACCATTTCCAAGGAGCCAGAGGCTTCGGCCGAGACAGGGACCTCGCTTGGAGCATCGCTGGTGGAGGAGGCTTCGACTGGTACCTCAGCCGAACCAGGGGCAGATGAGGTCTCACCCTGAGGCACGGCCAAAGCCTCACTGGCGACTGGGGCATCGCTCGAGACCGGGGCAGCTGGAGCGTCGTCAGCAGCAGGAGCTTCGACCGGGGCGCTTTCAGTTGCAGGAGCTTCGACCGGGGCACTATCAGTTGCCGGTGCGGAGCTCGGCTCGGGATCCAGGTCTGAATACTTCGGCAGGTCCTGATAGACAGGGTGGTCTTCAGGGACCCCCGCACGTCTCAGTGCGGCCAGGCATCCTTCCTCGAACAAGATTGCGGTGATCTCCTCCACCTGCTTCTCGTACAGCTCGGTGGCTCGATCTACCCCATCCTGGAAGGCGGACTGGGCCTCGGCCTGAAGAGAGGCCTTTTCCTTCACCAGTTTCTCCTTCTCAGCGCGACCAGCCAAGACCTCCCCCCGCAACCTTGTTACCTCAGCCGTCGACTCAGACTTCAACCTGGCCAACTCCGACTCCAGCTCGGAGACCCTTTTGTTCTTCGTCCAAAGCTCGCCTTTCATATGGTTGGCCCTGGACGAGAGTTCGGCGTTCTCAGTCAGAGCTGATGCCAAACGAGCGGACTCCCCAGCGCTGGCCACCTTGAGCTCCTCCATTCCCTTCCGCTGCTCGTCCAGCTCCTTCTTCAGCTTCTCCCGCTCGGACTCCAGGCGGGTCACTCTCGCAGCGTTCCTATCCCTCCTTCCCACCACGGTTAGGAGCCTCTGCACGTTCTGCAAATGGAAACAGAGAGTCAGATTCGACCAAGACACTTGAAGAATGAAGAAAAGCGTTGCAAACACTTACCCGAAGACTATCCTGGATCGCCGAGACCATCAGGCTCTCATCCTCGAACCTATCGTGCGTCTCCATGTCTCTTGGCAGAGCACAGGCCTTGGCGAGAGCCCCGATCACCTCGGCATTTCCCAGCAATCGGTCTTCAACGTTCAGGGGCTTGCCGGTAGAGGTTTCCATTTTCGGCTTCCACGGTGCTGGGGCAGTTCGGGGCCCGGAGGCCGATCCGGACCCTTGCCCCGCCGAGATGAGAGGCTCGCGCGCTGGGCCAACAGCCGACTTGCCGACCGGCGCACTCTTTTCGGCCGGCGCGCTCTTTTCCTTCGGCGCGCTCTTCTCGCCTCCCTTTTCGGCTGGAGCTTTATCCCCAGGGGCTCGTTCAGGAGTTTTGCCCTTCGACTGCAGATCAGCCTTCGAGCTCTTCTCCCCCGCCTTGGACTTCTTCTTGGGCGGGGACCCCTCCTTCGAGCGGTCCGGCGAGCGTCGCCGGGCTCCCCCGCTCAGAGCAGGAGCAGGAGCAGAGGGAGCCCCGGCGCCCACCGGACCCGAAGCAGCACGAGTACCGGCAGGCGATGGAGCCCCAGAAGACGACGACCTCTGCTTAAACTTGGCGGCCAGGTCCTTGACAGCGAGCTCCCTCGAGCTTCCCTCCATGTCCTCTCGATCAGAGAGATAAGCTTCCACAATCTGCGACAAGTCCGGCAGCTCCGGATCGAAAGTGGACGCCTCGGCTCCAGACGCAGTTCGGACGGCAACAAGATCGGTCAAGGGGACCCCGCTGAACACCGCAACTGATACGATCGGACGGTCAGGGTGTGTCTCGTCCGCCTCAGGCACTCCAGTCCTGTGGTAGTGGCCGCGATACCTCGGCGTGTACCCAAGCAGCTTCCAAGCTGACCTGGTCTCGTGCCCCTTGTACCGTTCGACCTTGTTGATGTCGTCGGTATTCCTCCTCCAACCTTCGCTAGCAGCTCGGCGTCGCCTTGCACCCGCCTCTGCTCAACAGGCAAAAGAGAGTATCAGTTCGGCATCAATAAGGTAAGCAAAACAGTAAAGGAGAAAAGCAGTGAAGATTACTTGGGACTTCCCCAGGGCGACGTGGGACCGACAGCCTCCTGTCTTCACCCGGGCCGAACTCCCAGTTCCCCGAGACACAGAAGAAATCCTCCTCAGCATTCTTGCTTGAGTCCTCCAAGGCTAGGACGAAGCCCCTTCGCTGCGGCTTCACACGGAGATAATATCTTCCCTCCCCAGCCTTGCAGATATCATATGTGTCCTCGATGTCGTGAGGGCCCAAGTTGGTCCCCAAGATCTCGTTCAGCTTCGCTGTGCCCATGATGACCTTGTAGCCATTGGGCATCAGCTGGCCCGGGGCGAGGGACCAAAGGCTAAGGCAGGCCCTAAGCAGGGGGTGCAGTGGAAACCTGACCCCACCCTCGATCACAGAGATCAGAGGGAATGGCATCCAGCCGCCGTAGCAGCGATACAGGGCAGCGTCGGCAAGGTCCGCCGGTTTTAGGAGGACCCCCTCCGGAATTTTGAAGGCAGCTCTAAACTCGGCTAAGCCCTCATCAGAATCTACCCTGAACCTAGGGGTGCCCATGTCTAGAAGGGGTGCCGACGAAGAAAAACCCTAGAAATCGAAAAACCCTAAGGAAAACCGGACAGAAGAACAAGGCGACTTACAGGGACGAAGAGGCAGATCAGGAGCAGATCCGGACACGTTCTACGGTCGTCCTCCTCGAACAGATCTCAGGAACCAGAGCAGAAATCGAAGGCCCTCGAACAGATCTCAGGAACCAGAGCAGAAATCGAAGGCCCTCGAACAGATCTCAGGAATCAGAGCAGAAATCAAAAGCAAAGGCGAAGGCGAAAGAAATCGGGAGCGAGAAAAAGAAGGGGACGACCCTATTTGTAGAAGGGGGAACCCTCGTTTGGGTACCGCCTCCGAATTCGAAGAGACACTTCAAAGCCCGTGCCCGTCAATCAATGAGACAACCCGTCAATCAATGAGACAACGCAATCGGCGCAGAAGCTACGCGTGTAGCCGTCAGCTCGGTTCCAAAGGCGAACAGGGCAGGGCATTTATTGCTTTAAAGAGTTGAAGCGACACCAGGCATAAAGAGTTGAAGCGACACCAAGTAATGATCACAGTATCCCCAGACGGATTCTTCTAGCTTTCAACCCCTAAAGGCTAGCACACTTCAGAGGTCAAAAGCTAGGGGGCAATTGTGTGGGGAGATTTCCAGAACCACAGGATTAAGTTAATCGCAGCCATCAGATGAGGTTAAGCATTCTCACGTGCCATCCTCGTGCCATCCACGTGGCACCAGGCTCGCCCCGGCTACCAGGACAGGAGGCCCGGCCGAAGTCAGGCAGCTCCGGGCCCTTAGCGCCGAACTGGCCCACTTCGGGCGTCATCTCGGCAAGGAGCTCCACCTCGGCTGAGCCACCCCGGGTACCATCTCGGCAGAAAGCTCCACCTCGGCTAAAGAAGCCGGGACAGAGGCCGAAGCAAGAGAGAGCATTCACATGCGCCCCTCATCCCCCACGTCATCAGGCACGTGGAGGGATAGGGGCACGAGCTGGTGGGACAGACGCGACATCCAGCCGTCCACGATCTTCGCCAGATCCCTGACAGGGTCCCATCCAGCGGCTGAAGCCACATCAGGGCAGGGCCCGAGGGCAGATCCGCTAGTACCCCTACCGCCAAAGGCGCCCAACAGGATCTGGCCCAACAAGATGTGCATTAAATGCGATGTGGGCTGACCCGACGGGCATTTAATGCAAAGTGGGCTGGATTGGACCTCAATTAATGCAATGTGGGCTGATCGTGACTTCCCAGTCAAATCACGGGACCCACACCACAATATCTTCCAAAGATACGTTCCACACTCTATAAATAGAGGTTCAAGCCACCATCCAAGGTACGCCATTTTCATACCCAGAGCCGTTACTCTGCCTCTCTTCTTCCTCTCCTTCCATTGTTCCAGTTCCCATACTGACTTTGGCATCGGAGAGCCTTGCGCCGCCCAGGCCAGGGTCCTCTGACCGTTTGTTCTTCCCTTTCAGGCTTTCGGACGGCATCCAGTCACACCCAGTCACCATCATCTTCTCGGATAAGTCCTATAAGGCACCTCCTTATTGTGGGTCATTATTTTCTGCACCTACAGACACATAATAAAATATTGCTAACTTAAAATATTTGAAAACTTTATCAATTTTAACTTGAATTAATCTAAAACGAACACACAACACAAAACCAAGACAGACATCCACCCGGGCACCACCCCCTGGGTGCCCAGCCTTCCAATCCACCTGGGCACCACTCCCCTGGCGCCCATCCTATCCCTTCACTAAGAAATTCCTAATTAAAACTTCTAATTAAACCAACCTGAATTAACACATTAAAACACTTTTAGACTTAAGAAACCTAAGACTCTAATCAATTCAACCTCAAATTAATTTAAGGACCATCAAATCAACTCAAACCACAAGGCAGTCACCTGGGCACCACCCCTTAGGCGGCTAGCCTGTCAATCTATTTAGGCACCATCCCTTGGGTGCCTACCCTGCCCATTCCTTAGGAAACCATTAAACCCAATTAATTGAGACCTAATTCATCCCCAACTAAACACGAATAAACACCCTCCATCAAATACACATTCCTATCAATTCAAACTTGAGTTGAACTAAGAATCACAAACCCTAACCGAACCATAGAACACATCCATCTGGGCGCCACCCCCTGGGTGCCCATCCTGCCAGATTCACCTGGGCACCACACCCTGGGTGCCCAGCCTACTCTTTTTTAGAAAAGCCCCAATTCACAACTTAGTCCAATTGATTAACACTCAAGTTAATCCCAATCAACATAATAAAATACTTTTAACCTTAAAACACGGAAACCTTAATCGATTCGGACTTAATACCCAAAACCCTTTGGAACCGACCAAACCACAAGACAGATCCACTTAGGTACCACTCCCTGGGCGCCTAGCCCATTAATCCATCTGGGCGCCACCCCCCGGGTGCCCATCCTGCCAGATTCACTTAGACACCATCCTCTGGGCGCACCTACATTTCAACCTTACCCAACCAACTCAATTAAAAATAAATAATTAAACACCTTACAACTTAAACTAATTAAGACCAGAACCTAAATCAATCCCTGGTCCCGAGGACCAGTAAGTAACTCCCATCCAAAATAGTTGTAAACCACAAGCAATCCACCTAGGCACCACTCCTTGGGCGCCCATCCTACCAGATCCACCTGATCACCACTCCTGGGCGCCCATCCTGCCAATTCACCTGGGCGCCACCCCTTTGGTGCCTATCCTTCCACTTGCACTAAAACACGAATTCTTGATTTTGTTTCAAAATCCGGATCCGCATCATTTTGACATTAGAACATCAGTGACATTAAAACATTTCTCAGACTAAAACACAGCCCTTAAAACCCCCAGAATCCCAAAAGAGATCGAAAAGTCTGAAAAACATAAACTGTCAGGATAGGCTCCACACCCTGGACGCCTACCCAGTTTTAATGTTGAATTGTGATTTTCGACTACTTTTTGGAATTCTGATTTAAATTGAAAAGAACAGAACTTTAAAATATTTAAAACCACATTAACTAGATCCTTAAAATATCCCTAAACCACTCTCAATCAAAACCACAACTCAAAACAAATCAAATCAATTAAGATCTTACCCAACAAACTGCTTAGGCGCGGGAACTAATCAAACTTAGGCTATTTACACCCTAGGATTAAATTGGATTACCTTGTTAGGTAGCTTAGAGCATTAGGCTTCACTCCATCACTCCTCCCGTTCCGTTAGGGAATCGGGAAAGCTGATGTGGGCGGTCTAGGACCTTAGGTTAGGTTAATCCGATGATCAGTAATAAAGTATTAATCAAGTAAATCCAAGTAAATCCCATAATTAGGCCCTTCTAGCCCAATATAAAAAAATCCATAAAAACTAGAAAACTAACAAAATAAACCCAAAAAGATTTTCCCTTTATTTCTTCCTCCACCTCAGGTGCCAGATATTTAATCGAACTTAATGATAAAAGAAAATGAAGAACTGACTTCTAAAATTGAATAAACGAGAATGATGAGATGAGATGAGTGATTTCACACACACTTTTTACTTCGGCCCATCGGCCACCCTTAAACAATCACGGCCCATTGGCCACCCTAAAACAAAAACTAGCCCATCGGCCACCTTCAATCAATCACGGCCCATCGGCCTTTCACTTTTATCACTCGTGTATCGCACACGAAAAACACAAGTCAAAGTCTCATTTGCATCATCATTTTGGTTTAAAAAGTCAGCCTTTAAACCTTATTTTGCTAAGGGATCTGCACGGGGGTACCCGGGAACGGAGCCAATCCTCTTCTTAAATATTTGGCACCTCCTCCCATTATTTTTCTTTAGCTACTTTATTTTACTTGGATATACTATGATTTTGCTGTGTGAGGATTAACCTTTATTTGGACTTTAACTCTTGACCCTGAATTCACCCTATATTAAACAGACCCAAAGAGACCCAAATTAATGTGATAGGACAACCGTCGTGTGTTACCGGCAGCACATTAGATGAGAGGAAAAACCCACCCACTTATTTTCTCCCCACATTTCTTCAGCTTTCGTCGAAGAACGGTGTTACGGCCGTTACCGTAGCTGGCGATCGTGATCCATTGATTTTGAGGGTAGTCGGAATCCTCATTTTCGACGTAAAATTTAAATAGCATATATAGATGAATAGAGATTTCCCCACGCAAAACTTTCTTTCTTTTGGGGGGGTCGAAATTCACATCCGACAGCTACCTCATCTCACGTAAATTTCACTGAGATAACACCCACTCAGGCTTCTTCTCCTAAGACTGTGACTTCAGAACTCACACTCTTCCCGACTGATCATCATGAAGAAACCCTAGCTATTGATGCTTGGGACGCTGAATTAGTTGACAAAGAAGAAAAGTTGCAGGAAGTTGTTCAGGATTTGTTCCCAGAAAATGCTCCAAGGAACACAATCATTGAGGATGGCAACTCTGCTGCAGACACATCCCTAGTAAATGAGAAGCGATAGCCTCTTGATGTTAAAGACAATCTTCCAAATGAAGACCCTTCTCAAGAAGCTCTCGAAGTTGGTAGAGGCACCCGCTCTTGCCGGGACTACCTCAAAAATTACAACCAATCTTCTTTTACTTATGTAAATCCTTCGGGAAAAGATGTTGTAAACGCCCCTAGTGGCAACAATGATGAACATGCAGCCCCAAGGAGGCTTGCAAGTATGACTTGATCGAACACTTCAAACACATACTTGCACGACTGCACATCCTAGATTTGTTACGAATGTCTCCCCGCACTCGTCATAATCTCATATCAGAATTACAAAAGCTGAATGAGGATGTCTACAAACATGCCCCGCAAGTCCTCCAAATTGAAATGGATTATCGGGTAAAAAATCAGGAACTTCCTCAAAGGGAGAAAAGAAGAAAATTGAATGATCATGCATTGAATGTCTCTCGGTTCAAAGAGTAGCCAGTGCAACCATCGCTTTCACTAAGGAAGACCTCTTACTTGGCGAAACAAGGTACAACCGACCCTCTGTACTTCACAGGATACATCAAGGAAATGCTTATGCACAGAGTTTAGATCGACCCAGGTTATGCACTCAACCTCATCTTGTCACACCCCGAAACCGGGCCCTATAGTGATCCGACCTCGGGATGCGAAATTTTAGGATTAATTAAAAATTTTGTTGTATTTCCCAAGATCCGCGTGAATGAGGATGATAAAATTCCACACAAACTGAACATATTTTCGCGGAAGCTAATCATGGCGTTGCGACCCGGAGTCCGTGGCCATCGGATTCCGTGTCGCACCCAACCAATATCATAAAGCCATCACATAAGCAGATTGGTACAAATCATAAATCATAGAATACTGAGCTGGCAGTAACAGGATATTTATTTCCCATATATTCAAATTACAATTAACAAGTGTCCTAATTACAGCCCAGCGAAAAAGGCTAACAAAGTCATACAAAAATATCCAACTAAATAGAAATACTACCCCCAATATTTAGTTACGAACTCCGGTGCCAAACTTGACATCTAGATGATATCAATGGGCAGCCTCTCATGTCAGACCGGTGGCTCAACTGCCTCCTCCGATCAAACACCTGAAAACAGAAGGAGAAAAATCTGGCACCAAACAAACTGGGTCAGACACGACGGTCTGGCAAGCAAATAAACAAGTAATAGGATGATGAACATTTATAAAAACCATATAAAATGAAATCTGATACATTTAAAGTTTGGGCATATATGAATAACCAATGTAGTCAAGTAAACACTTTATGAATCATTGAAAATATAAATGAATAAAATAATGGTAATTGAATAAATCAATGGCAATCGGATAAAACACTAATCAACTAATAATTCGATGACGATCAAAATAAATCAATGGCATTCGATAAAAATATTGACAAACCACACCTAGCTATATTCTCCTACTACCGAAGTAATAAGAGCAGACAGAACCGTAGCCACTACTCGTGGGACCGGAACGAACGAAGTCGTTATCGAACAGAACCGTAGCCACTGCACGTGGGACCAGAAACGGAATAAGAACCGTAGCCATATACAAGTGGGACCGGCAGATCAAAACCGTTGCCATGGTCGGTACAGACAGAATCCAAGCTGTAGCTGGCAAATAATTTAAAGATCCCAAGCCGGGTGATAAGCCCGACAAGGTGACCTAAGCTTAGTGGTGCCATTAAATTTTCAAAACCTGAACCGATTCAAATCCAAACATAATAATTCATTTCCAAAATCAATAAAAGGACTACTCCTGAACAAAAACACACTGAATATATTGACAAATCCGAACAAATCTGATGAGTAGCCTTATTGATGTTTCTGAAACGTGGCAAACCACTCAAATCTAATTCAAATCAATTTGTAGAAAATATACAAATTTATGTGGCAAACCATTCAAATCTATCTCAAATCAATTCATAGAAAAACATACGAATTTCCATGGTAAACCACTCAAATACACATCAAAGTAATTTGTATAAAAATCATACAATCAATCCTTTCGAACATGGAAAAGCACATGATTCTATAACAAATCACCGATGCTATTCAAATTAGTTTACCGAAGAATACATATACATTTCTGATTTGGAATGGAATAGAATAATGTAGAATGACTTAATGACTTACCAAGGAACTATCTCAATACACACTTAACTTTTAAACATTGATTAATAAAAGAACATGTTTGATGCCAATGAAAATCCACAACATTTAAAATGATAAAGTGTGCATTGAGGTTTGAAAGATTCCCGGGCAAATTCATCATATATTCATTCTCTCATTGTTCTCATACCATTTCACAATTTTTCAAGTATCACAATTTACCCAAATCTTTCATGGGCTTAACCATTTAATAAAACATCAAAACAGGCCCAAGCTATGTAAAACAAGCCTTAAAAATTACATGAAACAGTGGCTGGGCTCAACCATTTAATAAAACATCAAAATAGGTCCACAAAATGGATGGGCAGAAACCAGGCCCAATATTCAATAAAAATTATCAAAACAGGCCCCTAAAAACCAGTTGGGCTATGACTGGGCCTGCTCCAGTGGGCCTGGATCCGCTCGAACGGACCCTTCCAGCAGGTGAGCTCGCTCTAGCGAGCCTGCTCTCTGGCTGGCCCCTCAGAAGTGCACTTATGCACTGTTTCATCTTCCTTTTTGCATTTCTTTTGAAACCTTCTTCCCTCCTTCACCAAATCATCAATCTACAGCATCAAAAGCTGAATTATTTCATAGCAAAACCATAAATCAATCAATACTAAACTGAATCACCTCATCCCATTTATGAATTTAGCATGAGAATCAGAGATCAATCATAAGATAAATGTAAAGATCTGAGCTGAAATCTCAAATTGAGAACTCCTTAATAAAATCAGAGATTTTCATTCTAATGCCAACAAAATCATATAGGGAGACTGAACATAAACCCAATGTTGTAAAACTGTTGGAAATCAGAATTTTCATGGCTAAGCTAATCATTTAAAATGGATCAAAACTTATAAATAAACAAAATTCCAATGCATGCATTCCATCAAGTTATTCACTGGCCTCCACTCCAAAAAGGATCTAAGGTTTCCTCCCAGAAATCTCTTCCCTCAGCCCAACTCTAAGCTACAAAAACCATGGAAAAACCCACTCAAAAGAAATCCAGATTTTTGAAATAAAAGGGGTTCTTCAAGTACCACCTTGCATGCATGCTAAAAAGCTTCAAAAGGGTTTAAAGAACCCAAGGCTAGGAGGAGAAAGCCAAGCCTCACCTGAAAGTGCAGAGATCAGCAAGAAAAGTTTGGTGAGGAAGATTGGTCTAGCTGAAATCCCTTGAAAATGGTATCAATAGAAAGCTTAGGTGATGAGGGAGAGATTGGTGCACTCAAATCTTCATTTTTGGCCAAGGAAGCTCAACATGCAAAAGAGAGAAGGTGGCTGTAATGGAGAAGAAGAAAGAGCTCTCTTAGCTGCTGTAGCAGGGAAAAACGGAAGTGAAGAAGAGAACCCACGTTGGTTTAGTTTTAAGTGGGGAAGTGGGTCCCATTTGGTCTCAAACTTGACATGGCTGGATCAGTCATTTGTGGGTCCCGGACGAGATCGACGAAGAAGACAAAATTGATCGTCGAAAAAACTAATTTCCAAAAAGTATATTTTCCCCAATTTCTGAAATTTTCAAAATTCAAGTTCAGATTTAGTGTGAAAGGTCAATTTTTGCCCTTTTTCTCGAAAAACGTATTTTTTGATCATCAAATCAAAATGGTCACAACATGAAAGTTGTTAAACTTAATAAAATGAGTCAAAAGGAGCAAAAATTATAATTTTCCAAACTAAGAATAATTTCTCACAAAAATACAAATCATATGGACTGGGTCAAACCAAGGTCAACGATCCTCAAAATCTCCAAGGCTATGAAAAATCTAGTCAAACTCAAAGACAAAGTCAAACCAACTCTAATCTCACTTAAAAAGCTAAACCATGATTAAAACAATACTAAACAAAAGAACTGGGGGTCGAGGTGTTACACATCTCCACTTCGGTTCTCGAAGAGTTGGGCATCCCACCCAGCAAGCTGAGCCACGCATCTGTATCTATCTTTGTATACGATGGGAGCATTCAAAGGCCTATCGGCAAAATCAGGTTTAAGTTGCAAATCGGTGATCTTATATCTGAGGTCACTGTGTATGCAAGAAAAACCCCTTCATGCTACAACATCCTTCTCGGACGCCCCTAGATACAAGAGAATGGTGTTGACTTGTCGGTCCTACCGGCCAGGTTATGAGGTATAGGGTCCACAATATTGATTTGTCGAGAGATTACTCTCTTCGCATGAATGATCCTGTTGTCTCGCAGGTTACACCCTATTCTTCCCTGATTAGTCAGACTGAGCTGATTACATCTTCTATCCCACAGTACGGGATGCCTACGGATACGCCAATCACCACACCAGTTAGAGTCATCGCACCATTCCGGACTCTCGTGACAAACGAGAATCCATGTCATCAGACAAGTTATAGTCCAGTAAACACGGGTCAGTTGATGGCGCCCAACACCGCATACCATAATCCCTTGACCCATATCGGAACGCCGGATGTCTACCGACAACATGAGGTAACTCGACCCCAATTCCAGGTGATGACTCCTTCGCCAATCAACCAAGCGGATTATAATCCTTTGACGGCTAGCACTGATATATTATACCCCCAACTGATTCAATATGAGAGGACCCCTCCCATCTATCTGTCACACCCCGAAACCGGGCCCTACAGTGATCCGACCTCGGGGTGCGAAATTTTGGGATAAATTGAAACTTTTTGTTAAAGTTCCCAAGATCCGCGTGAATGAGGATAAACAAATTCCATCACGATCAGAGAATATTTTCGCGGAAGCTACACATGGTGTTACGACTTGGAATCCGTGGCCATCGGGTTCCGTGTCGCACGCAACCAATATCACAAAGCCATCACATAAGCAGGCTGGTACAAATCATAATCCAAATAAACTGAGCTGGTAGTAACAAACTATTATTTCCCACATATTCAAGTTACAATTAACAGATGTCTTAATTACAAACCCAAAGAAAAAGGCTAACAAAACCATACAAAAATATATCCAACTAAACAGAAATACCACCCCAAAGATTTGATACGAACTCCGGTGCCAAACTTGACATCTAGATGATATCAATGGGCAGCCTCTCATGTCAGACCGGCGGTCCCACCGCCTCCTCTGATCAAACACCTAAAAACAAAAAGAGCGGAATCTGGCACCAAACAAACAAGGGTCAGACACGACGGTCTGGCAAGCAAATAATCAAGTAATATGAAACCAAGGAACATATATAAAACTTGATGAAATCATCGTAAAACCGGATAAATAGTCTAAACAATAATGACAATAAAAGATGCTAAAACGATCGAAAGTCCGAACATAAATATCAAGACAAATAAACGAACAGTCTCTAAAGCATAAATATCTCGAAAAGATAACCACCTAAGCAAAACATTTAATAATTGGAAATACATTTAAAACTGAATAGTAGAGACAATACAATAAAGATCGATATCGTAAACATTAAACAAATCAAAGCATAAAAAGTATAACCAACAAGAATCATAAACTAAAGTAATGTGCAGATAAAACCTTGGCGACCACAAATAGCTAAATCCTCCTATTACCGAAGTAATAAGAGCAGACAGAACGTAGCCACTGAACGTGGTACTAAAAATAGGATCAGAACCGTAGCCATACAAATGGGACCGGCAGATCAAAAATCAGAACCGTAGCCATACAAATGGGACCGGCAGATAAAACCGTTGCCATGGTCGGTACAGACAGAATCCAAGCTGCAGCTGGTGGACAGATTAAAGATCCCAAGCCGGGTGATCAGCCCGACAAGGTGACCTAAGCCTAGTGGTGCCTTTAGTTTTCAAACTCAAACCGATACAAATCTAACATAATACTAATCCCTTTGGCTCAGGGGCTCACACCACATAGCTCTGGCCCCGTCTTGCCTCGGGGTTTTATTTTCGAAATCATAGCCTCTTTGGCTCATGGGCTCGCACCACATAGCTCTGGCCCCGTCTTGCCTCGAGGTTTTTATTTTCGAATACTAGTCTTATCAAAACAATAGTCTCATCAAAGAAATCCCGACTGTGACAAACATACTCCAATTTCTTTTCAAATCGAATCGGAGAAAACATACGAATTTCGATGGTGAACCGTTCGAATACGCATCAAGTGGTTTGTATAAAATCATACGGTCAATCATTTCGAACATGGAGAGCCACATGATTTTATAGCAAATCACCGATGCTATTCAAATTAGTTTACCAAAGGGTGCAAATACAAATACAAATACATTTTTCCGACTTGAAATGGAATGGATAGTGGAGAATGACTTAATGATTTACCAAGGAACCATCACAATGCACATTTAACCTTTAAACATTGATTAATAAAGAATGTGTTTGATGCCAATGAAAATCCATAATGTTTAAATGATAAAGTGCGCATTGAGACCCGAAAGGTTCCCGGATAATCTCACATACGCTCATTCTCACATCATTCCCATTTCACAAATTTCCAAGTATCAAGAGAAATGCCAAAACTCTTAAAAACAGGCCCATAGCTGGCCTTAAACCAAGTCCAAAATAGCCTACTCATTTAACCCAAAATAGCCCCTTTAAACAAGGCCCAAACAATCCTTAAAACAGTCCAAAAACTAACCTTAAATAGTCCACAAAACAAATCTTAAAATCAGCCCAAAACTAGACCTGAACCAGGCCCACAAACAGATTTTTAAATCAGTCAAAAACTAGACCTGTACCAGGCCCACAAAACAAATTTTTAATACAGCCCAAACTAACCTGAACAGGCCCACAAAACAATCTTGAAAACAGCCCAAATCCAAACTTGAATGGCCCACAAAACTGATTTTTAAAACAACCCAAAACTGAACCTTAACCAAGCCCACGAAACAAGTTTTAAATCAGTCCAATATCAGGCCCAAAGACGACCCAATATCAGATTTGTAATGGCTCAAAAACTGACTTGAAACAGGCCCAAGGAAGCCCCAACAATCCAGCCCACAAAACAACCCAAACTCGGGCCCAAACCAGCCCCAGGCTGAGCTGGGCCTCGCTCGAGCGAACCCAGGTCCGCTCGAGCGGACCCAGACAGTAGCTGGGTCGCTCGAGCGGCCCAGTGGGTCGCTCGAGCGAGGGCCAGGCAGTGCCTGGTCCGCTCGAGCGACCCAGTGGGTCGCTCGAGCGGACTGGGCCTGCCCAGTCCAGCCCGGCTGTGCATGTTCTCCATTTCTTTGCATTTTTCTGATTTTTCTTTCCCTTCTTCCCTTCTTACACATTTTCACATATGGTTGGGCTTCCCCTTGCCAATTCAAGTCCATTAAAACACTAATGCACTAAAGGATTCTATTCCCATCAAATGAATCAAATACAAACAAAACCTTTCTATATCAAAAATACTAGCATAAAGACAGTCATAGTGGATCCAAGAAGATGCATCACCAAGTGATTTTTAAGTAGTTGAAACATCAATTTGGAAAGCCATAAACAATACCAATGTGCAAAGATTCAAAGTTAAATTTATCCATTTACAAGAAGAAAACAATGTAGAACAAAAATCCATGGGATTATTCATACCAAGCAAGAATCATCATATTAGTTGGATAATCTACTTGCCTTGGTCAAGAGAAGGTGCAAAACACTCCATGAAGGTGCTCTTAAAGCCTCAAGCTCCAAAATCATAAAACCCCCAAAATAGCTTAAGAAGAAACCCTAGAAAAACCAATCCATTTTAAATCTCCATGAAAACCCATTGCATAAAAGATGAAAACACTCAAAATGAAGAGGAGAACCAAGATCTAAAGTTTGGAAAGCCATTGCAAACCTTGAAAAGCCCAAACGAAGAAGAGAAGCTTGGATGAGGGGTTTTCCTTAGCTCAAAATCCTTGAAAATAGGGTCTTTGGAAAGCCAAGAGGGAGGAGAAGAACTTTGGGAGATCAATCCTCCATGAAAACTCCACCAAATAAGAGTTTCAAGAGAGAGAGAGAGTGGCTGGATGAGAGGGAAAGAGCCCTAGCTCAAAACCCTTGCTGGAAACGAAATGGAGGAGAAGGAGGAGGGTTCCCTTCTTATAAGGTGGGTCTTGTGGGCCCCAATCTTCACAAGGCTGAAACTCACATTTGCGGGCCCCGAACGAAAACGACGAAGAAGACAAAAATGATCAGCGAAATTTCTACTTTCCAAAAAGTGTACTTTCCCCAATTTCTGAAATTTTCGAAATTCATGGACAGATTTAGTGAAAATGTCATTTTTGCCCATTTTCCTCGAAAAACGTGATTTCTGAGTATCAAATCAAAATGATCAAAACATGAAAGTTGTTAAACTTCATCAAATGAGTCAAAATACGTCAAATCCAGAATTTTTAGAAATGAAAAGTAATTTCTCATAAAAATACAAATCATATGGACCGGGTCAAACCAAAGTCAACGGTCTACAAAAATCTCCAAGGTTATAGAAAAACCCAGTCGAACTCAAAAACAAGATCAAACTAAATCAAATATCGCTTAAAAGCCAAACCACGATTAAAACAATACTAAACAAAAGAACTGGGGTCGGGATCTTACACTATCAAAATCAGACAGCCCCGATCTACCAAATGCCTAACTCAGACCAGAGTCCCCCAGTCTAAAACACACGCGTTGTCAATCCCACAGGCGTTAGAAATCCTTATCAAACATATCAAACGAACGAACTGCGCTATCAGCAGGCGTATCAACCACCCGCATTAAATCCAATGGTTGACCCATATAGAGGACAGTCGGTCGCTCACGGAGGAACTCAGTTGAGCCAAGGCTATCAACCTATCCCGCAATCACATTTCTAGGACCAGTTCCACGAGCCAGCTTATGCCCCTGTTCCACTAGAACCACAAGGAGGGTACCAGCCACATATGAATCAATACCTAGATCCTCTGGCGTTCAAAGAACTGCAGAAAAATGTAGAAGATCTTAAAAATGAGATTAAGAAAAGGTCCCCGAGCTCGATTGGAAAAAAGCTAGGGTTCTACGATTTTACTAAGAAGGAAGAAAAAGAGAGGTCACCTTTCCCTATTAGAGCTCCTAAGTTCATACCTTACGATGGGACAACTGACCCTCAGCACCACCTAGTCTCATTTTGCAACAAGTGTCGTGCCATCGTTGACAATAACTCTATGCTCATAAATTATTTTCAGGAATCATTAACGGGGGATGCATTAACTTGGTATATGTCTGTATCTTCCCATGAGATTAATACCTTCAAGGATGTAGTAGAGAAATTTCTATCACGATATCAGCACCTAACTAAAAACAAACCCCTGTGGCATGACTTAGCGAACCTCAAACAAAAGAACAATGAGGATTATGAGGAATTCACGGTGAGATGGCAAAATCAATTTGCGCGATCGAACTGCAACATGCAAGAAGAGGAACAAGTGAGGATGGCCATATCAAATATAAAAGATCCGATGAGAGCCTTAATGACGATCGGAGAAGTCGTTAGTTGGAGTGGCCTATACCGTAGATTGTCCAGGATGAAACAAAATTTAGACAAAGGAGTATTGAACACCATCATTGACCATAAGAAAAACACACGTAGAGTGGGCACAACTACCCAACCCGAAAGCCGCACAACCCCTGAGGTAAGCTCGAATCAAGAAGAGGTCTATCGACCGTACCAAGAATGCAACAGTGTTAGCTTTAACCAACACCAGAATCAGGGGCAAAATGGCAATCCCAATTTCCAAGGTGGTAACCCGAATTATTAGAGGACCAACCAGAATTATCAGCAGAACAATCAGAATTATCGAAATCCTCCAAGAACCAACCAATGTTATGAACAACTGCCAAGGAATCAAGGGCCCCCAGTGAATCAAAACCAGAATCCTAATCCTATACAACCGACTCTGAATTCGATAGTTCTGCCACAAAACTAGAACATGAATCCTCAACCCAGCTATGGTGCTGTCCCCTTCAATTATAGAGGAAATAATGGCAACCAAAATAACACGAACAATGGGAATAGAAGAAGATTCGGAGCCAAAAGAGCGAACTACCCATCCCTTCGACAACCTTGGACCGCTGTCGTCTGGTCCCTCTTAAACCAGAAAGCTCTCCAACTCCCTCCGGAACGACCACACGCCTGGTTGGAACACCTGGAGTTTTGTGCCTACCATAGGATGCCGGGGCACGACCTCACCCAATGCTACACAGTTAGAGACCTGATCTATGATCTTAAT
Organism: Litsea cubeba; assembly: GCA_012931725.1. Lineage (NCBI taxonomy): Eukaryota > Viridiplantae > Streptophyta > Magnoliopsida > Laurales > Lauraceae > Litsea > Litsea cubeba. The sequence continues at coordinate 48,128,838 of CM022952.1, forward strand.
GACGAAGGCAGAATCGATTGGAGCAATATCAGGCCGATGGGCGTGAACGACCTACGGAACGCCCCTCTTAATCAAAATGCAACCCCCAATCCAGCGCAAAATGTTCCTAACATGCAGATCTATACCAACCCGCTGCCTCAACATGGACCTTCAACCTCTGGACAAAGCCCATAGACTCAATTGATAAACATCACCATGATAGAGCACCAATGTGTTGATGCCCCGCCCCAAGGGAGCATAAACCATAGCCAACCATGCCACGATGAATTCTTTGAGGAAGAGGACCATCGAAAATACGTCACGCCATGGGATGGGAAAACCAAATAAAAAATCTTCAATTCTGGAATGGGCGCGATCGTTGATTCTCCTGACCTTTACAAGGTGAACTTTGATGAGCTAGATGACCAAGAACCACCGATCCTTACAAATTCCCAACTAGATCCTCACCTGGATACAAACGCGCCTCAAGCTCACCTCCGATCTGGTCGGATCCATCCTCCTCGACTACCTCCTCACCCTGTCGCTCAAAACTTAGATTCTCAGAATCCTAACACTCAGGTCGAGGAGACAGTTGATGAAAGAGCTTATACTTCGATAGAAATGGGGATAGAGTATGACCTCTTGGGACACCTCACAAAGATCCCAGTTAAGGTATCTGTCCTCGATTTGATCAAAACCTCACCCAAACATCAGTAACAATTACTTGAGGCTATTACACACTTGCAAGTCCCTGTAGGCATAACCCCCGAAGAGTTGGGAACTACCATCGCAACCTTAGCCCCTAGAGCTTCCTTCCTTGCCGTCACTTTTACCGAATAGGAACTAGAAGAAATACCACCTGAAGCGAGGACATCTCCCCTACATTTAACGATTAAGATAGCGGGAAAGGAAATCAGGAGCCTTGGTCGACACCGGCGCGTCATTGAACATATGCCCCATGAAAACCTACAAAACTTTAGGGCTGGCAATAGAGGACCTAACTCCAGCCCCTATGGTTGTAATTTGTTATGACGGGAATAAGAAAACAATATGTGGAAAAATTATGCTATTGGTGCAAGCGGGCCCGATCTCGTTGCCGGAAGAATCTTATATCATGGATATCCCTGCCACTTTCAACTTAATCTTGGGACGCCGATGGTTGAACCATATGAACGCCTTCATGTCAAGCAGACACCAATGTGTCAAATTCCCTTTCTTAGGCAAGATCATGAAGATGATGGGGGACCCGCCTGTCATTGAACTAGAGGAACTTCAGATACTCCCGACCCTACAACCCGCTCTTACGACTCCAGAAGTCAAAATTCATGGATATAGGGCTGACCCTCTGTCACACCCCGAAACCAGGCCCTGCAGTGATCCGACCTCGGGGTGCGAAATTTTGGGATAATTTGAAACTTTTTGTTGTATTTCCCAAGATCCGCGTGAATGAGGATAATCACATTCCATCACAATCAGAGTATATTTTTCGCGGAAGCTAAACATGGTGTTACGACCCGGAATCCGTGGCCATCGGGTTCCGTGTCGCACGCAACCAATTCCATAAAGCCATCATATAAGCAGACTGGCATAAATTATATATCAGAACACACTGAGCTGGTAGTAACAAGACTAATTAATTCCCACATGTTCAAATTACAATTAACAAGTGTCTTAATTACAACCCAAAGAAAAAGGCTAACATAGCCATACAAAAATATCCAACTAGACAGAATACTACCCTCAATATTAGATACGAACTCCGATGCCATACTTGACATCTAAATGATATCAACGGGCAGCCTCTCACGTCAGACCGGCGGTCCCACCGCCTCCTCTGATCAAACACCTAAAAACAAAAAGAGCGGAATCTGGCACCAAACAAATAAGGGTCAGACACGACGGTCTGGCAAGCAAATAATCAAGTAATATGAAACAAAAGAACATATATAAAACCTGATGAAATCATCGTAAAACCGAATAAATAGTCTAAACAATAATGACAATAAAACATGCTAAAACAATCGAAAGTCCGAACAGAAGTATCAAGATAAATAAGCGAACAGTCTCTAAAATATAAATATCTCGAAAAGATAACCGCCTAAGCGAAACATTTAATAATTGGAAATACATTTAAAACTGAATAGTAGAGACAATACAAAAAAGATCGATATCGTAAACATTAAACAAATCAAAGCATAAAAAGCATAACCCACGAGAATCATAAAATAAAGTAATATGCAGATAAAACCTTGGCGACCACAAATAGCTAAATCCTCCTATTACCGAAGTAATAAGAGCAGACAGAACGTAGCCACTGAACGTGGTACTAGAAATAGGATCAGAACCGTAGCCATACAAATGGGACCGGCAGATCAGAAATCAGAACCGTAGCCATACAAATGGGACTGGCAGATAAAACTGTTGCCATGGTCGGTACAGACAGAATCCAAGCTGCAGCTGGCGGACAAATTAAAGATCCCAAGCCGGGTGATCAGCCCGACAAGGTGACCTAAGCCTAGTGGTGCCTTTAGTTTTCAAAACTCGAACTGATACGAATCAAACCATAATACTAATCTCTTTGGCTCAGGGGCTCACACCACATAGCTCTGGCCCCGTCTTGCCTCGAGGTTTTCATTTTCAAATACTAGCCTTATCAAAACAATAGTCTCATCGAAGAAATCCCGAATGTGACGAACATACTCCAATCTCTTTTCAAATCGAATCGGAGAAAACATACGAATATCCATGGTAAACCGTTCAAATATACATCAAAGTGATTTGTATAAAATCATACGAACAACCCTTTCGAACATGGGAAACCACATGATTTTATAACAAATCACCGATGCTATTTAAATTAGTTTACCCAAGAATACAAATACAAATACAAATACAAATACAAATACATGTTCTGACTTGAAATGGAATGGATAGTGGAGAATGACTTAATGCCTTGCCAAGGATCCATCTCAATGCACATTTAACCTTTAAACATTGTTTAATAAAAAGTGCGTTTGATGCCAATGAAAATCCATAATATTTAAATGATAAAGTGCGCATTGAGACTCGAACGATTCCCGGGTAATTTCACATACACTCATTCTCACATCATTCCCATTTCACAAATTTCCAAGTAGCAAAAGTAATGTCAAAACTCTTAAAAACAGGCCCATAGCTGGCCTTAAACCGAGCCCAAACAGTCTACTCATTTAACCCAAAACAGCCCTATAAACATGGCTCAAAACAATCCTTAAAACAGTCCAAAACTATTCCTAATTCTTAAAATCAGCCCAAAACTAAACTTTGAATGGCCTACAAAACAGGTCTTAAAAACAGCCCAAAACAAATCTTGGATGGCCTACAAAACAGGTCTTAAAATCAGCCCAAAACTAATCTTTGAATGGCCTACAAAACAGGTCTTAAAAACAGCCCAAAACTAACCTGAACCAGGCCCACAAAACAGACTTTAAGTCAACCCAATATCAGGCCCTAAAATGACCCAATATCAGATTTGAATGGCTCAAAAAATATGACTTGAATCAGGCCCAAAAGTTATTCCACAAAACCCCTCAAACCAGGCCCTGAAAAGGACCCAAAAGTCCCTCAAACCAGGCCCTGAAAAGGGCCCAGAACTGGGCTGGGTCCGCTCGAGCGGACCCCTTCCAGAACCTGGGCCGCTCGAGCGGCCCACTGGGTCGCTCGAGCGGACCCGGTTCTGGCTGGGTCCGGAATGAGTGCAGAATTGCACTCTTCTTCTTTTTTTTTCTGATTTTCTTTCTTCCCTCCTTTTCTACAACAATTCTCCAATGAGTAGGTCCTCAATGGGATATATTAAACTCCATCAATTCATCAAATCTCCAACCATAATCATTCCAATTAATCCAAATACCAACTTTGAAATCAAAGTTTTTCCCCTTTTTCTTTGAACCCAAACACTTAACATAAAAAAAAAAAACTAACTTTGAAAATGATCAAAGTGAAAACAAACTTTCAAACATTGTAAGACAATAACATAAATTGAAATCAATATAACATTAGTTCATTCAATCAAAGTAAATCCATAAATCAAAGAAGATTAGCACATAAGAAGAAAAATTATGAAATGGAACTAAATAAGAGAAATCATCATACTAATTGTAGAATCTACTTGCCTTGGTCAAGAGAAGATGCAAAACACCCTATGATGGTCCTCTTAAAGCCCCAAGCTCCAAAATTACAAAACCCCCAAAATAGCTCAAAAGAAACCCTAGAAAATCAATATATTGCAAATCTCAAAGAAGGTCTTTGCATATATGAGAAAAATACTCCAAAGGGTTTGGAAAACCAAGACCTCATGAAGAGAAAACCATTGCTAACCTTTGGGTGCTCAAAACAAGAAGAAATGCATGGAAAGGTGGTCTCTCCTAGCTCAAATCTCTTGCAAAAGGGTTCTTTAGGAAGCTTGAATGGAGAGGGAGGAGATGGGAAGATCAAATCTCCCTTTAGCATCAAAGAACAAGAGATACATGAGGAGAGACAAAGGGCTGGGAGAGAAAACCCTAGCTCCCCCTTTTGTTGCAGGAAAATGAAGAAGAATGGGGGAAGAAAAGAGCCCCATTGGCTTTATAAGGGGTAAGTGGACTGGGCCCCATGGGCCCCAATCTTCACAAAGCTGAAAATGGCATTTGCGGGCCCCGAACGAAAACGACGAAGAATACAAAAATGATCAACGAAATATTTACTTTCCAAAAAGTATACTTTCCCCAATTTCTGAAAATTTTGAAATTCATGGACAGATTTAGTGTGAAAGGTCGGTTTTGCCCTTTTTCCTCGAAAAACGCATTTTATGATCATCAAATCAAAATGGTCAAAACATGAAAGTTGTTAAACTTCATAAAACGAGTCAAAATACACCAAATCCCGAATTTTTGGAAATGAAAAGTAATTTCTCATAAAAATACATATCATATAAACCGAGTTAAACCAAAGTCAATGGTTTTCAAAATATCCAAGGCTATGAAAAATCTAGTCAAACTCAAAGACAAATTCAAACAAACTCAAATCTCGCTTAAAAAGCTAAACCACGATTAAAACAATACTAAACAAAAGGACTGGGGGTCGGGATCTTACATCCTCCCCCCCTTAAAACCCATTTGGTCCTCCAAATGGTCTGAACCAAATCAAAATCAAAAACCCAAAAGACAAACGAAAACACTGACACCCTACTCTGAACCTCGGCAACTGAGACATCCTCTTATCAAACCTGACGTTGAGATGCGCATGCAAAAACAACATTCTGATTCGGTTGAAGGCTTCACACTATTCCACATATCTGTTCAAAAACATAATCCTCTGGCCAAACTGGTGTGCAACAATTCTTCTAAGCATCCTTGGTGTCATCTGTCGTTCCTGCATTGGATCGGTTCTTTTACTTATCTCATCAGTCACTATCAGTCCAAGAAACTGCAAATTCTGCCTCTTTCTATCACTTGGAATCATGTGCCTTAAGTCCTTCAAAACTGTACATGGTGTTCCAGACGCTTGTACGAAGATGTGATCGTAGACATGCCTTTACTGAAAAATCTTCATCCCGAAAAATTCTGAAATTCCATATACCTACTTACACTGTACCATTCAACTCCTGGCTTCCAAGAATATCGTCATTCCTTCTTCATTCTGAAATCACAAATTCCAAATTCTATAAATCTCCTGCCACTGGCTTGGTCTGCTACGACCCAGATGTCACACTACCATAAACCAGATATCAAACTGCCACAACCTGTTGAGCTGTTCTGTGTCGAAACTTCGCATAGCTTGCTTCTTCAGATTTCACTATTCAAGTCTTCTACTTTTGACAAGCATAACTGATCTTAGAAATCCAACTTTGTTTCCAACTGAACCCGTACACCTCCTGACATCCATCAACCCTTCAATTCGTACACTTCCAAACTCCAACCATAGGCTAATACCACTCACTCCATTCAATGCAAAACAAATCTCAAAATTTTAAACATGAGGACTAAGACTATTACTTAGTTGAATTTCATCCTTTTAAAACGTAATAGAAATTGAACTTCCAAATCATCAAATAAAACTTAATAAATAAAGTTTATCAAAGTTTGAACATGAAACAACATTATTCGTTTTGAAATTCATATTTTTATAACCCAACAAATCATTGAAATACTCAACAATCTCAAATTAGGGTTTCAAAAATAAATCAATTGCATGTAGTATGACCATACATGAAATTTTGTTGAAATCCATTTCCAGCCAAACACATACAAAGTTTTGAAATCTTTAAGGTTTTGAAATGTAGCTGTCAACATTTAAAAGAATTAAAACAATAGCAAAATTTCAAGATCATTGTGTAACAATGTCTTAAAAAGATTAAATAAAAATTCATAACACAAATCCTCATGAAAACGAAATCATGCGACTAATGAAAAGAGTATATAACATAGTTTATTTCAAAATAAGCCTTAAAGAAGAACGTAAATCGATTGTTTAAACACTACATGGATAAATCATAGACATTAAGGAAAACATAACAAGATGAAAATATCATGAAAATCATTTTAAATAAGAAATGGACATCCAAACCACTGAGGTACTCCCTTGCATATGCACGTTGTCCAATCCAATACCCTATAAGTCGGTAAAGCCCACAACGTTTCCTCTGCTGCCAAAAATTATCTTGACCACAACGATCCATTCACTTGATATTATCTCTGAAAATTACACTGGCTAAGCTACAAGTTACGGAAATTTTCAACCAAAACTATGACAAGGCTTATCGAATCCGGGAAATCCCTGAGTTTCTTGTACTAACTTCTAGTCTTACTAACTAAGGATCATTTCTCCCTTCATGAAATCAATAGCTGATATGCCTTCTACAGTCCTTCATCTTGGAAAGATGGTCTGAGTTCCCCCAAAAATCCACATTTACTCACCTTGGTACGCTGCATGACGATCCTTAATTAGCTGAAAGGGGATCTTCGAATAATGCTCAAGTTCAACTCTGGCGGGCAAACGCACATGTCTTCTCTCATTAACCACAATGAAGATGCTGAAGGCTGAAAGTCTGCTGATGTTCTCCGAAAACAACATACTAAGTCCAGAGGGTTCTCAGTCTCCGACACAAACACAGATAAAAGACACCGAACAAGAGCATGGAGACTTTAAATTCTCCACCACTAAGGAGGAAATTTGGTCATCCAAATCTCCTAACAACAAGAACAAAAAGAAAAGACAAGCAAAATCTCCCGAACTGAAAGAAAAGCCGACTCAAATCCAAAGAAACAAAGACATGAGAAAACAAATCGACACAATCTAACGAATCCTCACCACACATCTTAATGTCTCCAGAGTATTTTATTTCCTAGAAACTAACCAGCTCTGATACCAAACCTGTCACACCCTGAAACCGGGCCCTGCAGTGATCCGACCTCGGGGTGCGAAATTTTGGGATAATTTGAAACTTTTTGTTGTATTTCCCAAGATCCGCGTGAATGAGGATAATCACATTCCATCACAATCAGAGTATATTTTTCGCGGAAGCTAAACATGGTGTTACGACCCGGAATCCGTGGCCATCGGGTTCCGTGTCGCACGCAACCAATTCCATAAAGCTATCATATAAGCAGACTTGCATAAATCATATATCAGAACACACTGAGCTGGTAGTAACAAGACTAATTAATTCCCACATGTTCAAATTACAATTACCAAGTGTCTTAATTACAACCCAAAGAAAAAGGCTAACATAGCCATACAAAAATATCCAACTAGACAGAATACTACGCTCAATATTAGATACGAACTCCGATGCCATACTTGACATCTAAATGATATCAACGGGCAGCCTCTCACGTCAGACCGGCGGTCCCACCGCCTCCTCTGATCAAACACCTAAAAATAAAAAGAGCGGAATCTGGCACCAAACAAATAAGGGTCAGACACGACGGTCTGGCAAGCAAATAATCAAGTAATATGAAACAAAAGAACATATATAAAACCTGATGAAATCATCGTAAAACCGAATAAATAGTCTAAACAATAATGACAATAAAACATGCTAAAACAATCGAAAGTCCGAACAGAAGTATCAAGATAAATAAGCGAACAGTCTCTAAAATATAAATATCTCGAAAAGATAACCGCCTAAGCGAAACATTTAATAATTGGAAATACATTTAAAACTGAATAGTAGAGACAATACAAAAAAGATCGATATCGTAAACATTAAACAAATCAAAGCATAAAAAGCATAACCCACGAGAATCATAAAATAAAGTAATATGCAGATAAAACCTTGGCGACCACAAATAGCTAAATCCTCCTATTACCGAAGTAATAAGAGCAGACAGAACGTAGCCACTGAACGTGGTACTAGAAATAGGATCAGAACCGTAGCCATACAAATGGGACCGGACAGATCAGAAATCAGAACCGTAGCCATACAAATGGGACCGGCAGATAAAACCGTTGCCATGGTCGGTACAGACAGAATCCAAGCTGCAGCTGGCAGGACAAATTAAAGATCCCAAGCCGGGTGATCAGCCCGACAAGGTGACCTAAGCCTAGTGGTGCCTTTAGTTTTCAAAACTCGAACTGATACGAATCAAACCATAATACTAATCTCTTTGGCTCAGGGGCTCACACCACATAGCTCTGGCACCGTCTTGCCTCGAGGTTTTCATTTTCAAATACTAGCCTTATCAAAACAATAGTCTCATCGAAGAAATCCCGAATGTGACGAACATACTCCAATCTCTTTTCAAATCGAATCGGAGAAAACATACGAATATCCATGGTAAACCGTTCAAATACACATCAAAGTGATTTGTATAAAATCATACGATCAACCCTTTCGAACATGGGAAACCACATGATTTTATAACAAATCACCGATGCTATTTAAATTAGTTTACCCAAGAATACAAATACAAATACAAATACAAATACATGTTCTGACTTGAAATGGAATGGATAGTGGAGAATGACTTAATGCCTTGCCAAGGATCCATCTCAATGCACATTTAACCTTTAAACATTGATTAATAAAAAGTGCGTTTGCTGCCAATGAAAATCCATAATATTTAAATGATAAAGTGCGCATTGAGACTCGAACGATTCCCGGGTAATTTCACATACACTCATTCTCACATCATTCCCATTTCACAAATTTCCAAGTAGCAAAAGTAATGTCAAAACTCTTAAAAACAGGCCCATAGCTGGCCTTAAACCGAGCCCAAACAGTCTACTCATTTAACCCAAAACAGCCCTATAAACATGGCTCAAAACAATCCTTAAAACAGTCCAAAACTATTCCTTGAAAGGCCCACAAAACAATTCTTAAAATCAGCCCAAAACTAATCTTTGAATGGCCTACAAAACAGGTCTTAAAAATAGCCCAAAACAAATCTTGGATGGCCTACAAAACAGGTCTTAAAATCAGCCCAAAACTAATCTTTGAATGGCCTACAAAACAGGTCTTAAAAACAGCCCAAAACTAACCTGAACCAGGCCCACAAAACAGACTTTAAGTCAACCCAATATCAGGCCCTAAAATGACCCAATATCAGATTTGAATGGCTCAAAAAAACTGACTTGAATCAGGCCCAAAAGTTATTCCACAAAACCCCTCAAACCAGGCCCTGAAAAGGACCCAAAAGTCCCTCAAACTAGGCCCTGAAAAGGGCCCAGAACTGGGCTGGGTCCGCTCGAGCGACCCAGGGTCCGCTCGAGCGGACCCCTTCCAGAACCTGGGCCGCTCGAGCGGCCCACTGGGTCGCTCGAGCGGACCCAGTTCTTGCTGGGTCCGGAATGAGTGCAGAATTGCACTCTTCTTCTTTTTTTTTTTTTGATTTTCTTTCTTCCCTCCTTTTCTACAACAATTCTCCAATGAGTAGGTCCTCAATGGGATATATTAAACTCCATCAATTCATCAAATCTCCAACCATAATCATTCCAATTAATCCAAATACCAACTTTGAAATCAAAGTTTTTCCCCTTTTTCTTTGAACCCAAACACTTAACATAAAAAAAAAAAACTAACTTTGAAAATGATCAAAGTGAAAACAAACTTTCAAACATTGTAAGACAATAACATAAATTGAAATCAATATAACATTAGTTCATTCAATCAAAGTAAATCCATAAATCAAAGAAGATTAGCACATAAGAAGAAAAATTATGAAATGGAACTAAATAAGAGAAATCATCATACTAATTGTAGAATCTACTTGCCTTGGTCAAGAGAAGATGCAAAACACCCTATGATGGTCCTCTTAAAGCCCCAAGCTCCAAAATTACAAAACCCCCAAAATAGCTCAAAAGAAACCCTAGAAAATCAATATATTGCAAATCTCAAAGAAGGTCTTTGCATATATGAGAAAAATACTCCAAAGGGTTTGGAAAACCAAGACCTCATGAAGAGAAAACCATTGCTAACCTTTGGGTGCTCAAAACAAGAAGAAATGCATGGAAAGGTGGTCTCTCTTAGCTCAAATCTCTTGCAAAAGGGTTCTTTAGGAAGCTTGAATGGAGAGGGAGGAGATGGGAAGATCAAATCTCCCTTTAGCATCAAAGAACAAGAGATACATGAGGAGAGACAAAGGGCTGGGAGAGAAAACCCTAGCTCCCCCTTTTGTTGCAGGAAAATGAAGAAGAATGGGGGAAGAAAAGAGCCCCATTGGCTTTATAAGGGGTAAGTGGACTGGGCCCCATGGGCCCCAATCTTCACAAAGCTGAAAATGGCATTTGCGGGCCCCAAACGAAAACGACGAAGAATACAAAAATGATCAACGAAATATTTACTTTCCAAAAAGTATACTTTCCCCAATTTTTGAAAATTTTGAAATTCATGGACAGATTTAGTGTGAAAGGTCGGTTTTGCCCTTTTTCCTCGAAAAACGCATTTTCTGATCATCAAATCAAAATGGTCAAAACATGAAAGTTGTTAAACTTCATAAAACGAGTCAAAATACACCAAATCCCGAATTTTTGGAAATGAAAAGTAATTTCTCATAAAAATACATATCATATAAACCGAGTTAAACCAAAGTCAATGGTTTTCAAAATATCCAAGGCTATGAAAAATCTAGTCAAACTCAAAGACAAAGTCAAACAAACTCAAATCTCGCTTAAAAAGCTAAACCACGATTAAAACAATGCTAAACAAAAGGACTGGGGGTCGGGATCTTACATCCTCCCCCCCTTAAAACCCATTTGGTCCTCCAAATGGTCTGAACCAAATCAAAATCAAAAACCCAAAAGACAAACGAAAACACTGACACCCTACTCTGAACCTCGGCAACTGAGACATCCTCTTATCAAACCTGACGTTGAGATGCGCATGCAAAAACAACATTCTGATTCGGTTGAAGGCTTCACACTTTTCCACATATCTGTTCAAAAACATAATCCTCTGGCCAAACTGGTGTGCAACAATTCTTCTAAGCGTCCTTGGTGTCATCTGTCGTTCCTGCATTGGATCGGTTCTTTTACTTATCTCATCAGTCACTATCAGTCCAAGAAACTGCAAATTCTGCCTCTTTCTATCACTTGGAATCATGTGCCTTAAGTCCTTCAAAACTGTACATGGTGTTCCAGACGCTTGTACGAAGATGTGATCGTAGACATTCCTTTACTGAAAAATCTTCATCCCGAAAAAATCTGAAATTCCATATACCTACTTACACTGTACCATTCAACTCCTGGCTTCCAAGAATATCGTCATTCCTTCTTCATTCTGAAATCACAAATTCCAAATTCTATAAATCTCCTGCCACTGGCTTGGTCTGCTACGACCCAGATGTCACACTACCATAAACCAGATATCAAACTGCCACAACCTGTTGAGCTGTTCTGTGTCGAAACTTCGCATAGCTTGCTTCTTCAGATTTCACTATTCAAGTCTTCTACTTTTGACAAGCATAACTGATCTTAGAAATCCAACTTTGTTTCCAACTGAACCCATACACCTCCTGACATCCATCAACCCTTCAATTCGTACACTTCCAAACTCCAACCATAGGCTAATACCACTCACTCCATTCAATGCAAAACAAATCTCAAAATTTTAAACATGAGGACTAAGACTATTACTTAGTTGAATTTCATCCTTTTAAAACGTAATAGAAATTGAACTTCCAAATCATCAAATAAAACTTAATAAATAAAGTTTATCAAAGTTTGAACATGAAACAACATTATTCGTTTTGAAATTCATATTTTTATAACCCAACAAATCATTGAAATACTCAACAATCTCAAATTAGGGTTTCAAAAATAAATCAATTGCATGTAGTATGACCATACATGAAATTTTGTTGAAATCCATTTCCAGCCAAACACATACAAAGTTTTGAAATCTTTAAGGTTTTGAAATGTAGCTGTCAACATTTAAAAGAATTAAAACAATAGCAAAATTTCAAGATCATTGTGTAACAATGTCTTAAAAAGATTAAATAAAAATTCATAACACAAATCCTCATGAAAACGAAATCATGCGACTAATGAAAAGAGTATATAACATAGTTTATTTCAAAATAAGCCTTAAAGAAGAACGTAAATCGATTGTTTAAACACTACATGGATAAATCATAGACATTAAGGAAAACATAACAAGATGAAAATATCATGAAAATCATTTTAAATAAGAAATGGACATCCAAACCACTGAGGTACTCCCTTGCATATGCACGTTGTCCAATCCAATACCCTATAAGTCGGTAAAGCCCACAACGTTTCCTCTGCTGCCAAAAATTATCTTGACCACAACGATCCATTCACTTGATATTATCTCTGAAAATTACACTGGCTAAGCTACAAGTTACGGAAATTTTCAACCAAAACTATGACAAGGCTTATCGAATCCGGGAAATCCCTGAGTTTCTTGTACTAACTTCTAGTCTTACTAACTAAGGATCATTTCTCCCTTCATGAAATCAATAGCTGATATGCCTTCTACAGTCCTTCATCTTGGAAAGATGGTCTGAGTTCCCCCAAAAATCCACATTTACTCACCTTGGTACGCTGCATGACGATCCTTAATTAGCTGAAAGGGGATCTTCGAATAATGCTCAAGTTCAACTCTGGCGGGCAAACGCACATGTCTTCTCTCATTAACCACAATGAAGATGCTGAAGGCTGAAAGTCTGCTGATGTTCTCCGAAAACAACATACTAAGTCCAGAGGGTTCTCAGTCTCCGACACAAACACAGATAAAAGACACCGAACAAGAGCATGGAGACTTTAAATTCTCCACCACTAAGGAGGAAATTTGGTCATCCAAATCTCCTAACAACAAGAACAAAAAGAAAAGACAAGCAAAATCTCCCGAACTGAAAGAAAAGCCGACTCAAATCCAAAGAAACAAAGATACGAGAAAACAAATCGACACAATCTAACGAATCCTCACCACACGTCTTAATGTCTCCAGAGTATTTTATTTCCTAGAAACTAACCAGCTCTGATACCAAACCTGTCACACCCTGAAACCGGGCCCTGCAGTGATCCGACCTCGGGGTGCGAAATTTTGGGATAATTTGAAACTTTTTGTTGTATTTCCCAAGATCCGCGTGAATGAGGATAATCACATTCCATCACAATCAGAGTATATTTTTCGCGGAAGCTAAACATGGTGTTACGACCCGGAATCCGTGGCCATCGGGTTCCGTGTCGCACGCAACCAATTCCATAAAGCCATCATATAAGCAGACTGGCATAAATCATATATCAGAACACACTGAGCTGGTAGTAACAAGACTAATTAATTCCCACATGTTCAAATTACAATTACCAAGTGTCTTAATTACAACCCAAAGAAAAAGGCTAACATAGCCATACAAAAATATCCAACTAGACAGAATACTACGCTCAATATTAGATACGAACTCCGATGCCATACTTGACATCTAAATGATATCAACGGGCAGCCTCTAACGTCAGACCGGCGGTCCCACCGCCTCCTCTGATCAAACACCTAAAAACAAAAAGAGCGGAATCTGGCACCAAACAAATAAGGGTCAGACACGACGGTCTGGCAAGCAAATAATCAAGTAATATGAAACAAAAGAACATATATAAAACCTGATGAAATCATCGTAAAACCGAATAAATAGTCTAAACAATAATGACAATAAAACATGCTAAAACAATCGAAAGTCCGAACAGAAGTATCAAGATAAATAAGCGAACAGTCTCTAAAATATAAATATCTCGAAAAGATAACCGCCTAAGCGAAACATTTAATAATTGGAAATACATTTAAAACTGAATAGTAGAGACAATACAAAAAAGATCGATATCGTAAACATTAAACAAATCAAAGCATAAAAAGCATAACCCACGAGAATCATAAAATAAAGTAATATGCAGATAAAACCTTGGCGACCACAAATAGCTAAATCCTCCTATTACCGAAGTAATAAGAGCAGACAGAACGTAGCCACTGAACGTGGTACTAGAAATAGGATCAGAACCGTAGCCATACAAATGGGACCGACAGATTAGAAATCAGAACCGTAGCCATACAAATGGGACCGGCAGATAAAACCGTTGCCATGGTCGGTACAGACAGAATCCAAGCTGCAGCTGGCGGATAAATTAAAGATCCCAAGCCGGGTGATCAGCCCGACAAGGTGACCTAAGCCTAGTGGTGCCTTTAGTTTTCAAAACTCGAACCGATACGAATCAAACCATAATACTAATCCCTTTGGCTCAGGGGCTCACACCACATAGCTCTGGCCCCGTCTTGCCTCGAAGTTTTCATTTTCAAATACTAGCCTTATCAAAACAATAGTCTCATCGAAGAAATCCCGAATGTGACGAACATACTCCAATCTCTTTTCAAATCGAATCGGAGAAAACATACGAATATCCATGGTAAACCGTTCAAATACACATCAAAGTGACTTGTATAAAATCATACGATCAACCCTTTCGAACATGGGAAACCACATGATTTTATAACAAATCACCGATGCTATTTAAATTAGTTTACCCAAGAATACAAACAATACAAATACAATACATGTTCTGACTTGAAATGGAATGGATAGTGGAGAATGACTTAATGCCTTGCCAAGGAACCATCTCAATGCACATTTAACCTTTAAACATTGATTAATAAAAAGTGCGTTTGATGCCAATGAAAATCCATAATATTTAAATGATAAAGTACGCATTGAGACTCGAACGATTCCCGGGTAATTTCACATACACTCATTCTCACATCATTCCCATTTCACAAATTTCCAAGTAGCAAAAGTAATGTCGAAACTCTTAAAAACAGGCCCATAGCTGGCCTTAAACCGAGCCCAAACAGTCTACTCATTTAACCCAAAACAGCCCTATAAACATGGCTCAAAACAATCCTTAAAACAGTCCAAAACTATTCCTTGAATGGCCCACAAAACAATTCTTAAAATCAGCCCAAAACTAATCTTTGAATGGCCTACAAAACAGGTCTTAAAAACAGCCCAAAACAAATCTTGGATGGCCTACAAAACAGGTCTTAAAATCAGCCCAAAACTAATCTTTGAATGGCCTACAAAACAGGTCTTAAAAACAGCCCAAAACTAACCTGAACCAGGCCCACAAAACAGACTTTAAGTCAACCCAATATCAGGCCCTAAAATGACCGAATATCAGATTTGAATGGCTCAAAAAAACTGACTTGAATCAGGCCCAAAAGTTATTCCACAAAACCCCTCAAACCAGGCCCTGAAAAGGACCCAAAAGTCCCTCAAACCAGGCCCTGAAAAGGGCCCAAAACTGGGCTGGGTCCGCTCGAGCGACCCAGGGTCCGCTCGAGCGGACCCCTTCCAGAACCTGGGCCGCTCGAGCGGCCCACTAGGTCGCTCGAGCGGACCCAGTTCTGGCTGGGTCCGGAATGAGTGTAGAATTGCACTCTTCTTCTTTTTTTCTTCTGATTTTCTTTCTTCCCTCCTTTTCTACAACAATTCTCCAATGAGTAGGTCCTCAATGGGATATATTAAACTCCATCAATTCATCAAATCTCCAACCATAATCATTCCAATTAATCCAAATACCAACTTTGAAATCAAAGTTTTTCCCCTTTTTCTTTGAACCCAAACACTTAACATAAAAAAAAAACTAACTTTGAAAATGATCAAAGTGAAAACAAACTTTCAAACATTGTAAGACAATAACATAAATTGAAATCAATATAACATTTGTTCATTCAATCAAAGTAAATCCATAAATCAAAGAAGATTAGCACATAAGAAGAAAAATTATGAAATGGAACTAAATAAGAGAAATCATCATACTAATTGTAGAATCTACTTGCCTTGGTCAAGAGAAGATGCAAAACACCCTATGATGGTCCTCTTAAAGCCCCAAGCTCCAAAATTACAAAACCCCCAAAATAGCTCAAAAGAAACCCTAGAAAATCAATATATTGCAAATCTCAAAGAAGGTCTTTGCATATATGAGAAAAATACTCCAAAGGGTTTGGAAAACCAAGACCTCATGAAGAGAAAACCATTGCTAACCTTTGGGTGCTCAAAACAAGAAGAAATGCATGGAAAGGTGGTCTCTCCTAGCTCAAATCTCTTGCAAAAGGGTTCTTTAGGAAGCTTGAATGGAGAGGGAGGAGATGGGAAGATCAAATCTCCCTTTAGCATCAAAGAACAAGAGATACATGAGGAGAGACAAAGGGCTGGGAGAGAAAACCCTAGCTCCCCCTTTTGTTGCAGGAAAATGAAGAAGAATGAGGGAAGAGAAGAGCCCCATTGGCTTTATAAGGGGTAAGTGGGCTGGGCCCCATGGGCCCCAATCTTCACAAAGCTGAAAATGGCATTTGCGGGCCCCGAACGAAAACGACGAAGAATACAAAAATGATCAACGAAATATTTACTTTCCAAAAAGTATACTTTCCCCAATTTCTGAAATTTTTGAAATTCATGGACAGATTTAGTGTGAAAGGTCGGTTTTGCCCTTTTTCCTCGAAAAACGCATTTTCTGATCATCAAATCAAAATGGTCAAAACATGAAAGTTGTTAAACTTCATAAAATGAGTCAAAATACACCAAATCCCGAATTTTTAGAAATGAAAAGTAATTTCTCATAAAAATACATATCATATAAACCGAGTTAAACCAAAGTCAATGGTTTTCAAAATATCCAAGGCTATGAAAAATCTAGTCAAACTCAAAGACAAAGTCAAACAAACTCAAATCTCGCTTAAAAAGCTAAACCACGATTAAAACAATACTAAACAAAAGGACTGGGGGTCGGGATCTTACACCCCCTCATCTCCTTAATGGACATGAACGCCATGCAAGATACTTTCTCTGAATTATCTTCCTTGCAAAATCCAGCAACAGACAACGAAAGTCAAGCCGAGGATGGACTCTGATGAAGAAGATGGGATATCAACCCGGATTTGGGCTAGGAAAGAACGGAGAAGATATTCTCGATCCTTACACGGAGAAGATATTCTCGATCCTTACATACCAGATCCTAGAGCAAGAGCGGAAGGATTAGGTTACGATACGCATGGTAATATGAGGTATAAAAGAGAGGACTGGGCCTTAGATGAACACTTTGTAAGACACGATAAAATCTTAGATCCCAGCGCACCACCGACTAAGGAGGGATGCTACAATTTGGATCCAAATGACAAAGGCAAGGCCATTTTTGTAGAAAATTGGGAAGACTCTGTGTCATCCGAAAGCGAAACTTATGAGGAAATTTTTGGCACTTGGGAAGGGCTCCATTCACCAAAAGAAGTGGACAATACAGACCACACCATTGATCCAGGATTCCAAATCCTATCATGTAACATGCTGACTATGAGCAAGCCGACTCATTTACCCAAAAAAAAAATGCAGATTGCCGAAATCCAAGAAAGTCACGAAACATGGGAAACTAAAGACCCTACCAGAGAAGAAGTGGTATATTGGCCCATTGCCTGGCGCCATTGGCGAGGAGACCCCTCTCAAGAAGACATGAAATATGGGAAACCAATGACCTCGATGATCATGAAGTGGTATACCACCCCACTGCCTGGCCACGCCAGCAGGGAGGATCCTCCTCGGTAGATAGCCCATCTCCAACCCCACCTGTACCATATCATTCCAAAAATCCCAAAAAATCAGAAAACCCAAAAAACCCAAAAAACTTAGGAAATAGAAAACCCAAAAACATAGGAACCGTAGTGGTAGAAGATTTTGGTCATCATCAACATATGGGTAATCTAAGGCGATGGAAATTACCCTAGGTAGAGCAGTCCCGACTAGAGGAAATTATGGCCAACATTGATAAGTTAGGCTGTGAATCTCTACCTATTGTTTCAGAACCCGAACCCTCCAAGCAACATGCAAACATCAACGATGGCGTGGGTGTTTACGAATTAGTGGACGCTGAAAAGGGGGATGACGAAGTTTCTGAGGAATTTAGGAGAGTAACCAAGAAGTTTGATGAAGAGACACAAGCAGTTGCTGAGAAGACAAAAGAGATAAATCTGGGAATGGAGGAGAGGTGCAAGCAGGTCTAAATCAGTGCATGCCTAGAACCTAATGAAGAAGGTGAAATCCTTGTGGTCTTAAGGGTAAGACGTATTCGCATCGGATTATAACGACATGCCCTGACTTGCACCCGACCTAGTAGAGCATCGAATCCCACTAGAAGATGAGGCCAGACCTATTAAGCAAAAGTTGAGAAGGATGCTCCCTGACGTTGCCCTGAAAGTAAAGGAGGAGGTTGACAAACTCCACCAAGCTCAATTCATCAGGGTCGTGTTGTTTCCTTAATGGGTTGCCAATATAGTCTCGGTAAAGAAGAAAGACGGACGCGTCCGAGTCTATCGATTTTCAAAATTTGAACAAGGCATCTCCCAAAGACAATTTCCCTTTACCTCACATCGACGTGCTTGTTGATAATACTGCAGGGCACGCCATGCTCTCATTCATGGATGGTTACTTAGGGTACAACCAAATCAGGCTGTCACCATAAGATCAGGAGAAGACCTCATTCATTATGCCCTGGGGGACTTATTGTTACGTTGTTATGCCCTTGGTCTAAAGAATGCCGGTGCCACTTATCAGATTACCATGATGGCGATATTCCACGACATGATACACGATTGTGTGGAGGTTTACGTAGATGACATTCTGATCAAATCCAAAACCCGTGAGGACCATGTCGTAGTTCTCAGGAGAGTCCTTCAACGATCTAGGGATACCCAACTGAAGATGAATCCAAAGAAATGCAATTTGGAGTATCCTCCGGAAAACTCTTGGGCTTTATGGTGAGCAATCGGGGAATTGAAGTTGATCCTTCTAAGGTGAAGGCCATCCTTGAAATGCCACCCCCGAAGAACCTCAAAGAATTGAGAGGCCTCATAGGGCGGTTACAATCCATCAGAAGATTCATCTCACAACATTCACAAAGATGTGAATCGTTCTACAAACTGCTAAAATGAGGCATGGAATACCACTGGGATGACAACTGCCAAAAGGCATTCAAAGATCTGAAGAAATATCTGTTTAGTCCTCCCGTTCTGAAGCCCCCTACCAGAGACAGGCTGCTCATTCTGTATGTATGAGCGACAGAATCCGTAATAGGCATGGTCCTAGGTCAACATAATGAAACCAGCCGAAAGGAGAACACAGTCTATTATCTGAGCAAATCTCTCTTACCCTATGAAAGGAAATACTCCCCAATGGAAAGAACATGCTTAGCCGTAGTTTGGGCTGCTCAGAAATTGAGACACTACTTTCTAGCCCATCCTGTCAAACTTTTAGCCAAGATGGACCCTTTAAAGTGCATTTTTGAGAAACCCGGCACTTCGGGAAGAATCACCCGATGGCAAATGCTATTGGCCAAATTTGACATAGCCTATGTTACCCAAAAGTCCGTAAAAGGACAAGCGATGCTGACCATCTAGCACACCTCCCTCTGCCCCAGTACGAGCAACTTAGAACTGATTTCCCCGACGAAAGCATTGTGTTTACAGACATTGAAGATGCCAAGGATGATGATTTATGGACCATGTATTTTGATGGAGCTTTAAACAAAAATGGAAAAGGAGTCGGGGTGGTGTTATTATCCCCGGAAGGAGTTGTCATCCTGAAGGCCTATAAGATCGGATTCCTGGCAACCAATAATACGATGGAATACGAAGCTTTATTAGCAGGACTGAGAGAAGCCCAGGCCCTAGGCGTTGAAAAACTGAGAGTCTTCGGTGATTCCAAAGTCGCCATTTCCTAAGTGGCCGGAGAATGGAAGGTTAGTGCCCCTAAACTTGCACATTACCATGAGAAAGTGAAAGAGCTAATGTCTGACTTCAGGAAGATTTCCTTTCTCTACATCCCTCGAGCCTTGAACCGACTGGCTGACTCATTAGCAATCTTAGCTTCGATCATAGAGATGCCCGACGACAAAGATTCTGAAGAGTTCCGTACTAGAAGGCTCGACTCTCCATCCGTCAAACCAATAGACCTGACCAGAGGGGACCCTGCCGAAGTTCTGCCGAAAGTTCCAAATGAAAAGAGTAAGAAAGCCAAGGCCAAAGAGTCCGATCGGGAGAAAGATTCTAAGCCCAAAGAGTCCTAGCTCGCATACAACATGACGATGACCTGGTGGACGATCACCTGTGGTACTATGATATCTGGAATTACCTACATGATGGCTAGATCCCTGAGTATGCCACCCGATCGGATAAAAGAGCATTGAAAGAAATGGTTCAGAGATATGTCATAGTCGTAGGACTATTGTATCGTAGATCATTCAGCGGAATTCTCTTACGATATGTAACCACAGAGAAGGGCAAGAGATAGTTGAAGAAGCGCATTCAGGAGAGTGTGGAGGACACGTCAATGGCCAGATGTTAGCTAAGAAAATCATCCGTTTAGGTTACTATTGGCCATCCCTAGAGTCAGATTCAGTCCATTATGTTAGAAGATGCAAAGAATGTCAACTGCATGCTGACCTAATCCATGCCCCCGCATCATCCCTTCACCCTACTATAACTCCATGGCCTTTTTCGACCTGGGCCTTTGATATCATAGGACCCCTGGCCCCTACCTTAGAGAACACGCAAAATAAGGCATTCATATTGACAGCCACAGAATATTACACTAAATGGGCAAAAGCAGAGGCATATGTTAATATTAAGGCTACATCTGCAGTCAAATTCATTAAAAAGAATATAATAGCTAGGTTCGGCATCCCTAAATCATTTATAATAGACAATGACCCACAATTTATATCCCAACAAATGAACGAGTTGTGCATAAAATATGATATAGAACTGTATCATTCAACCCCATATTATCCCTAAGCAAATGGTCAAGCTGAAGCAACCAACAAGACCTTACTGAAGATCATCAAGAAGACTGTGCAAACCGCCAAAGGTAATGATTGGCCAGACCGTTTGGTCGAAGCGTTGTGGGCGTACCGCACTTCCATAAGAACTCCTACAGGAGAAACCCCATACTCTTTGACCTACGGAATGGAAGCAGTCCTTCCCCTCGAAGTTCTCCATCCATCTCTGCACGTCCAGCTAAATGAAGATATAACAGAAGACCAGAGGAGAGAAGCATTGCTACTTCAGCTAGACTTACTCGATGAGAAAAGAATGAAAGCAGCAGAGCATGCACAAGTATACCGGAAGCGAATTGCCAGAGCTTACGACAAACTTGTCAACAAAGAGAATTCAAGATTGGCGACCTTGTGCTAAAGCGCATCACTCCATCCCTGCTTCCGCATCCTAGAGGTAAGTTACGACCCAATTGGGAAGGCCCTTATGTAATTAAGGAAGTATATCCTGGAAATGCATATAGACTAGTGAATGCAGAAGGGGAAGAGCTCCCCGATCCATGGAATGCTATGTACCTGAAAAGGTACACGGTATGACCCCTCCCTATTTCTTACGGAGTATGACCCTCCTTGGCATAGTTGAAGAAATCCCATAGGAGGACCGAAGAGATGCACTCTGATCAAGCTTGGAACTCGAACACACACCAGCACTTAAAATTAAACAAAATGGTGAGTTTGCCCCAAAAAAATTCTGCACAGTTAAACCCATCCAACGTGAAGGTTTGTAGGTAAGTTGCCCATGTCATGAAAGCTTTTTGATCATATGTCACAAAAAGAAAAAAAAGGTGTTTAGTTAGAATTAGTCTTGAAAAGAATAAAAGTTTCGTGACTAGTTTGGGTTCGTAGCCTTTTTAACCCGAGCCAGTAAGCCCGTAGGGGTATTTACATACCTAATGCCCTAAAACCATCTGGTTTGGGAGTCACTGGCTTAATGCTCGTTACATGGGTTAATTAGAAAGCTTAAGGGACCTAGACATTGCACAGTCAGATGCTTTAGAAAAAAAAGTGTTTAGTTAGAAGTCTTGAAAAAGAATAAAAGTCTTGTGACTAGTTTGGGTTTGTAGCCTTTTTAACTCGAGCCAGTAAGCCCGTAGGGGTATTTACATACCTAGTGCCTTAAAGCCATCTGGTTTGGGAGTCATTGGCCTAATGCTTGTTACATGGGTTAATTAGAAAGCTTAAAGGATACAGGCATTGCACAGTCACATGTTAAAAAAATAATAAATTATTAAAATTAGGCTCGCTGGAGTGACATGGGTACTTATCAGGCGGACTAGGCAGAAGATGGTCTAAAACTACAACACAGAGGAAGCACGGTGACTCACCACCCCCACACACGAACACTACTCACAAATGAGCCCCGGAGACGGTCAAGTACTTTCTAAAGTTCAGCTGAAAAGACTAAGCAGCTACAACGGGGGCCTGTGAGGGCTCGACCTCCAAAGGATAGTTAGGGAAGATTACTTTGCCACCAAGGTGACAATCATGGCTCGAGAGGCTAATCCATTTTCACACTCTCGCCCACGGCCAAAATGAACACTAGTTTTATGCCGGGGCATTTTATATATATACATACAAATATATGTTTATCTCACATGGCTTCCCAATCTGGGTCCTCATCCCATACACGATTGCCACGAGCACTCACTAGCCTTCACACACTCAACTCATGCATGCTTTATTACTAATGACTTTCGGTTGGACGCAGGAAAAACATATTCCCTAAGGTACCAATTCTATCTTGTTATTCTCTAAGCTTGAATGCCAAAATGCCCCCCCCCCCCCCGACATTTTTACCGAGAAAGAAAAATGACACCTTAGCCAAACTATGCAGGGGGCCTAAAAATATTAAACTAACAAATTTGTTTGAGACCTTGCAGGGAACTGAACCCCAATCACATCCAAAACATCCCACAAGCTGGGGCATTTTTTTTATGGGTATTGTTTTGTGAACGACTCCTCATGACCTCAAAAGATTAAAGGGATGGTAACCAAACTTGGGAGATACAACTTATGTATGTTATGATATCCTACAATGAATTTGATTGTAGATGTATGCCATGCACATCCTTTTGTGATTTTATATATTGTGTGATTCGAAAATGCAATTATCTTGAATCTCTGCCTTTATACTTACAACTGACAATGTGAAGGCCTTAAAACATAAAATTGCTTAGGCCATAAGCATCACACACCCAGGCACTCCCCATTGTTTGAAAACCCTGAATCTATATTGCTTCTCCAGGTCAAAGTTGATATAAGATTTTGTCTGTCCTAGGTTACTAATGTTCTTTTTTCAAGAGAACTATGTTAGAGCACGAATCTCGAGAAATTCTAGAAAAATTTTGGCAGCACTTCCCCTTGTTTTTTGGACCCCGGAAAATCTCCAGATACAAAAAACCCATTACCAGTGAAAGAAGTACATTTCATATATTCCTGACACCTCACAAAAGCTCTTCATCAATCAACCACACATGCCTGGTACACACTATCTCAATTACACATACATAATACACATGTGCACAACATACACATCAGATCAAGTACACACCGTGAGCTAATACAAGACGGAATGACATAGATACATGACCATCACATACATGGAAACAACATGGAATAAGGATGCACAAAAGGCAGATCCTGGAGAGATCTATCAAACAATGATAACCCTATGGAGCAGCTCCCTCATGACGAGTTGATGAAGCAAAGGAAGATGGTCCAGGAGCACGCTGAGAAGGGGCACGAGTCGAACTCGAAAATGCATAACCTCTCTCCTCTGCCCTCTGGCGATACCGATCAAGGCGCCTCCGTAAGTCGGCAACCACCTCATCATGACCTCGCCGCATGCGGTCTATGCGCTCGGCGTATTGATCATGAATGAGAGCCCTCTCCTAGCTCATGCTAAGGGGTGGGGGAACGGAAGCAACAATCGCATCACTCTGCAGGATGACATACAAGGAAGCATTACATTCAGAAGACTTATAGTAAGAAACATGGGATCTAGAAAGATAAAGGATGTTCACCTGCGTAGAGGTCTCAAAACTCCTGAGCTTGGCACGTAACTCGTCAACCTGCACCCCTACAAGATTACAAAGCATGTCAATGTTAGAAGAATTAAAATCTAGTCATCGCATGAGTGAGGTTCATACCTGCACTACAGAAGCAACTCTCTCCGTAAATGCCTTGTCACGCTCGCTATGAAGCTCTGCCTGAAGACCACAAAGACAAATGGTTAAGAATTAGTCATTATACGCCTTGAATACAAGGGCAACAAACTGAGACCCAAACTTCGCTAACCTGCAGTCAATCCACCTCAGCCCGTAGAGTAAGAAGATCACTCTCCACTCGGATCCTCATAGCCTCAGGCATGTCTCGCTCCCTATTACCCTGCATGGTGACCAAAAGTCATGAACATCAATTCAAAATGGACAACTAACCCCATGACCTCGTACCTCATGAGAATCTGCCAATGCGTCGATAATCGCTTCATTTTCCTGGCGGCGCTCCTGTTATCAAAGCATTGTGAGTAAAGAAGGTATAAAAGAGACAGTATGTGGCCAATTAAGGTTGACAATTCTCATACCCTCTCGGTCGACAATGAGGCCCTCAGTCTCATGACCTCTGCATCCTATAAAGTACCAACCATGCCAATACACCAAGAATGATCGGGATTACTATAGAGGTGAACACGATTTGACTCAAACACTAAACCAAGTAGTCATACCTTTTTCTCTACTAGGTGAGACAAACGAAGTACCTCCCCCCTGACGATGGACTTCGCATCGGGTACTACTCCCCCAAACGTCCCCTGTCACACATGAGAATTACGGTTAGAGAAATAAGAGAGGCATATGTCCTTGAGATTACAAAGCTTATAAGTAAGATTGGAAGCCTCATGAACCCTCACCTCACACTGCCCTTTCAGATAGTGGATGTGCCAGCCGATGCCCTGCTCCAGCCGGTATCTCCCCCTGAAAAATAAAGGAAGAAACAATATGATTCATAATGGAAAGAAGACAATGTTAAGGCAAGCAAACTTCAATGGTTACCTGAAGAGATGACGAAGCCTCAGTCGCTTCTGCGCAATTGCTAACGGAATATAAGGCCCTGTATGAGTACGACTCCGGGAGTATATGCCGATGCAAAGTTGTCTTCCAATATGCCTCATAATTACTCCAGGCACCAGCATCCGTGCCAAAAGTGGCCATCCTCCCTTTTGATCTCCAATTTTTGATTTCTCTCCGACAAGGATGGCGGTGCTTAAACTCTTTCAGACCCCACCCTGGGTACGACCGATGCATCATAGACTTTTCTGGGGGAACAACTTGATGGCGTCCCAATTGGCGGGCGACTCGACTGACGACCAATCTAACTGCTACCTGAGGGGCGTGGAGCCATATGTCCCTCTGAAATAAGGCACGCCCCTCCTGGACTACAGCCATCTCATCATCTGGTCCACCCTGATAGGACTGCCAAATCACCTGAAAAACCATGGTATATGCAGCAAATGAGAACTAAGAATAACAAGTGTTTAATGTAGCAAATGGATAAGGGATAATACATACCTCATGATTTTTTAGTTCATTCAAGATGAATCGGTAACCTTGCTCACCCGGCCTCATCCTGAGGGCTTTAATACGCTCGGCCATTTCCGGAGGTAAAATGTCAGCGAAGCCTCGTAAGTTAGCATTAGGGTACCACTGCGAAGCCCGGGGAACGCAACTCAACCTCGCGGGCAAGCGCTCAGGCCGACACTGGATGATGTGCTCCCAGAGCCATACCTGCTCAAAATTGAAGCTCTATTATTACAAAAGATGAAGCATGAGACATGATAAGAAAAGAAGACTACTGGAGGTCACAACACATGGGAATAAGGATTTAACATGCAAGATCGGCACGAACCCTTGAAGGCTCTTGCATCCAGATTGAACGCGGCACCTCGAATCTAGACTGTGGAAAAGAAAGGCAAGGGTGGCCGCACCCCAAGCGTAATCGCCAACCTTATCCAAGTCTTGCACAAATCGGATGAGGGTACCGGATGATCTATTACCAGTTGCATTGGCGAAGAGACACCTCCCTAAGAAGAACAATAGAAAAGCCCTGAGATGCTCGTCGTCACCCAACTGTGCTGAAATCAGCCTGGGTCTCCTTAAGCGACCTTCAGATTGCCTCCCCTGCTTTTGCTCTGCACAATACCAAGTGGACATAATGAATTCACCCGGTGATGGAAATAAGGAACAAAATAGTTACCAAACATTTCAGTACTCACTCGCGACTTGGAACACCTCACACTGGTATCCCTACCCTCTTTCGGCAGGTATATCCATCAACTGGCACCTCCCGCTAATCATACCCTGAAAACAAAAGAGAAAGTATATGAACAAAAAGGTTGAGAAAAAAACAAGGCACCCCCGAGATCTGTTGAAGAAAGCTAGATTGAGCATTTACCCCTGGAAGGCCCGGCATCATCCCCCTTGTCACCTTCACCCACATCTTCATCACCTCCCTCAACAATATCGATAGCGACGACCCGGTGAGGCCTCACCCCCTCATCCTCACTATCCCCGTCATTAATTTCATCATCTCCATCGTCAGACGCAACAACCTCATCCTCTGACTCGTGGAAATCCGCATCATCGTCACTCCTATCTATCTCCTCATCACTATCGACGGCGTCCACCACTGCTACATCATCATCAGTGGGGCTGCCTGCATATCGAGATCTGCCTGAAGATGGGCCCTCACCTGTCAGAGAAGTTGTGGATACTGTCAGCAAAAGGTAAATATAAAATGTGCTAGTCTCATGGGTATTTCCGACCCTAGATTCAATTCAAAATGAAGAAGGAACTAAATTTTACCAGTGTCGACCCTAGCCTGGACCGCTACGGGAACTGGACCTCCCTCATGCCTCTGACTGGCGGACCTCCCAAAGCCGGTATCCTTGCCCTCAACTTGACAAAGAAGTCTGCCTTGTTCCGAGCCCACTCTGAAATGAAGCAAGGAGAAGTGATTAGCAAAAGTAATGGGAGACAAAGGATACAATGCTACAAGGACGGTAGTGGAATACTTACTATTTAGGATCCTCCACCTCTCTGGGCTATACGCCTCTCTCAGCCACTCGGCATCAATCTGACCCACACCAAATTGGGGGCGTGCCCCGAACATCCTATGCAGACGTAACCGAGTGATCGAGGCGTTGGCATCACTCGCCTTTAAGAAAACGGGGAGGCCCATCACCCTCAAACCCTAGCACCACGCTATGTCCTCCAATGTGATCGTCATCTCCCCAGGTGGGAAATGGAACGTGTGTGTCTCATCTCTCCATCTCTTAGAGAGAGCACAAATGAGAGCACGATCGGTGTGGAAGGCGATGATAGACATGAACTCCCCAAACCCCATCGCCCGCACCCGATCCTTCAGGCGATCGGGGAGCTCGATCCACCACTCCCTCATTGGTATCCAACTCACCCTAGCCCCAGCAAAAGGGACAGGCTGCAATGCAAACAATAAAGGAAAGAATGTCTATGACAATGGAGACCAACAAAGTATAACATTTATAATGGCAGCTAAAAATATACATGGCCAGCTTTTATCTCATCTGCTAGATGGAGCTTCTTCTCTGACTTATCCTCACCCCTTTGTTTCTTTCTCAGGGGAGCAATGATTGGCTCCGCCCCAACCCTTTCCAGAGTGTCCACCGGTATAGGATCATGCTTAGTGGCCTTCTTAGTCCTAGCCATCTGACAAACCCATGCCCAAAAGTTAAAATGAGAGAGTGAAGCATGAGAACATATCAGTCCACATCAGCATGAGAGACAAACTGATCCAGACATGGTAATTAGTATTTCTAATCTATAGGTGATGAACCCCATTGGCTAAATGATAAATAGAGAGGGAGCCAAAGACCATGACCCTTGATCCAACTTAAAGACTAAAACAAAATAAATCCCACTTGCCAAACTAGCCTCATTAAGACACATTTTACAGAGCTACAATGAAATGAAAACACATTCAATCCAGCCCTGTGTCTTTCACCCGACAGATTTAAAAAGAAAATGGAGAGATGGTCTTTGATGAAGATAGAAATAAGAGCTAGACTACAACAATGAACAACACCTATGAGAGGTAGAAAGGTCCCGCAAGCTGAAACCTGAGATTAGCCCAAACATCAATGGAGACAGAGGACCAGCCTTTGGCTTTGGCAAAATCTCAGCACGGTAATCAGCAACACAATGATGATCCATTCCAAATTACCGAGGAAAGGCAGCACCAACTGTTGGAAATAGGGTGGGCCTCTAGGATAGGTTTCAAAAACTTTTGACCCACTTGATGCAGGGATCAACTATCCAGAAGGCTATAAAACCCAATCCAAGATTCAAGTCCTCAATCTCAGCCATCATGATCAGTAAATACAATCTATCTAGAAGATAGAAATAGTAACTAACAAGCATTCATAATAATCTACAACATGCAAAGAAGTGGATTACACCTTTGGAGCTCGGTTGTGCTCTAATGGAGAAGTTGCGTTTTTCTTTGATGATGAAACACTTTCACTAATCAAATAGGAATCTCTAAGACCTCTTGATCTTCCACGCTATGACCCGTATCAGATTCTCCCTTTTCTCAAGAAGATGGTGGGATCTCCAAGAGAAAACTACTAGGAACTCTAGGGAGGAACTAGAAAGAGAACTGGAAGAGGGAAAAACTCGTGCAACTTTTGCACTAGAGAGGGCCGGGCGTGAATCCCTAGGTATGTAGCATACTTGGGACGTCCAGCCCTCCTCTCCTCTATTTATAGCTTTTGCAAGCCCCACTTACTAATTTCCATTAGAAGTCTTACATCGAAAGATTAGTAACTATCTCTTCTTAATTAAAATAGAAGTCTTACTTCCATTAATTAATTTGTAACTTACCATATCATAACTAGAAGTCTCACTTCAAATATGATAAGTAATTTTCCAATTCCTTTCTAATTAAAATAGAAGTCTCACTTCTACTAAAATTAGTAAGTCTACTATTACCACTATTAGAAGTCTCACTTCAAATAGAAATAGTAACTTTCCTTTTAGAGTTCAACTAGAATTAGATACTTTCTAATAATTGGGCTAGCGTGGGGACCACTAGGGATTCCTTAGAAAGCTGGCTCCAACTGGGACTCGCGACCCCACATCTCATGTGTAATCCGGGCCCACAGTTAATTGCAAATAACTCCACTATATAAATGCAATTGAACTCCAGTCTTAGGAATATTACATAGAAGACCCTAAACTTCCACATTACCACAAGTAGACCCCTCTATCAATATCCATGGATCAATTGGACCTGTCTTCCAATCTAGATCCATATCTTATTATCCTTGAGCCCCAATTAATTATAATGATCATAGGTACCTTTCCAATTAACTCTTAATCGGAATGGGTGCGCACTTACCAATGATAAATCCATTAATTGGCACAAGGGGATATGAGAGATAGATTCCATCTTAACCATTGAATGTTCCCACAACTCTACTACCACGTACCCAAATCACTGAGGTGTTGACCTACAATTGGCCTCACTCATTGGTGACTCAAAGCAAATGAATAGATAGAAACTTGAGTTCATTAATGTCTCAGGATTGAAAGCCTATTGCTAGGGAATTATGAGAGCAGACCTTAAAGTAAAGACAGTGTTTATAAGGTGCTTCTCATGGTACTTCAATACATCCAATGTACTAGCACTATGATCCAGAATCTTACATTCTGATGATCGAGACAAATCACACTATCTCATAGTGATCAAAGTACTGCAACCTTGTCGGTATGAGATGTCCAGTCTCATCACTGGTTGTGATAATATTTAAGTATAAGATTTGCCACACATGTCTCCCGTATGTGGATCTCATCCATACACATGTGTTACATCTAATATACTTGTGGACTCCGGTTCATCTCATGAACCATCATGTCATTCGTATTGGTTATGTGCATATATATAATAAATCACCATTCATCTTATGAAAAGTAAGCATGAATATATGAATAAATAAAGAATTTAATCAATTTATTATATCATCTATTGGATTGAGTCCATAAAACTAAAAACAACAAGACAGACAGGTCAGTTGATCCAATTCAAGAAAACATACCATTGACTCATAAACACATATGTATCATGCATCATTCCAAACTCCAAATCCATGCATTTACCTGCATACCCCACCTCATTATATGCTAAGTAGGGTGCACACACATATTAAAATAAAATAAAATAAAAAAAAAGTAGAATTGAAAAGTACAGGCATAACCTCGTAATTCACAATCCACCGCCATAATCAAACATTCATCATAATTCATCACCATAACTCATCATCATAAACTCACAAATCAAATCTAATAACTTATCATGATAAACATTATAACCCTCACCATTCAATCAAACATCACCACATCATAAAAGGAAAAGGCGAGTATAAAACTTAATTCGACTTCTATTAAATATCCATAAGTGTCACTAAATAATAAAGTATAATAATAAATTGGATCAACCAAACTTAGTCCTGACTAAAATAAAATAAAATCAATTGAGAGAGGTAACAACTTTTGCCCCCAAACCCTAAAATGAGGCCTATTATAAACCTAGCCGGTCCTAGCGACCCAGCCTCTCAATCAATACCTAGCCTAGGATAGGGACTCCTAATGAGCCATTTAGAGGGGTTGAACCACCCTATTGAAGGCAGGGAAGCGGGCCATCCGTGCTTCCATTCCAGTCATATGAGCCTCAAGCTGCCCTTGCACTTCTTCAAAATTGTCTGGAGGATTCCGAAGAGCATCGTAGATTTCCCAAATCCGCCAGAAGTCCTCCTGATATGCTGTGTACGCTAGATGGATGAGTGCTGAAAGGGTGGTGTTTTGCATCTCAAAATATTGCCTATAACACCTCGGAACAGATGATTTGGCTTCGTGTGGGTAGGACATGGTCATGAGCTCCAGCTGGTCCATTTGCCTATGCAATGTGTTAAAATCATCTATAAGAGCGCTCTCGTTGGTAGTCTTCATAGCCTCCTAGATTTCAAACATTGCCCGAAGATCCAACATACTCCAGAGAAGGGATTGGAGCACTTTGCTAATAAAAGCTGGTAGGTCTTCCAAGAGCCCATCATAACCGCGAAACCTATTGAGAGCAGTCCTCCCCACAATGCATAGATCTCCATATAACCCACAAATCCCTTTATATTTCATGACCAATAGGTCATATTTTCCGCGCTTAACCTCCACAATGCGCTTGTCCATCTCCTCCTCAAATTGAAAGACGCAATCATAGGTAGCAGAAATAGAGGATTCATGCTCAAGGTAGAACTTTGCCCGTTCTTTAGAATCATAATACCCTATCTTTTCATCCTCGGGAGACCAATATTCATCTCTTGGCAAGAAGGGCTTACAAGCATTAGAGCCCGCGACACCATCGACGACAAATGAAAAGACTGGGGAACCGGCCATTAGGAGAACTCAAACCTGCAAACAAATATATACATCTGGCCTTAGAGAGTCTCCACATGAAAAACATCCTGGATATAAAAAAAAAACAGATAGGTCACTTGGGCGCCCCAAGGGTGATGCCCAGGTCTATTTCAATGGATTCTCCCCGAAGAGTTTAGTTTCAGCTATGGTCACTCTACTGAGCCATCATAAATCTGTGGGAGATATTTTTAGAGGTACTCCAGGGCTGTCCTAGGCCCCTTTTGAGAGCAAAAGTCCAAACTACATGCCCATATAACACACCACCTTAAAACACATGAAAGAGAGAAGATAACACAACGCTAATGAAAGTAACCTCATAAGATTGAAAACAATACAGTAATAACAAGTTGAAGCATAGAATAAGGGTTAAAACAAATACCTAGAAAAAAAATAGAGACCAACCACCTGGGCACCACAGGGGTGGCGCCCATCCCAAACTAGAAATTTCCCCCATGGAGATATCATTGTTTGGCCAAGGTAAGACCCTTAGTATTCTTGAGTCGTGTTCTTATATCATGTTGCGAGTCTGAAAAGAACCAAAATATAGGAAAACACCTTAGAAATTCAAACTCGCGAGTCCTTAGTGCAAACCGAGAGGATAGGCGCCACAGGGGTGGCGCCTACACTCCTCAATTGGTGCCCGCTAATTAGAATGTCCCCAACTCAAACCATGGAAACTTGTATCAAGTTGACTAAGTAAAATTATCTAGACAATTCAAAACACATGTGAGGCATGTTATTCAGTCCAAAAGAAAAGAGAGGAGAAGATACTCACTTGGAAGCAAGGGAGGGCTTGAGAATTCTGAGATTCGAAAGTTGGAAGAGCAGGAGTTGTAAGAAATTCGTAGTCTTGATTCCCTTATATAGATTAGAGTTCGAATCCCATAAGGAATTAGAGAGAGGCGAAATTCCACCTAGGCACCACTCCTTGGGTGCACAGGTCACTTATCTCCTGCATTCAAAACTCTAGTTTGCAACGGACTATAAGTCTTGGAGACGAAACTCCACCTCGGCACCACACCCCAGGCGCCCAAGTCACCTCTGAAATTCAAGCTTTCACTCCGACATGAACTCTCGTTGCCATGGGTTGAACACGAACTCAACTTCGAGATCATCTCAAAATTCCACATGGGCACCACTCCTTGGGCGCCCATGTCACTTGTCTCCTTGATTTGGAAATTCAACTTTGAGACCAACTCGCAATTCCACCTAGGCACCACTCCTTGGGCTCCCAGGTAACCCATTTCCCTGAATTCGAAATTCTACTTCAAGACTAACTCTAAATGCAACCTGTTTCGTTAAAGTCAAAACTCCATTCCAAAATGAACTATAGCTACATATTGGACACCACTCCTTGGATGTTTAGGTGACTTGTCTTCTGGATTCAAAATTCTACTTTGAGGCAGACTCTATTCATGCAATTCCACCTGGGCACCACCCCTGTGGCTCATATCGATCACCTTAGAGAGCCAAATGTCTCTTTGAATGAAATTGTCCTAGAATTATGAAAGTTGAACCCGAACAAGAATTGATGATTGATGATAAATAATAATAATAACAATAATATAAAAATAAATAAATAAATAATAAAATAAAAAAGGGAGCTAAAGAAGCACATACACAAAAGAATGACACATCATCAGACTGAAATATTGTCCCATCACATGAGGTCCCGTTGCATGCACATTAGTCCCATCACGCATACATCTAACATTGTGCACTGCATCTCATGCCATCTCCATCAATAAAATTAGAATGATTACCTCTGCAAATTATAAGACCTTATACTAATGTCAAAAAATGCAGAATCTTTTAGTGTTTGTTCAATACAGGTTTCTAAAGCGAAAGCGAAAACACCAAGGTGAAGGACCTTCAAGAACACTGATGGAGATTGATGAAAAGTTCACAAACTTCAGTAAACAACGAAAGAAAGCGGCAATGATCCCCGACGTTCGATTTATGGAAAGCTCTTGAGAACCCCTAACTATGATTTTCATGATTTTACCTCACGTCTGGAAATTGAGTCACTGTAGGCCTCCCTTAAGCACTTATAATCGGTACGGCAACCATAATACCGTGTTCTCATGGATTGTGTGTTCGCCGACTCAAATCTTGATGTTGGAGGACGGAAACCGCATAATTCGAAACTCTCCATGATAAGCATGAAAAGATGATCGAATTTATCCTAGGTTCTCATCTAAGCTTGGGTGAATACCAAGATCCCTAGAGAGTGACGGTTATTCCGGTGACCGTCTTCCATTGATTTAGCTTTTTCGATGCATACTCGAGTTTCAAAGTCAAACATCTCTTTTAAAAAAAAATGCATCTCATTCTCACATGCACTCACACTATTGCTTGAACTATGTTTATTATTTCCACTAAGATCCCCATTATTACTAGTTAGTTTCAACTATGTTTTAAACATTTAACTATGGGTGAAAGTTAAAAGATGTTATATGTGACAATTTGAAATCAATTCTATTGTAAGAACAAATGAAATTCTGATAGTGACTTAGCTAATCGAAAGATCGACTTCTGATTTAGACCACTGGGCACAGTTCCCACCATAATTTTAAATTTAGCAACTGGGGCACAGTTCCCAACCCGCCACGTGGCAATACCATGGGCATCGAGGCACAGATCTCGGGTTTCCAATCAAATCAGTTGGCGCTTAACTTCTTCTTTTTTTCCTTTTTCCCCTGAATCAGAACCGATCCTAGAAAAGTGAACCTCACTTTTAGAATGAGTTTGCAATCGCATACATCCATAGGTAGCTACTCCCGCGAGCTCAAAAGCTCCCGTGAGCCATGAGTGGTGTGTCTACTTTCTTTGGAGCACAACTCTCCACGTGCTGTTCTCCAAAGAGGGGCAAACTGTAGACACCTCATTTGGCCCCTATGATAGCCTTAAACACCTGTCATATATAGTGATGCCCCCATTTCACGCATAATTGAATGATTAATGGCATAATTTGGATTAATTAATGACAATGAAGATGCTTGTTGATAGTTTTAGACTTAGTTCAACGACTTCTAGAAATTCATGAGAAGAAAGCCGAATTGCATTAAGATCTTGAATCCAACTCACCTTTCACACAAGGAGAGGACCACTACACTATTCAAACATATTCCAGACCACTTAAGACATGCTTAGGCTAATTGTTACAAATATTATACTTAGCTTGCCTAAATGCCACCCCATTACCCTAAGTTAGGAAGCCAGATCCATTGATCCAGAGGTCCCTCTCTTTTCTCAGCCCCTAATCATTAGGACAGTTGGACTCTTGGATTCTTCACTTTAAGAGCTTTCCGACGGTATGTAGAACGTCCAAATCCAATAAGCGGTTAAAAAGTTACAAGTTTTCGAAGTTTGCCTTAGAAAGGGCGATGGAAATCGATCTAGGCACCACCGAAGTGGCGCCCACCCTACTCAAATCCACCTAGGTGCTCCAGGCTGGGCGTCCACACTAGCCGTGACCACCTAGGCACCCCATGTGTGGCGCCCACCCTCCAAAATCACTAGTTCGGCCTAAAACAGACCGAAACCACTCAACGTAGGGACCAAACTCCGAAAATGAATCGACTCCATCTAGGCGCCACCCAAGTGGCGCCCACATACTTCATTCCATCTAGACACCCCATGGTGGGCGCCTATACTCTGCAGTCCAGCTAGGCACCACATGTGTGGCGCCCACCCTCCTATTCCATAAATTTAACTTAGGGCAGCCCGCAACCACTCCAAACAAAGACCCACACCTTTTTCCATCTAGGCACCACCCTTGTGGCGCCCACACTCCCCAGTCCACGTAGACTCCACCCCGTGGGCACCTACCATGAACCAGTCCACATAGGCACCAGCCCTGTGGCGCCCACCCTATGCAATCACCTGGGCACCACCCCATGGGCGCCCAGCCTCTTTTCTAAACCCTAATTTATTCCAAAACACTTAAGCCGCCTTGGGATGTGTGGAACATTCTAGAAACACGAACTAATGAAGCCCTAGCCCTCCTAAACTCATCCCAAACCTCTATTTAAGGATCTCTTAAACT
This sequence comes from Litsea cubeba, assembly GCA_012931725.1. Lineage (NCBI taxonomy): Eukaryota > Viridiplantae > Streptophyta > Magnoliopsida > Laurales > Lauraceae > Litsea > Litsea cubeba. Next base: position 48,164,700 of record CM022952.1, read on the forward strand.
CATTTACAAGGGAGCTACCCTAAAAAGAGAGAAAAGTGCAGAGAATAAGCAAGAGAAGAAAGGTAGCCACCGTAAGAGAGAATGCTTCAGATCTAGAGAAGAAGAAGGGGAAATAGAGGAGGAGACTTCCATGTTGATGGACCGCGCTCCTGCTCGGTTCTACCGAGGTCGGCGGACGTGGGAGTCCGTTGGGTCCGACCCTTTCGTAACCGGGGGCAGGGGCGTGCATCAACATTTCTTTGTGTGGGTGTGCCAGATTTTCTATTTTACTTGGAATTACAATTGGTGATCCGGAGATCAACCTTCGCAAGTAAAAAGGAAATCAACTTCTTTCAAGTTTTCCATTACACATATATTTAAGAAAAGAGACATTTTCTTGATTTGCCGTGAAAGGCGATTTTTTTTGGCATTTATAGCCGATTTTGGCGTTTATAGCCGACTTTTGGCGTTTATAGCCGATTTTGGCGTTTATAGCCGTTTTACAATTCTTATCAATAATGAAAGACAAGAGTTGTGATTTTTTTGTCTCTTTTGAAAAGTTACATACTACAATGAAAAGCAAGAAAAGGAGGATCTAACTTCTCAGGAGATTGTGGGGGACCCGTTTAGATTGACGGTCGCAAGCCATATGTGGGCTTCGCCATCATCCATGCAGATGAGAACAGAGGATGCTATTGATTCGCTTGGCTTGGGTATAACCTCAGGTTTTTAGAGGACAAAGACCAAAAGGAGGTCCTATGTCCAATAAAAAGCCGAGTAGACGGGCTGAAAAGCCACGTCTAAGCCATTTGGAGGCAGAAGGAGAAGGCAAGGACCTTAGGGGGGTACCCCCAAGGGACTTTTGTCACCTTGTAGCGGTGGTCGGTGTAGGATTTCCGCAGAGTTTTCTCTCTTTTCCTTCTCTGAATTTCTGTGCTTTGTCTGTGTCTCTGTCTGTGATTTTTTTCTTCGATCTGTTTCTTCTTGGAGAGCTCTCCTATTTATAGGCTTTTAGGTAGCCATTTAGGAGGGTTTATGGGCTTTTATTGTCATTAAGCCGCATAATGGGAGGAGTTATAGGATTTAAATCTTTATTTTGTAACTCCTTTTTCTTGGCTTCTGATTGGCCGGAGGAGATTGAGGGCATTTATTCGCCTTTAATCGCCATGATGGGAGGAGTTTCATGGGTTAAATGCCATGAATCTCTTGACTTGTAACTCTCAGATGCTTGCTTCTGATTGGTCCATCCAAAGAAATGGATTAATGACTGTAATAAAGCTAGTCAATTAATCGCATTAAGTGGTCGCCGAGCAGTTGAAGAGTCGCGGGCCGTGCCGCGTCTTTTGAGATTCTTCTGATAATGATTATCGATGGATCTTCATGTAGATTGACATCGGATGACCATGTGACTTCAGGTGTTGGTTGCCAACAGCGGGTCAGTGCCATCTGTCCTGTCAATTTCTCGATCGGTCGGGTAGAAAGCACACTTTTTTTTGATTGACCGGGTGGCGATCAATGTTCTTTTTGATACTCTTGATGATTAACCCATGTTTTTGACGGATGTCAGAGGATTTGGTGTCTCAAAAGTATGAATTTTGGAAACTACCAGAGGCTGGACGCTTCGAATCGCAAAAAAAGGCGAAAACCGGGGTTTCCGGGGCCTTCCCGGCGACCCCGGGCTCCAGGGTCGCAGGGGTCTGCGACCCTGGGGGGTTTTCCCCCTTTTTGTCCCGTTTTGTGTCCGTTTTTGCTGTTTTTCGATTCTTTTTTCTTCTGTATTTTTCCTTGAATTTTTTGACCATTTATTGGCCTGATTTCCCTGTAGGAAACCTGATGAGAGTCCTTGCATTTTATTTTGCAAAGTTTCCAATTTCTTGAGAAAGCCGAAGACTTTGTCGTGCAGAGCTGCCGATTTTCCGTCAGAAGCTGAAACTGGGCCAAACGATGTCGGAATGACCTGAAATTTGGTGTGAAGCCTCCTGAGAAATAAATAAGACCAACCATAGGCATTTGTTTGAGTTTTGAAGCCGTTTGGGGTCCTATCACCAGTAGACTCGCTTTTATCGCGATGAAGATGTCGCAGTTTGATGTGCGGTCAACCGATGTCCGATTAACTTGAAATTTGACAGAGAACCCATTGGAGTCATTTTAAGATGATCCATAGGCTCTGTCTTGGAAACCATGGTCCCGGAGAGCTTTGCCGCCGAGAGGCCTGATTTGGCTTCCGAGCGTCAAACTATGGTCAAATGTTGTCGAAATGACCTGAAATTTGACGTGCAACCCCTTGTAAGCATTTTGAAGCCGTCCATGTGCTCTATCTGATGAGTGATGGCCTTGGCGGTTCTTGCTGCCGAGAGGCTTGATTTAGCTGTTCGAGGGTTGATGTAGGGTCAAACGTTGTCGGTTTGACTCGGAACTTGACGTGGAGCCTTTTGGATGTATTTTGAGACCATCCATCGGCTCTGATCGAAGATTTGGTGTCTCCGATGCTTTCGCCGTCGAAAGCTCCTTTTCAGCTGTCGGAGAAGCGAAGTTAGGCCAAATGATTTTGAAATGGCCCGAAACTTCTTGTGTACTCCTCTTTTGGCTGTCTTGAAGGATCTTGCAGTTTTTGTTTGATTCTGACAAGATTTGATTTTTTGGAAGTAGCCTTGCCTATTTATGGCAGGTTGCGACTTCATGTAGCTCTGTAGATCTTGAAGAGGCAAAGTGACATTTTTGGTGTCAACAAATGCCCCCTCAAGGTACAGCGACGAGTTGCTTAACTTTTGAAGTCGATGTGCCTCAAAGAGATTTTTGAAGGAGAGCTAGCCTGTGACTTGACTGTTAGTTTTATGGACTCAATCCAGTAGATGATATAATAAATTGATTAATTTCTTTATTTATCAATATATTAATGTTTTCCTTTCATGAGATGAATGGTGATTTATTATATACTTGCACATAACCAATACGAATGACATGATGGTTCATGAGATGAACCGGGGTCCACAAGTTTATTAGATGTAACACATGTGTATGGATGAGATCCACATACGGGAGACATGTGTGGCAAATCTTATACTTAAATATTATCACAACCAGTGATGAGACTGGACATCTCATACTGACAAGGTTGCAGTACTTTGATCACTATGAGATAGTGTGATTTGTCTCGATCATCAGAATGGAAGATTCTGGATCATAGTGCTGGTACATTGGATGTATTGAAGGACCATGAAAAGCACCTTACAAACACTGTCTTTATTTTAAGGTCTGCTCTCATAATTCCCTAGCAATAGGCTCTCAATCCTGAGACATTAATGAACTCAAGTTTCTATCTATTCATTTGCTTTGAGTCACCAATGAGTGAGGCCAACTGTAGGTCAACACCTCGGTGATTTGGGTACATGGTAGTAGAGCTGTGGGAACATTCAATAGTCAAGATGGAATCTATCTCTAATATCCCCTTGTGCCAATTAATGGATTTATCATTGGTAAGTGCGCACCCATTCCGATTAAGAGTTAATTGGAAAGGTACCTATTGATCATTATAATTAATTGGGGCTCAAGGATAATAAGATATGGATCAAGTTTGGAAGACAGGTCCAATTGATCCATGGATATTGATAGAGGGGTCTACTTGTGGTAATGTGGAAGTTTAGGGTCTTCTATGTAATATTCCTAAGACTGGAGTTCAATTGTATTTATATAGTGGAGTTATTTGCAATTAACTGTGGGCCCGGATTACACATGAGATGTGGGGTCGCGAGTCCCAGTTGGAGCCAGCTTTCTAAGGAATCCCTAGTGGTCCCCACGCTAGCCCAATTATTAGAAAGTATCTAATTCTAGTTGAACTCTAAAAGGAAAGTAACTATTTCTATTTGAAGTGAGACTTCTAATAGTGGTAATAGTAGACTTACTGATTTTAGTAGAAGTGAGACTTCTATTTTAATTAGAAAGGAATTGAAAAGTTACTAATCATATTTGAAGTGAGACTTCTAATTATGATATGGTAAGTTACTAATTAATTAATGGAAGTAAGACTTCTATTTTAATTAAGAAGAGATAGTTACTAATTTTTTGAAGTAAGACTTCTAATGGAAATTAGTAAGTTGGGCTTGCAAAAGCTATAAATAAGAGGAGAAGAGGGCCTTGGACGTCCCATGCATAAATCCACCTAGGGATTCACGCCCAAGTCCCCTAGAGCAAGTGTTGCTCGAGTTTTTCCTCTCTCTCCCTCTTCTAGTTCTCTTTCTAGTTCCTCCCTAGAGTTCCTAGTAGTTTTCTCTTGGAGATCCCACCATCTTCTTGAGAAAAGGAGAATCTGATACGGGTCATAGCATGGAAGATCAAGAGGTCTTGGAGATCCCTATTTGATTAGTGAAAGCGTTTCATCATCAAAGAAAGACGCAACTCCTCCATTAGAACACAACCGAGCTCCAAAGGTATAATCTACTTCCTTGCATGTTGTAGATTTATTTGTAGCTTATATGTGTTGGATACCGCGATCACTGAGAGGGGGGGGGGGTGAATCAGTGATTTCTAAAAACAGGTCCAATTCAACAACAAAACAAGTCAAACCACACAATGACACCAGATTTAACGTGGTTCACCAAAAGGCTACGTCCACGGATCAAAACCGTCCGAACACCGATCCGGTACAGGTCTGAATATATTTAGTCGCTACAACGACAAAGAGCACCAACCCTTAGTTTCAGATAGCACCAACTATCTAGGAAGCACCTACTCCCTTGAGTTTCAGATAGCACCAACTATCTAGGAAGCACCGACTCCCTTGAGTTTCAGATAGCACCAACTATCTAGGAAGCACCGACTCCCTTTACAATTTATCTGCACCCACAGATAGGATCACCAAACCCCAGACACCAAGCACCAACTTGATGTTCTACAGAACAAGAATAGAAACCTTTTTCTATAGACCTTCCCCTCTACAATCTCTCTCTCTCAATCCCTTACAAATTGAAATTAAAGCATAAACAGAGAGACACTTAACTCATGGACGAATCACCATCTTCTAGAGCATATCTTCGTCCACAATTGCTGTAGAAAGATGCAGCACAACAGCACACAGCAACAGCACCAGCACACAGCACACTCTTCTCTCTTCTCTTCTCTCTTTTCTCTTCTCTTCTGGTGTCTTTTTAGAACGACCCATACATGCCTTTATATAGGTTATAGTAACCCTTAATTGTATTTAAAACAGGCTACAATTCGTTTAGAAAGAGTCCCAAACGAATTAGATAAGAGTGCTGAATTTTCGTGCTCAACTTCTAATTCTGCGCAACTCTGGTTCCCGTGCTCGGTCGACATCCTGGCTTGCTCGGTCGACCGAAGACACTGACTGGAAAACAGACAATTTCGAGCTCGGTCGACATCCTGGGGTCCCGGTCGACCGAAGACACACTGTGTCACGAAAATAATTGAGAGGTGCCTTTTTCTGTTTCTGCAGGTTTCTTCTTGCTCGGTCGACCGCATGAAGAGCCCGGTCGACCGCGTGCTCTGCTTCAGGAATTCTGAATTCCTGACTGTTTCAATTCTGTTTCTTCTTTTCAGCTCTATCAACACTAGCCTACTATCATCATGTTTGTGACAATGTGTTGACAAGAATTCCAACTCAAACCAATACTTTGAGATATTAATTCCTTCAATTCTTCAAAGACTGCTCATGACATCTCAAATTCCAACAATCTCCCCCTTTGGAATTGTTGGCAACACTATTGGAACTTCAACACTTTCAACTCCAGCTTGCAGCTCTTCCAAGTTCTTTTCAATACTCACTTGGAACCAATTCTGAAATTCTGAAATAACAACCGTGCATTTTCAACAATCTTCTCCTAGCTTTCATAGCATAACATCTCTCCTTGCTATCATAGCATAACATCTCTCCCCCTTTGACAACAAGTCCAAAGGGACCAAACCGAGGAGCGAATAGGATATTCAATGAATGCATTGCTCCCCCTTTCAAGCACAACTCCTACGGTTTAGGAGAGTGAGTAACTCCTAACTTTTTCCGGAGATACTCGAAGACTTCCTTTGGCAGAGGTTTCGTGAAAATCATCTCAAATTCTTTCGTCATTTCTTCAGCAAAATTCCTGCACATCTCCTCATGCATAGCTTTCAACCAACTTTTATCGAGACTGGCTTCAGCCACAGTCTTGGGTTCAATGGTGGACACAAGTGAGTAATTGCTAACTACACTTTGTCTAGTTTGAACGCCTGCCTTAGGATCTCCAATGATTTGATCCTTAGGGTGTTGCTCTACCCAAGTACTGTGCTTCTTAGGTGAAGTATCTTCTGAGTCATCCTTTGATTTCTCAGAATCATTAGATTCAGCCATCTCATCATCAATCTCACTCGAGTCCTCATAAACTGGACTGTCATAATGAGTTCCATTCTTGGATTCATGGTTTTCATCAATTCTCACATCAGCACTTTCTATGATTTTTCTGGTTCTTTTGTTAAGACACCTATATGCCTTGCTAGTAGAGGAGTAACCCAGAAATATACCTTCGTCAGCTCTTTCTTCAAATTTGCCCGGATTTTGTTCGAGCCGCTTGATGTAACACTTGCTGCCGAAGACTTTGAAGTGCTTGACTGTTGCTTTTCTTCCAAACCATAGCTCATAGGGAGTTTTGTCTTCATGTGGCCTGATCAAGCATCGATTTTGAATGTAGACAGCCGTATGAATTGCCTCTTTCCAATACTTGTCAGCCATCTTGCTTTCACTTAGCATCGTACGAGCCATCTCTTGTACGGTGCGATTCTTCCGTTCCACAACTCCATTTTGCTGTGGAGTTCTAGGTGCTGAGTACTGTCTTTGAATGCCATGATGTTCACAATATTTAGTGAACTCTTCAGATGTGAACTCGCCTCCACGATCAGACCTTAAAATCTTGATGCGTTTTTCCAATTGATTTTCAACCTGTGCTTTAAACACTTTAAAACGATCAAGTGCTTGATGCTTATGCTTAAGAAACAATACCCATGTCATACGAGTATAATCATCAATGCATAACATGAAATACTTATCTCCATTGGTGCTTTGAGTTCGCATCGGTCCACAGAGATCAGTGTGCACTAGCTCAAGAGGTTTCTTTGAATGATGCTCCTTTGACTTGAACATAACCCTCGTTTGCTTTCCCTTTTGGCAAGAGTCGCAAATAGGATTGGAAGGCTTTTCAACTTTAGACATGCCTCTTACAGCCTTTGAATTGCAAATCTTTGACATGTTATCAAAGCTTAGATGCCCAAGGCGTTTGTGCCACAACCAACTTTCCTCTGTCCGACTCATCAAGCAGGTCTTTTCAGCTCCATCTGACAATGTATAGAGATTTCCAGCAGTTCTTGATCCAGTTGCCACTGTTTTGCCTGTTGCTACTCTTCTTGATGGCAAACCCATTCTTTGTGAAGATAACTTCATGACCCTTGTCACAGATCTGGCTCACACTAAGCAGGTTGTGTCTCAATCCAGACACATATAAGACTTCTTCAGATCTGATCTTGTTTGCCATAAGCTGAATAACACCTTTTCCGCAGATTTTGGCACCATCATTGTTGCCAAACTTCACTGAACCGCCTTCATAGTGCTGTAATTTGATGAATTTCTCTTTATCACCAGTCATATGGCTTGAACAACCACTATCAAGGACCCATGGTGCTGTCTTCTTTTGTGCATTGAATGCCGTTTGCACAATGAGAGATTCTTTGAGACTTTCTGCACTTTGCTTTGCTCTCCAAGCCTTGACTAACTTGGGTTTCTTTTCAACCTGAAATTTGTTAGCAATATGCAACCTACAATCCCTAGCCAAGTGTCCATAATTATGACACATATAGCACTCAATTTTGTGGCTACTTAGGATTGAAAAAGGATTCCTAGTCACAAATGGGCTGTTTCTTACATAGAATTTGCAATCAGCTCTTTTATGTCCAAACATATTACAATGAAAGCAATAACCATAGAATTTGTATCTTCTTTGTGGCTGGTTAGTCTTCATTACCTTTCTAACAGGAATGGACTCCTTTCTAGGTTGAGTGGGCTTCATAGAGTTAGAAGGTGCAGTGACTTGCTTCACAAACTCTTTCTTTTTAGGAGGTGCAATCTTAGAGGATTCACCTTTCTCAAATCCTAGACCAGATCTGAAGTGGGCTGGTCTTTGAACTTTCAGTAGTTCATTGAGTTTCATAGTCCCTTCAATCGCTTGGAGCGCTTTGAGTTTTTTGCTATTTTCCAAATTTTCAGCCTTTGCTCTAGCGATCTCAGTTTCAAGTTTCATAGCCTCTTCCTTTTTGATACTTATTTGGTTTTCAAGGACTTCTACCATTCTTTTATATTCTTCTACTTGAGTTTTCAAAAAAATAATAGAACTTTCAGATTCATGGAGAAGTTTCAGATTTTTCTTACTTGATTTGCGTTCCATGCTTAGCTCCTCAAGTGCGGCTATGAGTTCCTCTTCAAGATTGACTTCAGCCTCCTCATCCTCTTCCGGATCTAGCTCTTCTTCTTCTTCAACAGTGACCATGAAGAGAGCTTCGGTTGATTCATCATCGTCTGAAGTTTCAGACGTGCTGTCATCTTGTTGACATAGAAAGTTTTTAGCTTTGCCCCTTTTTCTAAAATTTCTATTTCCTTTACTCTTTTCAGCATAAGAGTCATTATCATTGTCTTCTTTTAGCGGACACTTCGCAGCAAAGTGACCAACACCTCCACAATTGAAGCATTTAAAGGGTAGCTTCCCTTTGTACTTGCCAATGCTTCCTTTCTTCAACTTTCTAACAAATTGAGCCTCAAGCTCATCATCATCAGAATCAACATCATAACCAGCAGTCTCTTTTGCCTTTTTCTGAACTTTGAAGGCCGCTTCTTTATCAGATGAAGACGTCTTTCCTATGCGCATCTCATAGGCAGTTAGAGAACCATGTAATTCATCCATGGAAAATGCATTCAGATCTTTGGCTTCTTCGATGGCTGAGACTTTTGAATCAAACCGGGGAAGAAGAGATCTTAGAACCTTTTTGACGATGACCGGCTCTTTAATCTCTTCCCCTAGTCCACGAATGTCATTCGTGACTTCATTCACTCGTTGCATATATGAGTCAACATTCTCGCTTTCCTCCATGCGAAGAGATTCAAATTGAGAGCGATGAGTTTGCAATTTGGCTTCTTTAATCTTCTCATCACCTTCATGTATGCTTTGCAACTTGTCCCAAATTTCCTTGGCTGTTTTGCATGTAATTACTTTGACAAGCTCGCTGTCCACAAGGCCACTAAAGAGTGCATTCTGCGCCTTGGAGTCGTTGTCTGCCAACTTCTTCGATGCTGTATCATTGGGTACGGTGGCAGCATTGTAACCGGCTCTGACAGCCTCCCAAACATCATAGCCAAGAGATTTGATGAAGGCTTGCATCCTAATCTTCCAAAAGGAGTAATTAGAACCATCAAACAGAGGTGCTTTCATATTCCCTGTATTGACTGCCATGTGATTTGACAAGAGATCACCCTTAGCGTATTAAACTGATCAAGGGAGCCTCGCTCTGATACCAATTGTTGGATACCGCGATCACTGAGAGGGGGGGGGGGTGAATCAGTGATTTCTAAAAACAGGTCCAATTCAACAACAAAACAAGTCAAACCACACAATGACACCAGATTTAACGTGGTTCACCAAAAGGCTACGTCCACGGATCAAAACCGTCCGAACACCGATCCGGTACAGGTCTGAATATATTTAGTCGCTACAACGACAAAGAGCACCAACCCTTAGTTTCAGATAGCACCAACTATCTAGGAAGCACCTACTCCCTTGAGTTTCAGATAGCACCAACTATCTAGGAAGCACCGACTCCCTTGAGTTTCAGATAGCACCAACTATCTAGGAAGCACCGACTCCCTTTACAATTTATCTGCACCCACAGATAGGATCACCAAACCCCAGACACCAAGCACCAACTTGATGTTCTACAGAACAAGAATAGAAACCTTTTTCTATAGACCTTCCCCTCTACAATCTCTCTCTCTCAATCCCTTACAAATTGAAATTAAAGCATAAACAGAGAGACACTTAACTCATGGACGAATCACCATCTTCTAGAGCATATCTTCGTCCACAATTGCTGTAGAAAGATGCAGCACAACAGCACACAGCAACAGCACCAGCACACAGCACACTCTTCTCTCTTCTCTTCTCTCTTTTCTCTTCTCTTCTGGTGTCTTTTTAGAACGACCCATACATGCCTTTATATAGGTTATAGTAACCCTTAATTGTATTTAAAACAGGCTACAATTCGTTTAGAAAGAGTCCCAAACGAATTAGATAAGAGTGCTGAATTTTCGTGCTCAACTTCTAATTCTACGCAACTCTGGTTCCCGTGCTCGGTCGACATCCTGGCTTGCTCGGTCGACCGAAGACACTGACTGGAAAACAGACAATTTCGAGCTCGGTCGACATCCTGGGGTCCCGGTCGACCGAAGACACACTGTGTCACGAAAATAACTGAGAGGTGCCTTTTTCTGTTTCTGCAGGTTTCTTCTTGCTCGGTCGACCGCATGAAGAGCCCGGTCGACCGCGTGCTCTGCTTCAGGAATTCTGAATTCCTGACTGTTTCACTTCTGTTTCTTCTTTTCAGCTCTATCAACACTAGCCTACTATCATCATGTTTGTGACAATGTGTTGACAAGAATTCCAACTCAAACCAATACTTTGAGATATTAATTCCTTCAATTCTTCAAAGACTGCTCATGACATCTCAAATTCCAACAATATGTTGCTGGTTTTATCTTCTAGATAAATTGTTTTACTGATCATGATGACTGAGATCGAGGACATGGATCTTGGATTGGGTTTTATAGCCTTCTGGATAGTTGATCCCTGCGTCAAGTGGGTCAAAAGTTTTTGAAACCTATCCTAGAGGCCCACCCTATTTCCAACATTGACCAAGAATCTTTGAGCAGTCTTTCTTCTTGGCATTTGTAGCCTTTTGAGCTTCCAGGGGAATTTTATGGTAGTGAAAGGGACCACGTACCATCTCGAGGCAAAGTTTTGAAGATGACATTAGGGATGTGGATTTGGGTTTTGACCTTGTGACCTAACAGGCTGTATGTGGCAGGTTAGGGGGTCGGGTTTGGTTTTGATCGTGTGACCCAACAAGCTGTATGTGGAATGCTGGGGGATCAGGTTTTGGTTTTTGGTTTTGGTCTTGTGACCTAACAAGCTGTATGTGGCAAGTTAGGGGACCAGGATTTGGTTTGATTTTTGTGGAATGTCAATTTCAAGATTTTGGCTCAATTTGGTATATGAGGCTGGATGGTTTGTTTTTTGGAAGCTCATGGGGCTTGGAATTCTCTTTGTATGGTTGAATCAACTCAAAAGAGGCATGGAACCATTTTTGTATGCTCTTGGTAAGAGGGATTTCTCTTTGACTAAAAGCCCAAAATTTCTTTTTTTTTCGTGTGCCTAGGTGGTCAAACCTGGCTCATATGGGCTAACCCATGGGACCTTAAGCTTTTGAAATGGCTTAGATCTCATATGGTGTCATTTTTGTAAAGAATATCCAAAAATATCTCATTTGGATAGAGAATATCTAAGAATATCTTTACTTGGAGAGAATCTCTCATGTTCCCTTTATTTTGGGATGGGATATCTCAAGATATCTTTCTTTTGGGAAAGAATCCTTCATTGATCCTATCTTTTAGGAGAAAATCTCTCATTGATTTCTTTTTAGGAGAGAATCCCTCAAGATATCTTTCTTTTGGGAAAGAATCTTTCTAATCTCTTTCTTTTGGTAAGGTTACTAATTAGTAACACTTACCTCTTTCTTCTTTCCTTCTTTGGTTTGCTCTCTTCTATAAAAGCAAGGAGGAGGTTGGATCTCTTGCTCTTATTACTTTCTTTTGCAATAATCTCAAGAGGGCTTCAAGACCAAGAGCTTCTTCTTCTTCAAGATCTTCAAGACTTTTCTTCTTCTTCTCCATCAATGGCTTCAAGTAAGTTCCCGTTTTCAAGAAAACTCCATTGTAGGAAAAATAAAAAGTTCTTTCTCTCTTTTTTTGTTTCTTTCTTTTTCTTTTCTTTTTCTTTTCCACGTGTTTTCTTTTTTTTTTACATGTGTTTTCTTTTTGGCCTTTTTTTTTTTGCATTTTTTTTGTTCCTTTTGTGGGCCGTACGGACAGATCCGTATGGATCTGGCCGTACGGCCACGTGGCCTGTGGGCCATCCCCCCCTTTTTTTTCTTTCCCTCCCCTTTTTTTTCGAGAAAGTTTCTTTTCTTTTTTTTTTCTTTCGCTCATCATGATAATGCCCCTTCTCTTTTTTTTTTTTGGCAAATCTAGATGTTCATGCAAGCATTCAATTGTAAATTAAATTTGTAGCATGATGTGATAGCATACCTGAAAGTTTTCGCAAATTTGGGAATTTGGAGCTTGCAGTGATGTTGAGCCCTTCCTGATTTTACGGAGACTTTGAGGTTTCGAAAGTTTGGAGTTTCGAAGCTCGCAGCAATGTTGAGCCCATCTTCAAGCTTTCTATTTCTTTCTGGATAGTTCCTTTTCTTCGGAATTGCCCCGTCATCATGTCAAAATTTCGCCAGATTTTTTTTTAGTGAGATTCTGTCATTTTGATGTTTGATCTTTTTCTTTTCCATCCTTTGCAGGTGGTTCCTCCAGAACGAACAAGGGTAAAGAGCCTGCTACAAGCGCTCCTCGTCGATCTGCTAGATCTTCTAATCAGGCCGTTCAGCAGGCCTTTGAGAAGGTCCAGTATGTTGAGAGAAACCTGGAAGAATGTGACTCCCTCAACAGAGATAAGATGAGGTAGCGACTGATCACTCTCAAGGGAGAGGAATTCTATAAGATCATGGTAAGCAGTCGTCCATGGGTGATGGAAGATCAGGGGGTTTTGCCCAAGCCTACCTTCTTCTTTGGTGATGCCGTCCCTGATGACATGACATACCAGAGGAGATGTTTTCAGTTTTCTTTCATAGCAGATGGTGAGAAGAAGACTGTTGCTACCCGGTCGACGTTTGATCGCACTGTCTCGATCATGAGCCTTGCCCCCACGTGCTCTAAGAGGGAAGATCCTCCAAGCTGGGTGAGAAGGACAAATGTAATCAAGACCGGGGTTTTTGTTGGCGGTTCTCCTGGATATACGGAGAGGTCACCTGTTGACATGGACCTGTTGTTGCCATCTAGCGGCTACCAGGGTTCTGATTATCCGTCGGTCGATTTGAGACCGGTGGGCCTTGGTATTTTTAGCGGTGACGGCAGCAATTGGATCAAGTCTTTTCGACTCCGTGGCCATTTCAATGCTGATTCCGAATGGAAGTCGTGGACTGATCGCGTCCTGCTGATTGGAGGCGCCGTTTTGAAGGAAGCCGGGATTTTTGATGCGGTCCGTGCCTTTAGGGAGACCGTGATCTTTTCCGACGAGGCCTTCATGGCTATGCTGGAATCATTCCTCCCACAAACCAATACGTTCGTTGTGACGAATGGCGAGATTGGTTTTTCTTTGAAGGAGCTGAGCGCCATTACTGGATTGCCCATCCTCGGCAAACTCTATGAGGAGTTTATGCCGATTGACAGCGTCCTTGAGGGGCAGTCTGAGGAGTTCAGGCTTCTGTACTTTCAGCTCGTCGCCTTCTATGATTTTTTGAAGGAGAAGGAGGGTTTGAAAGTTAGATCCAGCAGTTGGAAGAGTTCTAACTCTTCATTCCCCAACTTTTCTGATAGCAGGGAGTCTTTTAATAGTGTGACCCAAGAAGCCAGGGCCAGGATCCAAGTTCGAAGAAGATCTTGGCCATGCAAGAAGAGTTGAGAGATTTCTGTACAAGTACAAATGCCATATGTCCAGACATTGCATTGCGGAGAGATCTCGCTGTTTACCTCACTTATTGGCTTGGTGAGGCTCTTTTTGCTGGAGGAGATGGAACGCACATCAGGCCGCATTGTATTTTTCTGGCTTGTCAGATGGCGTTTGGAGAGCAGCTTGCTTTGGTGCCAGCTCTTTACTCCTACCTGTGTATCGAACTGCAGGCTGCTGCTTTTTTGGTTCGGCTTGGGCTTCCCATGAATAGGGTATTTTCAGCCCACATCTTTTATTCGTGGTACGTGTACCACTGTCCTGGCTTCCACCGGCTGGGTGCTGCATAGGATGATGATCCTCTGATGATTCGACTGGCTAAGGGCAAAGCCGTGTCCGAATCACTTTTGTTTGCCCGCATGAGGATCCGACGGTTCAGGGACGTCGAGATGGGGCAGTCTTCAGTGAAGCTTTCTCCGGAGTTGCGGAAGAAGGCTTTTGATTTTGGTGCCTCCCGAGACTCTACCAGGGCGGGGTTAGGAAGGCATTATTCCTTGACGAATACAGAGAGAGAGTGGCTTTTCAGCATACGTGTCGGCACGATGGTGTACCGTAGATATCTTTTCGTCGACATCTAGCCGTATGTACCCTCTCGCTTTGCTTTGCAGTTGGGCTTTTCTCAAGGCGTTGTAGGAGCGCCTTCAAGCATGGTGAAGCGCTTTGGAGGTTTACAGGACGGGAGAAATACATGGGCTTTCTATAGTGTTGAAGATACTACAGCCATGATTTCTTATCCTGTGTTGCTGACTTCCCGGATTGCCGGCTTTGCGAAGTGGTTCGCAGAGAGCTTTTCGGCATATCGGGGGCTTTCCAAGAAGGAGCTTGATGTGAAGCTGGCATCTGGAAAGGGCCTTGGAAAGTCGGATGGCGTCCGGCGAGAGGAAGTTTAGGCCTTCATATCTAGAGAGAAGCACAAGATAGGCTTTCTCGGTGACCAGGGCGTCATTGGTTCTGAAGCTGTTCGAGAAATACCTGATGAGGCTTTAGAGCAGCTAGAACAGGAGGAAGCCGAACTTGGTGCTTAGATGCAAGCGGCACAGAGGCAAGCTTCCGTGGAGTTTACTCGCAAGAGTAGACCATCCAGTGAGGAGTCAAGTGGGAAACCTGACTCTGACAGCGGGGCAGGTTCCTCCAAGAAGCGAGCCCGCAGGAGTAAGAGGAGGAGGAGTCATCATCGTAGCAAGGGGCAGCATGAGGACTCTCCTGACTTGGAAGTTCCTCTTTCTATCAATGAGGTTGTGCCAGTGGATGCTGACGAGCCTCCAGAGAAGAGAAGCCGAGAAGAAGAGACCGTCGGTGAAGGTATGATTCTTCCTTTTTCTCTTTCCATTTGTTTTCATGGGATTTTTCCATGTTCTGATTTGCTTCTTGTTTCTGCTTTTCTTTTTTTTTTTAGCAGAGGAAGACTTGGTGATGCCTGAGGTTCTAGTCGATGAGGTGGTGACGGATCCTGTCGTGGCACCTGAAGAAGAATCGAGGGACTCTAGAGTGAATCCAGAATCTCCAATTCATACGACTTCTTTTTTTTTTTTTTGCTTTCTTTCTTCTTTTTTTGTCTGTGACTTGGTTTGCTAACACATTTCTTGCCAGCTGA
This sequence comes from Litsea cubeba, assembly GCA_012931725.1. Lineage (NCBI taxonomy): Eukaryota > Viridiplantae > Streptophyta > Magnoliopsida > Laurales > Lauraceae > Litsea > Litsea cubeba. The sequence goes on from CM022952.1 coordinate 48,180,126, forward strand.
CTTGCCACAGGATTCCGATGACTTTGAACCATCGATGGATGCAAATGTTGATGATGCTTCCGATGAGTTCATGGAGGAAGAAAGTGTTCCGCCAGTCGTCGAAGAAGGTATTTTGTAGTTATAACCCTGATAATGATTTTCAAACAGGATCATATTCATACCTTTTTGTGTTTCTTTGGCAGGTTTTGAAGTGACAGAGGAGGGTCCGTCGGTTCCTTCAGAACCAGAGTAAGGGATGCTAGCGGTTGATCCAGAGGTAGAGACTCCTGGGACCAGTTCTGACAATGTTGAGGAGATACCTCGTGCTGAGATTCCTTCCCGAGCAGGAGCAGCTTCAACTGGAAAGAGTTCTTTTGTTACTCTTCCAACAGATGATGACATGAGCAGCCGACCAACGGAGTTGGGCGAATCTTCAGCTGGGCCATCTCTTCTTTTTGCGAAGAAGGTGGTGGTGCGAGTTCTGAGCTCTTGGATTGAGACTCTGCTTTCTGGGCACTTAGATGCCGGATTTGGGATGATCCAGCATGTGCGTGAGATTCTCGGTGATGCTGAAGAGGCTGGTCTAGATGTCACAAGTGCCAGGGCGATCGTTGAGAGGATCATTGAGCTGGGTGACAGGTGGTTTGAGACCATTGGTTTTCCTGATGACCAGTTCTTCAAGGAGATGTTCCTGGACCCTGCGAATATGGCTCAGTCTAACCTGAATGAGGCTACAGAAAGCAGGAAGCAGGGAGTCCGAGAGAAGAACTTAGAAGAGCTAAACATCATTGGGCTGACACATGACCTGAACATCCTTGATAGGGAGGTCGATGAGGCCAGGAGACGTCTTGAGCATCTGCAGGCACAAGTCGCTGCCAAGTGGACTGCAATACCAGAGGCTCGTGAGAGGGAGACTGCTCTGATTCACCGGGTTGCAGATGCCGATCGGGTTCTTAGAAGGAAGTCTGATGAGAACAAACAATGGCGAATTGCTCGAGATAAGTTTCCTGGTGCGAAAGAAGGGGTACAGTCCACTCCAGCATCTCATGGAAAATTTCTGAAAAAGCGTGCCTTGGAATCCTTGACGGCTGAGGCCAAAAGTTTGCTTAAGGAGCTGAACTCTTGGCTGGAGACCATTTTTGATTGAGCTCCTAATTTTGTAGCAGAAACTAAACTTCTCTCTTTTTTTCTTTAGTACCACTTCTATTTTTTGGTACTTTTCTCCTTTTTTTTTGTAGTGCTTGTGAACACTTTGTTTTTTTTGGTACCACATGTATTTTTTTTGGTACTCCTTTTTTTTTGGTAGTGCTTGTGAACACTTTCTTTTTTTTTTTTTTGGTAGCACATGTATTCTTTTTGGTACTCTTTTTTTTTTGTTATCCCTACGCATACTTGAATCTTTTTGTGATAAAAGTAATTGCTAAATGGGATTTGATCAAAAGCTTGTCATTTTGTGAAAATCTTTTGTCAAATGATTGTTTTGGCATGGAAGCCATATTTTTGCTTGTGGCATGGAAGCCAATTTTGGCATGAGAGCCAGCTTTTTTTTTTGTGTGGCATTGATAGCCGAGTTTTTTTTTGTGTGGCAGCTATAGCCAGTTTTGGTGGCATTGATAGCCGAATTTGTGGCATTGATAGCCGGGGTTTTTGAAAGCCAATTTTTTGTTTGTGGCATTGATAGCCGGTTTTGTTTTGGTGGCATTGATAGCCGGTTTGTGGCATTTATAGCCTGTTTTGGTGGCATTGATAGCCGGTTTTGGCGGCATTTATAGCCGGTTTTGGTTTGGTGGCATCTATAGCCTGTTTGGTTTTCAAAAATGCAAGTATCGACTAAAAGTCGCCTCCCTGCTGAATGTTCTTGCAAGTATCGATGGAATGTCGCCTCCTTGCTCATTCGGTTGCGAGTAACGATGGAATGTCGCATCCTCGCAGATTTGGGTGCAAGTATCGATGGAATGTCGCATCCTTGCTTTTCAAAAATTTTGGTTTTGCGGGTACTGACTTGATGTCGTTTCCCCATGATTTTTGAAATTTGTGGTTTTCTCGAACCTTTGGGTTATGGATATCAACTGAAATGTTGCGTCTCCATGGTTTTGGATTTTGCAAGTATTGACGAAATGTCGCTTCCCTGCGATTTTGGAAGTGTCGAACATGGTTCATATGCTTCCGATTTGTGCGAGTATCGACTAAGCGTCGCTTCCTCGCGGTTTTTTGAAAAACCATTTTTTTTTTTGTTTAAAGACACGAGGGTCATAAGCTTTGACCTAAAACCATTTTGGCGGTAAAAGGCAGGTGGACTAGGGTAGAAATCCCTGAATCCGGATTTTGTTTCAAACGATGAATTTTGGGTTCAAGGGTTGAAAATTTCGGTCAAGTTAGGGAAAGGTTCCTAAACTTGGTTTTTTTTTTTTTAACAATGAAACGATGGAAGTAAGCATTGTTTAAATTTCTAGAAATTTCAACATTTGACATGAAAATTCTAAAAAAGGGTGGGTTTAGCGAGCGTGTACCTGGAAACCGGTTTTGGCCGTACAGGCATTGCTCTTACCCAGTTGGGTAAGTCTTCAAGGGTAGTACCGCTTTTAGAACTTGCCGTTGATGGGCAGCATACATCTGTCACCTTCCATGTTTAGGAGTGCATATGCGCCGTTGGAGAAAACCTTGTCGGTGACGTAGGGTCCCTCCCATTTTGGCTCAAATTTGCCTTTGGACTTGTGAGCGAAGACCATTGGTCTTTTTACCGCAAGAACCATGCCTGACCTTTTTATCGAAAGATCCTGCCATGCGTGCTTGGTAAAGTTCAATGCTTTGTTGAGCTTCGAGCCGTCTCTCATCGAGATTGTCCAGCTCATGGAGTCGCAATTTGACATTGCTTTCTTGAGTCATGTCATTTTGCAAGGATACCCTCAAGGAAGGAATTTGTACTTCCAAGGGCACGACAGCTTCGCATCCATAGACCAAGGAGAATGGTGTGCTATGGGTTGGTCCTCGAACGGTGGTTCGATAGGCCCACAAAGCTTCAGACATTTTGTCGCTCCAGTCTCTTTTATGACTAGAGACCATTTTTTTGAGGATTTTGCAGAGTGTCTTGTTGAAAGCTTCTGCTAACCCGTTTGCTGCCGGATTGTATGGAGTCGAAGGACAGTTTTGGATTTTGTATTTGTCGCAGAACCTGTAGAATCGATGATCCCGGAATTGTGGTCCGTTATCATGGATGAATCTTTTGGGTATGCCGAAGCGACAAATGATGTTGGTGCGCAGGAACTGAAGGACTGATGAGGCCTTCATTTCGTTGAATGCAAATGCTTCTGACCACTTGGAGAAATAATCCGTAGCGGCGAAGATGAAGCGATGACCTTTGCTCGAAGGGGGAGAAATAGGACCTATGATGTCCATACCCCAGGCTTCGAAAGGCCATGAGATCGCTGTAGGATGCAGCCATTCTGGAGGCATGTGAATGTAATCTCCATGAATTTGGCATTGTTGGCAGCGCTTAGCAAATTGCATTGCGTCAGCTACCATGGTAGGCCAGTAATATCCTAACCTTTTTATCTGATCATAAAGCTTGGGACCAGCCTGATGAGCTCCGCAAAGACCAGCATGAACTTCTTTGAGTGTTTCTTCAGCCTCTTGTTGTGACAAGCAGCGTAGAAGTACTCCGTTGAAGGATTTCCTATAAAGGATTTTTGAAGGAATATTCAAATGAAAGCTTGGGGTTCGCCTTTGGGTGCTTACCCGTTCTTTTGGATCTTCAGGTAGGATTCCGAACATAATGTAATCAATGAACGGATCCCTCTAGTCGCCGATTGAAGTTTGAAGGATTGAAATCCTACTTCCAACCATTTGGTGGCATTCAGCAACAGCTTGGTGTGTGTTAAGAGGAGGAAGGATTCTTCTTTCGCACACTGTGATTTGCATGTTTTCCCCTTCCTGAATTGCCATGGATGCGGCAAGTCCAGCTAGGGCATCTGCACGTATGTTTTCACCTCTACGAATGTGGGTGATGTGATAGATGTCAAACTTTTGCAGAAGCGATTGTGCTTTGTTGTAGTAAGGCAGCAAATCTGGCTTCCTGACTTCAAATTTCTGATTCATCTGGTTGACGATCAGTTGAGAGTCTCCAAAGACTTCCAGCATGGTGATACAGGATTCGATGGCGAGTTCCAATCCTAAGATCAGAGCTTGATATTCAGCTGCATTGTTTGTGCATGGTTCCAGTAGCGAGAAAGCGTGTGGAATCATGTATTTGTCGGGGCTAACAAAGAGGATGCCAACTCCCGAGATCAGCTGTCTTTTTTCATTCGTCCTGGTTGCACCGTCAAAGTACATGTCCCAGGAGGCACTTTGTGAGAAAGTCTCCACATTGTAGACTGGTTCGTCTGGGAGATCATCTCTGAGTGGAGAATCTTTAGGCAATGGATGCTCTGCGAGGAAGTCCGCTAGAGCTTGCCCTTTGATTGCCTTTTGTGGTACATACCTAATATCAAATTGTGACAGAAGGATGGACCATTTTGCCAGTCGAGCGTTGAGAGAACCTGCCTTTGTGACAAGGACCTTCAAGAGGTTGACCCTCGAGACCAGGTATACTGTGTTGGAAAGCAAGTAGTGACGCAGCTTTTGTACGGCGAACATCACTACAAGGCATTCTTTTTCGACTGGAGAGTAGCGATGCTCTGCACCTACTAGCATGCGGCTGAGGTAATATAGAGCAGCTTCTTTTCTTTTATCATTTTCTTATGCAAGCAGAGCTCCCAAAGAGTGATCAAGGGCTCTTGTGTACAAGATGAATGGTTTTCCAGTGGTAGGAGCAGCTAACACTGGAGGTTTTGTCAGGTATGACTTGTTGTCTTGGAAAGCAGCTTCACAGTCAGCATCCCAGACAAAGTTTACACCTTTTTTCATCAACCGGGAGAATGGACGGCATTTCCCCGAAAGATTGGAGATGAACCATCTGATGTAGGCCAATCTCCCTTGAAGCCCTTTGAGTTCTCTCAAGGTTCTTGGAGAGGGCATTTCTAGAATGGCTTTGACTTTTATGGGGTCAAGTTCTATTCCAGGTTTCCGAACTAAGAATCCGAGGAACTTACCCGACGAGACGCCGAAGAAGCATTTCAAAGGATTCATCCGCAGTTTGTGTTTGCGAAGCCGAAGGAAGACTTCTCGAAGGTCTTCGAGGTGATCTTCTTTTCTTTTGCTTTTGACGGCGAGGTCATCAACGTAACATTCAACTGTCTTGTGCTGCATATCTTGGAATATTTTCATCATAGCCCTCTGATATGTGGCACCAGCATTTTTTAGACCAAATGGTATGACAGTGTAGCAATACATGCCAAATGGGGTCCGAAAAGATGTATGTTTTTCATCTTCAGGATGCATCTTTATCTGATTGTAGCCAGAGAAACCATCCATGAATGTCATTCGCTCGAATCCACAGGTATTATCGATCATTACCTCTGGTATGGGGAGCGGAAATTCATCTTTAGGGCATGCGCCATTCAGGTCTCTATAGTCAATACAGACCCTGATCTGCCCGTTTTTCTTTGTCACGGGAACAATGTTGGCCAACCATTCAGGATGTTGTTCCTCACGGATGAAGCCGACGCTTTTGAGTTTTTGAACTTCTTGTTCAATTTTATCCATCACATCTGGACGGAATCTTCTTTGGCCTTGTTTGACAAGCTTGATATCTTCTTGAAGATTGAGTTTGTGAACCGCTATTTTGGGGTCTAAGCCTGGCATTTCAGCGTAAGACCATGCAAACCAATCAACGAACTCATGAAGAAAGGCGATATACTCGGGTAACTCATCATCCTTTATATTCTTGCTTATGAATACAGGACGTGGGTTATCTGGTGTTCCCAAGTCTATCTTTTGAACAGGATCTTCTGTTGGAAGGTTCGAAGGTGGTTCCTCCACAATATTTTTGGAGGCCTCTAGCTCAACGAAACCTTCTGGGGTTTCAAAGGCATTTCCAGACCAAGGTTTTGTTCCTTTCCACGGGTCTTCTTGATCGGTAATTTTCCCCAGGCTTGCTATGAGATGATCCCAATCGCCTGTTGAAACCGGGTTGAAGTAGGCTACTTCTTTTGGAGATGAGGGTTCTTCTGGGTCAGAAGTCCACACGTCTGTGCCATCGGACAACTCCTCTTCATTTTCGGAGAAATCGTGCCAATTGGATGAGCTTCCTGGATCTTTGTCAGGTGACTCATCAAAGACATATCCAGGGAGATCGATGTCTTCATGGACTTGGGATGTTGAGGCTTGGTCAGTATATTTACTTTTAAGCCTTTGTGTCAACTGTCTCAAGGGAGTGTCAGGATCATACCCTAACCCGTGTGAAGACTTTTCTACATAGCCATAGAGACTCCAATCTTCCAGCTGGCTTTTGGTCAAGACGGGCCCCAATGGCGTGAGAATACCGCGTCCTTCTCCCAAACCGACTGGGTTTTGAGCGTCATAGCCCATTTTCTTCATAATAGCTTGTGCCACAGAACTGTATAAGGATAGTTGAGGCATACCTTTATTTTGGAAAGGTTCAAGCATGGAATTTGATGAAGAAGCATCCGATCTATGGAAGAAGATCGGCTTTTTTTTTGCTGAAGTTGCTGGAACAACAAAGGAAGCTGACGTAGGATCTTCTATGTCAGAAGTTGTCTCCATTGGAGTGAGAGCAGGCTGAACTTGCTGAATGTCAGCTTGGCTTGACAATGCGTCATCTTCTGGCTCTGAATCCGAGTCCGTGTCTTGCATGATAGACACGAAAGAGACAACAAATTTGCCCCCAGACTTTTGCTTTGCCTTCTTCACTTTAGTTGTGATGACCAAAGGCTTTGAAGGTTTGAGGGAGATGATGAAGGGAGTTTGAATGCTCTCTTCAGATTTACCGGATGATTTGTTTTCTTCCTGTGATTGTTGAGGAGCTTTACCTTTATCTTTCTGGAGATTTTCGACAAAGGATGCTGTGTGCTTATCCTCTTCTTCTTTTTCACCTTCATACATCTGTGAGTCTGCGAAGTGGACTTCATTACCTTTGAAGGGTTTTCTATCCGCAAAGACTCGATGTATCATGCCGTCGTCGCCAACAAACTTGATGCATTGATGTAGAGTTGAAGGGACAACACCATTCTCGTGGATCCAAGGACATCCGAGAAGGATGTTGTAGCATGAAGGGGTTTTTATTGCATACACAGTGACCTCAGAGATAAGATCACCGATCTGCAACTTGAACCTGATTTTGCCAGTAGGCCTTTGAGTACTCCCATCGTATCCAAAGATAGATACAGATGTGTGGCTCAGCTTGCTGGGTGGGATGCCCAACTCTTCGAGAGCCGATGTGGAGATGAGGTTGAGTGCAGAACCTGGGTCGATCTGAACTCTGTGCATAGGCATTTCCTTGATATACCCTGTGAAGTACAGGGGTCGGTTATGCCTGGTTTCACCAAGTAGGAGGTCGTCCTTTGTGAAGGCGATGGTTGCACTGGCTGCTTTTTTAACCGAGAGGCATTCAATGCATGATCCCTCAGTTTTCTTCTTTTCTCCCTTTGAGGAGGCTTCTGAGTTTTTGACCCGGTAATCCATTTCAATTTGGAGGACTTGCGGGGCATGTTTGTCGACATCCTCATTCAGCTTTTGTAATTCCGAGATGAGATTATCACGAGTGTGCGGAGACATTCGCAACAAATCTAGGATGTGCAGATGTGCAGGTATGTGCTTGAAGTGTTTAATCAAGTCATACTTGAAAGCCTCCTTACGGCCTGCATGTTCATCATTGTTGCCACTAGGGGCGCTTACAACATCTTTTCCCGAAGGATTTACATATGTAAAGGAAGATTGGTTGTAATTTTGTGGTAGTCCCGGCCAGAGCGGGTGCCTCTACCAACTTCGAAAGCTTCTTGAGAAGGGTCTTCGTTTGGAAGATTATCTTCAGGATCAGGAGGCTGTCGTTTTTCATTTGCTGAGGATGAATCAGCAGCAGAGTTGCCATCCTCAGTGATTGTGTTGCACGGAGTATTTTCTGGGAACAAGTCCTGAACAGCATCCAGCAACCTTTCTTCTTCGTTGACTAATTTATCATCCCAAGCATCAATAGCTGGGAATTCTTCTGTCAGGAAGGGTGTGAGCTTTGAAGTCACAGTCTCAGGAGAAGAAACCTGAGAGGGTGTCATCTCAGTGAAAGTCACGTGAGACGAGGTGGCTCCAGAAGATACATTGCTAGGCGTCGCCGGAGTGTAAGTGCTCTCATCAGACGATGCTTCGGAAGAGCTATAATCCCGAATTATCACATTACAGGAAGCTCTGACGGGAGACGTTGCCTGATCGGGGTCAGACTCATCCTCGGATGTAAGAGGATCATCTATCCTGCAATTTTCTCCATTTTCAGGAGTTAAGGGAGGATGTACCTGGTGGTCTTCAGGGACTTCAGGCTCTGGGTTGCGAGGAGGCTCGTTGACGCGGTCTTGCTCTTGTTCTAGAGCGAGTCGCTGTAAGATCCTTGCATATTCTTCAAGATCAGGCATGGGAGCCGGATCTTCTTCTTCATCAACTCTTTGTGGCTCAACGTGGTTGATTTCCACTGGAGTAATGAGAGGTGCTGAGTCAGCAGCATTTTCTTGTACAGCCTCTTGGTCTTCTTCATCATCAGACCAGGATCCTTGTGGTTGTAGGGGGTTATACCAGATTACTGGCATAAGATGAGACTCAGGAACCCATTCTTCATCGGAGAGATATTTTCCTGTTTCAAGGGACTCCTCCCACTCATCTGTGTAGTTGGATTCGAATCCATCATCGGTGTCGCTGGACTCGTATCCATCAATGGAGAATCCAACTACCGAATTGCAAGAGTATGATGCCTCCTGCATGGCTTCTTTGAATTGAGGTGGCATGAAATCGCTGAGAGTGAATTTTCTTACCCCCTTTGAAGTCTCTGGAAGGGATATTTTTGTTGCCTCCAGTGAAACGGTAGAGGAAGCCTCTGCCTTTTCTTTGACCTCTAGTTTTGGCTGGATCTTCTCTTGCCGTTTGAGCTTGAGGAAATGCTTCCTAGCCTACCTTCACTGTTGAGCTGTAGGCTTTGTTTTCACGACCTCCCAATTTTCATCTTCCAGGAGATCGGGATGTACCCATATCGGTTGTCCGTCCGGTGTCGGGTAAGGAACCAGTTCCTCGGACTCTTGGATTGAGTTTATCACCTTGAAGGAAGTAGTGATCTTTTTCTTCGGTGATTTTGATGTTTGTCCACATGTCACCATGTTGACGGAGGCATGCCCATAGTTTTTGTCAAAGGTGATGACTCCGTTTTTCCACATCTCGTTTATTTTCTCCCTCACAACGAAGCATTGATTGAGAGGATGCGAGATCATCTGGTGGTATGGACAGTACCGAGGATCGTTGGTTTTGCCAACATCACCCGGTCTTTTTGGTTCAGGCAAGGTGAGCTTGCCGTTTGCCACAAGAGCCCCGAAGATTTCATCAACATCTTCATCAAACGGGTATTTCTTCTCTACTCGTTCTTTGAAGGCATCTGAGAGTTCAGGTCTCTTACCAGCAACTTTATTTTCAGCTTTCTTTGGTGGCTGAGGAGCTGACTTGGTCTGCACATTGAGGACCTCTTTTTTCTTTGGTTTAGAGGTTGCAATGGCGGTTGGCCCTTTTATTGATGATTTCTGACTGTTGAGGTCTTTAATCACCGTTTCAGCTTCCATGGAAGCTTCTAGGAGTTCTCCCAGGTTTTTTGATTTATTGCCGATGATCATGGAGCGGATTCTGGCTCTCATGTTGTTTCGGCAAATGTCGACTAGCGACGCTTGTGGCAATACATCAGAGCATTTGTATGCCATTGCTTTCCACTTGTGAATGAAGTCATATGTTGATTCATTCTCCCCCTGTTTTAGGCTGCACAGCTGAGCCATAGTAGCGGGATGATCCTCACCTTTGAAGTGAGTCAGGAAGCGTGTCTCTAGCATGGCCCAGTTTTGGATTGAGTCCTCTGGCAGAGTGGAGTACCAATCGAAGGCCGTACCTTTTAAGGTACTTGCAAAGAGGCGGATCTTGAGTGCATCTTGATAAGCGATAGCTCCCGTCAGGATCTTGAAGTGGATGACGTGCTGTCTGGCTGATCCTTTCCCCGTATATGTTTGGAGAGTAGGATGCTTGAATTTTGTGGGGAACGGGACCGAGTCCATCCATAAGGGATATGGTGGCTTGATTCCATGCTCCTTGAGTATATCCTCTTCTTTTGCTTTGGCGAGGATACTGTCTACGTCCTTTTTGGTAAGGGCGCGTGACTCATTTTCTTCTCCATTTACCCCATCATCTTGATGATTCGGAGGAGGTAAAATTGTTCGCCTGATTTTGGAAGGCGAGGAGAAGGTTTTCCATCAGAGTTTCAATCCTCTGCTGGCCCTGTTCTAACTGCTGGATGCGGGTGATCACATCTTCTGGAGGTGGATTGCGGGGTGGTGGCTCAGAATTTGTAGCCAAGACATTCATCCTTCGTGATTCGAACGAAGAAACTGTCCTGGTGACTGAGCTGGGGCTCATTCTTTTTGAAGAAGAGCTTGAGGAAGGATCACTCTGTTGTCCTTTGCTTGAAGGAGCAGGGGATTCTTCTAAATGTCTTCTTGTCCTGGAGACGCTGCGGGTCATCGGACGTCGGACATGGATTTTTGTTGCTGATTTTTGGCGCCTTCTGGTTTTTCCAACCATATGGACGGCAACAACTTGGTTGGGTCTTTCTTTTTCGACCCATTTGGGAGAGACTTGAAGTGTAGGAGGCTGGGTCCTTTGCTTCTCCAGTCTCTTTTGCCGGTATGATGCGCGGCGGCGTATACGACGAGCAATTTGAGCTTCGGTCAGCTCTGGCTGGGCTTTGACGATGAAGGATGTGCTCCCTCTGGCGCAGCAGCCGAGCCTGTCTTCTTTGCAGCTGGGTAAGGACAGGATGCGAACCCTGTCCTTCGCCTGTTGCAGCGAAGCTTTGAATTTTTGGAGTTCGGCCCCTGTAGAGATGAAGGGTCGAACTGCAGGTTTGTAGGCCTTAGCAGGTGCTTGTAGAGGCCTTGTGATGCATGATCTGATTTTGGGCTTGTAGGAACAAGCCGGCTCATGCTGGGATGACTTGGAAGTCAGGTTGGAGATCGGTCTCTCCTCTTTCATGTAAGCAAGAGGGTAGAACTGGTTCTCCTTGAGTGGGGCCAGGAATGCTGGCTTAGTGGATGTTTGGGACCTTCTCTGTTTTGGTGAAGGTCTTGGGGACCAAGTCTTGGGATAGACCTGGTTGCTTGCAGGTCGAGGCTTCGTGGGGGTGCCACGGGCTTCGGGCCTGCTGGTGCTCGCCTTTGGTGTCATGGTAGTGACACGTTGAGAGGCGAGTTTCTGCTTCTTGGAGGGAGCAGTTTGTTCCTCGGGAAGTGGGAATGGTCCCAGCATCCCAAAGACGATAGTCCGGGGAGTCGAGGTCGACCCGGAGTTTAGAGAGTTGCCGAGGGAGTTGACGCTTCGCCAGCTGATGGGGAGCTTGTAGGTGCACGTAGTTTGCTTCTGTTGAAGCATGAGTTGGTGCTTGTTCTCATCGAAAGTAATGGTAAGCAATGCTGCCATTGTTAGTTTTTTTTTTCGAAAATTTTCTGAAACAAGACCACATCCATTAGTAATCACAAGAATATAATGATCATAAATGGGAAGTTCTATGGTTTCGTCTTTTCAAATCGCTCGAGGAAGATGACCCAAGCAATATGAAGAAGGCAAGATGCCATAGAGGGTATAATTGTACTGATCGCAGGTATGGTAAGCCCAGAATGAGCGTCCCAGTGACTGCTAGAAGCAATTGTGAACTTAAATTCGACTTATCGAGAAGCAAAGCTTGCTCGAGATAAGAAGAATATGAAGTTTGGAGTTATAGATGTGCCGGTCGCAATACAGTAGACCCTGAAAGGGCGTACTAGTACCGCTAGACACAAATGTTTTGAGACCGCATCCATGAGATGAGATTCTCTATTTTGAAAGGTCAAAATTGGATTCATCAAAGAGAGCAGATCGTATTCCAATCTGAACACGGGATTAGCGATTTCCGCGAGCGCCAGTGCTCAGAAAGAAATGAACCATAATTTCTCGAATCTGAATCTAAAAATGACGAGTTTTTTTTTTTTGAAAAGCCAATATCGGGTTCATCAAAGAGAGCAAGAGGCACTCTAATCTGAACACGGGCTCAGCGATTTTCGCGAGCGCCAGTGCTCAGAAAGGAGAAGACCGAGATTTCTCCAATCTAAACCTAAAATGACGGAAGTTTTTTTTTGAAGATTTTGAAGATTTCTTTTTAAAAAAAATCTTTTTTTTTATTTTTTTTTATTTATTATTTCTTTTTAATTTTAAGATCTTTTTTTGAAATTTTTATTTTATTTTTTATTTTAAAATTTTTATTTTTTTAAAAAAAAATTTATTTTTTTAAAAAAATTTATTTAAAAGATGAGAGAGTACACATAGGCCTCCTAACCTGGTCTTATGAAATCTTGATTGATAGAATTGCCCCCAGGTAAGGGTAGGATTACTTAATGAACCCGTTTGGAGGACCCTTGCCTAGAACAGTCAAGCTGTCTCCACACTCTGGACAAGGCTTTTCTTTGAATCAACCATGATCAAAGAACACAGTTGTTTTAACCTTAGTGGTCTATGTCTTTTTTTTTGTTTTATATATATATTTTGATTTTTAATGAACTCATCGAAGAGAAACGATGGCCCAAAACCTTAGTCGAACAGGCTCAACATTTCTGCAAGCGCGATGAACGATAGGAACGGATCAAGGTTTCTTAATTTTGAATCCAAAATGAAAAATCTAATTTTTTTATTTTTATATATATATATATATTTTAATGAACTCATCGAAGAGAAACGATGGCCCAAAAGCTTAGTCGAACAGGCTCAACATTTCTGCAAGCGCGATGAACGATAGGAACGGATCAAGGTTTCTCAATTTTGAATCCAAAATGAGAAATCTAATTTTTTTTATTTATATATATATATTTTTTTTTTAGATCTTTAATGAACTCATCGAAGTGAAACGATGGCCCAAAACCTTAGTCGAACAGGCTCAACATTTCTGCAAGCGCGATAAACGATAGGAACGGATCAAGGTTTCTCAATTTTGAATTCAAAATGAGAAATCTAATTTTTTGTTTGTTTTTTTTAAAGAGAAAGAGTGGAAATAAATTCAAAGAGTTAGAAATTTCCAAAAAATCTCATCTCATTTTTTTTAGATGCGGAATCCAACATAGGCCACCAATTATAAAGTAGCGAAGGAATCGAGAAAAGAAAAATAAGCATAGAGCAAAATATATGATATGCAAATATTTCATTTCTAGCATCGTGTTCTCAAATAAACGAGTCCCACCGGGTGTGCCAGCTTGATGGACTGCGCTCCTGCTCGGTTCTACCGAGGTCGGCGGACGTGGGAGTCTGTTGGGTCCGACCCTTTCGTAACCGGGGGGCAGGGGCGTGCATCAACATTTCTTTGTGTGGGTGTGCCAGATTTTCTATTTTACTTGGAATTGCAATTGGTGATCCGGAGATCAACCTTCGCAAGTAAAAAGGAAATCAACTTCTTTCAAGTTTTCCATTGCACATATATTTAAGAAAAGAGACATTTTCTTGATTTGCCGTGAAAGGCGATTTTTTTTGGCATTTATAGCCGATTTTGGCGTTTATAGCCCATTTTTGGCGTTTATAGCCGATTTTGGCGTTTATAGCCGTTTTACAATTCTTATCAATAATGAAAGACAAGAGTTGTGATTTTTTTGTCTCTTTTGAAAAAATACAAGCTACAATGAAAAGCAAGAAAAGGAGGATCTAACTTCTCAGGAGATTGTGGGGGACCCATTTAGGTTGACGGTCGCAAGCCATATGTGGGCTTCGCCATCATCCATGCAGATGAGAACAGAGGATGCTATTGGTTCGCTTGGCTTGGCTATAACCTCAGGTTTTTAGAGGACAAAGACCAAAAGGAGGTCCTATGTCCAATAAAAAGCCGAGTAGACGGGCTGAAAAGCCACGTCTAAGCCATTTGGAGGCAGAAGGAGAAGGCAAGGACCTTGGGGGGGTACCCCCAAGGGACTTTTGTCACCTTGTAGCGGTGGTCGGTGTAGGATTTCCGCAGAGTTTTCTCTCTTTTCCTTCTCTGAATTTCTGTGCTTTGTCTGTGTCTCTGTCTGTGATTTTTTTCTTCGATCTGTTTCTTCTTGGAGAGCTCTCCTATTTATAGGCTTTTAGGTAGCCATTTAGGAGGGTTTATGGGCTTTTATTGTCATTAAGCCGCATAATGGGAGGAGTTACAGGGATTTAAATCTTTATTTTGTAACTCCTTTTTCTTGGCTTCTGATTGGCCGGAGGAGATTGAGGGCATTTATTCGCCTTTAATCGCCATGATGGGAGGAGTTTCATGGGTTAAATGCCATGAATCTTTTGACTTGTAACTCTCGGATGCTTGCTTCTGATTGGTCCATCCAAAGAAATGGATTAATGACTGTAATAAAGCTAGTCAATTAATCGCATTAAGTGGTCGCCGAGCAGTTGAAGAGTCGCGGGCCGTGCCGCGTCTTTTGAGATTCTTCTGATAATGATTATCGATGGATCTTCATGTAGATTGACATCGGATGACCATGTGACTTCAGGTGTTGGTTGCCAACAGCGGGTCAGTGCCATCTGTCCTGTCGATTTCTCGATCGGTCGGGTAGAAAGCACACTTTTTTTTGATTGACCGGGTGGCGATCAATGTTCTTTTTGATACTCTTGATGATTAACTCATGTTTTTGATGGATGTCAGAGGATTTGGTGTCTCAAAAGTATAAATTTTGGAAACTACCAGAGGCTGGACGCTTTGAATCGCGAAAAAACGGCGAAAACCGGGGTTTCCGGGGCCTTCCCGGCGACCCGGGGCTCCAGGGTCACAGGGGCCTGCGACCCTGGGCCAGGGTCGCAGGGGTCTGCGACACTCGGGGGGTTTTCCCCCTTTTTGTGTCGTTTTGTGTTCGTTTTTGCTGTTTTTCGATTCTTTTTTCTTCTGTATTTTTCCTTGACATTTTTGAACATTTATTGGCCTGATTTCCCTGTAGGAAACCTGATGAGAATCCTTGCATTTTATTTTGCAAAGTTTCCAATTTCTTGAGAAAGCCGAAGACTTTGTCGTGCAGAGCTGCCGATTTTCCGTCAGAAGCTGAAACTGGGCCAAACGTTGTCGGAATGACCTGAAATTTGGTGTGAAGCCTTCTGAGCAATAAATAAGACCAACCATAGGCTTTTGTTTGAGTTTTGAAGCCGTTTGGGGTCTTATCACCAGTAGACTCGCTTTTGTCGCGATGAAGATGTCGCGGTTTGATGTGCGGTCAACCGATGTCCGATTAACTTGAAATTTGACAGAGAACCCATTGGAGTCATTTTAAGATGATCCATAGGCTCTGTCTTGGAAACCATGGTCCCGGAGAGCTTTGCCGCCGAGATGCCTGATTTGGCTTCCGAGCGTCAAACTATGGTCAAATGTTGTCGAAATGACCTGAAATTTGACGTGCAGCCCCTTGTAAGCATTTTGAAGCTGTCCATGTGCTCTATCTGATGAGTGATGGCCTCGGCGGTTCTTGTTGCCGAGAGGCTTGATTTAGCTGTTCGAGGGTTGATGTAGGGTCAAACGTTGTCGGTTTGACTCGGAACTTGACGTGGAGCCTTTTGGATGTATTTTGAGACCATCCATCGGCTCTGATCGAAGATTTGGTGTATCCGATGCTTTCGCCGTCGAGAGCTCATTTTCGGCTGTCGGAGAAGCGAAGTTAGGCCAAATGATTTTGAAATGGCCCGAAACTTCTTGTGTACTCCTCCTTTGGCTGTCTTGAAGGATCTTGCAGTTTTTGTTTGATTCTGACAAGATTTGATTTTTTAGAAGTAGCCTTGCCTATTTATGGCAGGTTGCGACTTCATGTAGCTGTTTAGATCTTGAAGAGGCAAAGTGACATTTTTGGTGTCAACACATGTCTTCAACTAGAGCTATGATTCTTCGCGAAAGCTTTGTTCTAGGAACTTGAAAAGTGTGATTCAAACTGGTATTCCTAGAACGCCCTCTTCTTTTATTGCATTTTATCATCATCTTTGTTTAGAAACATGCCTAGGATCATTTATGCATCATAGATCTATATTAGTTCATGATAAAAATGGTATCAGCATCTCATCACATTAATAACATGTTTAGATTCATAGTAGTGGTGCAGATCTACATTGATTTCGTAGTTCTAATTGCTTAACTAGTTTAGATCTTGCATTTATAGCAACATTATCATCATTTAGATTGAAAAGATTATCAAAAGCCCCCGACAGAAAGGCTGGGAGCCACCCCCTGGGCGCCTACCCTCTCCGGACTGGCTGGGTGCCACCCTTTGGGTGCCAACCCTTCCGAGACAGGGTTTGGGTTTTAGATCTCTACTTTTTACATCGTTTTCTCATAGACTTGTTAGTTGCACCATTATTAATTCGCATTAGGGCATTCGCATCAGCTGCTGAATATCGAAAATTGTGTTAAAAATCTTAAAACTATTGTGCATTCGTTGTGATTATTTGGAAACCCTGACCGAACATGGTAGGCATTACAGGTGTGGCGCCCAAGTGGACTTTTCCACTTTCGCGCACAATTTTCGATCTTTCGTATTTAGTTCATTTAGAAATTGCATAACAATGATATGTTTGCTTGTTTGATATGTTCTGAACTTCAAATTATCGTTTCTATCACACACCATCATATCATTTGAATCATAAAGTCATAAAACCCAAAAAAAATCATAAAACATAAAATTACTTCTTCTCTTTCCTTTCTCTCTAGTAAATTAGAGGAGAAACCAAAAACAAATTAGAAAATACAAACAAAACCCAAAAATAGTAGGTAGATAGTCTAGGTTACTAAATCTCATGCCTAAGTAGGATAATCCCTAAAATATCATAATTAATCAACTTAAGGACCATCATATCATTGAGAACCCTAAAATTAACAATCCTAATTAATTCGGACTAAAAATAACTTAGAACATAAAAAAAATCTAAACATAAAAGATAGTCGATCTGGGCGCCACCCCCTGGGTGCCCTGTTGCCAAATCCATCTGGGCGCCACCCCCTGGGCGCCCTGCCTGCCAAGTCCATCTGGGCGCCACCCTCTGGGCGCCCATCCTATCCAGTCACTAAGACACCCCAATTGAAACAAAACTTGAATCAACACATATTAAAACATTGCTAACTTAAAAGATTTGAAATCTTAATCAATTTAAACTTGAATTAATCTAAAACAAACACACAACACAAAACCAAGACAGACATCCACCTGGGCACCACCCCCCGGGCGCCTAGCCTTCCAATCCACCTGGGCACCACTCCCCTGGTGCCCATCCTATCCCTTCACTAAGAAATTCCTAATTAAACCAACCTGAATTAACACATTAAAACACTTTTAGACTTAAGAAACCTAAGACTCTAATCAATTCAACCTCAAATTAATTTAAGGACCATCAAAGCAACTCAAACCACAAGGCAGTCACCTGGGCACCACCCCCTAGGCGCCTAGCCTGTCAATCTATTTAGGCACCATCCCTTGGGCACCTACCCTACCCATTCCTTAGGAAACCATTAAACCCAATTGATGGACCGTGCTCCTGCGCCTGGTCCTACCGAGGTCGGCGGACGTGGGAGTTCGTTGGGTCCGACCCTTTCGTAACCGGGGGGCAAGGGCGTGCATCAACATTTCTTTTGTGTGGGTGTGCCATATTTTCTATTTTACTTGGAATTGGAAGTGGTGATTCGGAGATCAACCTTCGCAAGTAAAAAGGAAATCAACTTCTTTCAAGTTTTCCATTGCACATATATTTAAGAAAAGAGACATTTTTTTGATTTGCCGCGAAAGGCGATTTTTTTGGCATTTATAGCCGAATTTGGCGTTTATAACCGATTTTTGGCGTTTATAGTCGATTTTGGCGTTTATAGCCGATTTACAATTCTTATCAATAATGAAAGACAAGAGTTATGATTTTTGTCTCTTTTAAAAAAAATAAAAACTATAATGAAAAGCAAGAAAAAGGAGGATCTAACTTCTCAGGAGATTGTGGGGGACCTGTTCAGATTAACGGTCGCAAGCCATATGTGGACTTCGCCATCATCCATGCAGATGAGAACAAAGGATGCTGTTGATTCGCTTAGCTTGGCTATAATCTCAGGTTTTTAGAGGACAAAGACCAAAAGGAGGTCCTATGTCCAATAAAAAACCAAGTAGACGGGCTGAAAAGCCATGTCTAAGCCATTTGGAGGCAGAAGGAGAAGGCAAGGACCTTGGGGGGGGGGGTGTTCCCCTAAGGGACTTTTGTCACCTTGTAGCGGTGGTCGGTGTAGAACTTCCGCAGAGTTTTCTCTCTTTCTTTCTCTGAATTTCTGTGCTTTTTTTCTGATCTGTGTGGCTGTCTTGTTTTTCCGATCTGGATTTCTTTGGAATGCTTTCCTATTTATAGGCTTTTAGGTAGCCATTTAGGAGGGTTTATGAGCCTTAATTGTCATAAAGCTACATAAAGGGAGGAGTTACAAGATTGAATTCTTTATTTTGTAACTCCCTTCTCTTGGCTTCTGATTGGCCGGAGGAGATTGAGGGCATTTAATCACCTTTAATCGCCATGATGGGAGGAGTTTCATGGGTTAAATGCCATGAATCTCTTGACTTGTAACTCCCAGATGCTTGCTTCTGATTGGTCCATCCAAAGAAATGGATTAATGACTGTAACAGAGCTAGTCAATTAATCGCATTAAGTGGCCGCCGAGCAGTTGAAGAGTCGCGGGCCGTGCCGCGTCTTTTGGGATTCTTCTGGCGATGATCATCGATGGATCTTTATGTAGATCGACATCGGATGACCATGTAACTTCAGGTGTTGGTTGCCAACAGCGGGTCGGTGCCATCTGTCCTGTCGATTTCTCGATCGGTCGGGTAGAAAGCACACTTTTTTGGTTGACCGGGTGGCGATCAACGTTGTTTTCGATACTCTTGATGATTAACCCATGTTTCTGATGGATGTTAGAGGATTTGGTGTCTCAAAAGTATGAATTTTGAAAAATACTAGAGGCCGGACGCTTCGAATCGTGAAAAAAAGGCGAAAAATGGGGTTTCCGGGGCCTACCGGGCGATCCCAGGGCCCAGGGTCACCGGCGACCTTGGCCCAGGGTCGCAGGGGTCTAGCGACCCTGAGGGGGGGGTGGGGGGTTTTCCCCTTTTTGTCCCGTTTTGTGTCCGTTTTTGCTATTTTTTTATTCTTTTTTCTTCTGTATTTTTCCTTGACATTTTTGATCATTTATTGGCCTGATTTCCCTGTAGAAAACCTGATGAGAATCCTTGCATTTTGTTTTGCAAAGTTTCTAATTTTCTGAGAAAGCCGAAGACTTTGTCACGCAGAGCTGCCGATTTTCCATCAGAAGCTGAAACTGGGTCAAACGATGTCGGAATGACCTGAAATTTGGGGTGAAGCCTGCTGAGCAATAAATATGACCAACCATAGACTTTTGTTTGAGTTTTGATGCCGTTTGGGGTCCTATCACCAGTAAACTTGCTTTTGTCACGATGAAGATGTCGCGGTTTGATATGCGGTCAACCGATGTCTGATTGACTTGAAATTTGATAGGGAACCTATTGGAGTCATTTTAAGATGATCCATAGGCTCTGTCTTGGAAACCATGGTCCCGGGGAGCTTCGCTGCCGCGAGGCCTGATTTGGCTTCCGAGCGTCTAAGTATGGTCAAATGTTGTCGAAATGACCTGAAATTTGACGTGTAGCCCTTTGTAAACATTTTGAAGCCGTCCATGTGCTCTATCTGATGAGTGATGGCCTTGGTGGTTCTTGCCGCCGAGAGGCTTGATTTAGATGTTCGAGGGTTGATGTAGGGTCAAATGTTGTCGGTTTGACTCGGAACTTGACGTGGAGCCTTTTGGATGTATTTTGAGACCATCCATCGGCTCCGATCGAAGATTTGGTGTCTCCGATGCTTTCGCCCCCGGGAGCTCCTTTTCAGTTGCCGGAGAAGTGAAGTTAGGCCAAATGATTTTGAAATGGCCCGAAACTTCTTGTGTACTCCTCTTTTGGCTGTCTTGAAGGATCTTGCAGTTTTTGTTTGATTCTGACAAGATTTGATTTTTTGGAAGTAGCATTGCCTATTTATGGCAGGTTGCGACTTCATGTAGCTCTTTGGATCTTGAAGAAGCAAAGTGACATTTTTGGTGTCAACAAATGCCCCCTCGAGGTACAGCGACGAGTTGCTTAACTTTTGTAGTCGATGTGCCTCGAAGAGATTTTTGAAGGAGAGCCTGTGACTGGACCAAGAGTATTTGAGCAGTCTTTCTTTTCGGTATTTGTAGCCTTTTGAGCTTCCAGGGGAATTTTATGGTAGTGAAACGGATCACGTACTATCTCGAGGCAAAGTTTTGAAGATGACATCAGGGATGTGGATTTGGGTTTTGACCTTGTGACCTAATAGGCTGTATGTGGCAGGTTAGGGGGTCGGGTATGGTTTTGACCGTGTGACCCAACAAACTATATGTGGAATGTTGGGGGATCAATTTTGATTTTGATCTTGTGAACTAACAGGCTATATGTGGCAAGTTAGGGGATCAGGTTTTGGTTTTGGGTTTTGGTCTTGTGACCTAACAAGCTATATGTGGCACGTTAGGGGACTAGGATTTGGTTTGGATTTTTGTGGAATGTCAATTTTAAGATTTTGGCTCAATCTGGTAGATGAGGCCGGATGGTTTGATTTTTGGAAGCTCATGGGGCTTGGAATTTTCTTTGTATGGTCCAATCAACTCAAAAAAGGCATGGAACCATTTTTGTATACTCTTGGTAAGAGGGATTTCCCTTTGACTAAAAGCCCAAATTTTTTTTTTAAGTGCCTAGGTGGTCAAACCTGGCTCATATGGGCTAACCCATGGGACCTTAAGCTTTTGAAATGGCTTAGATCTCATATGGTGTCATTTTTGTAAAGAATATCAAAAAATATCTCATTTGGATAGCGAATATCTAAGAATATCTTTACTTGGAGAGAATCTCTCATGTTCCCTTTATTTTGGGATAGGATATCTCAAGATAACTTCCTTTTGGGAAAGAATCCTTCATTGTTCCTATCTTTTGGGAGAAAATCTCTCATTGATTTCTTTTTGGGAGAGAATCCCTCAAGATATCTTTCTTTTGGGAAAGAATCTTTCTAATCTCTTTTTTTTTGTAAGGTTACTAATTAGTAACACTTACCTCTTTCTTCTTTCCTTCTTTGGTTTGCTCTCTTCTATAAAAGCAAGGAGGAGGTTGGATCTCTTGCTCTTATTACTTTCTTTTGCAACAATCCCAAGAGGGCTTCAATACCAAGAGTTCTTCTTCTTCAAGATCTTCAAGACTTTTCTTCTTCTTCTCCATCAATGGCTTCAAGTAAGTTCCCTTTTTCAAGAAAACTCCATTGTAGGAAAAATAAAAAGTTCTTTATTTTTTTCTTTTTTTTTGTTTATTTCTTTTCTTCTTTTTTTTTCCACGTGTTTTTTCTTTTCTTTTTTTTACACGTGTTTTCCCTCTTTTTTTTTTAGTACCACTTGTATTTTTTGGTACTTTTTTTTTGTAGTGTTTGTGAACACTTTCTTTTTTTTTTTTTGGTACCGCATGTATTTTTTTTGTACTCTTTTTTTTGTTTTCCCTACGTTTACTTAAATCTTTTTGTGATAAAAGTAATTGCTAAATGGGATGCCTTTTTTTTCTTTTCCGTACGCTTACTTAAATCTTTTTGTGATAAAAGTAATTGCTAAATGGGATTTATTTTTGCTTGTTTTCCCTACGTTCACTTAAATCTTTTTGTGATAAAAGTAATTGCTAAATGGAATTTGATCAAAAGCTTGTCATTTTGTGAAAATCTATTGTCAAATGATTGTTTTGGCATGGAAGCCAGATTTTTGTTTGTGGCATGGAAGCCGATTTTGGCATGAGAGCCAGCTTTTTTGTACCATTGATAGCCGAGTTTTTTTTTTGAAAGCCAAAGTTTTTGGTTTGTGGCATTGATAGCCGGTTTGTTTTGGTGGTATCTATAGCCGGTTTGTGGCATTTAAAGCCTGTTTTGATGGCATTTATAGCCGGTTTGTGGCATTTATAGCCGGTTTGGTTTTCAAAAATGCAAGTATCGACTAAAAGTCGCCTCCCTACTGAATGTTCTTGCAAGTATCGATGGAATGTCGCATCCTTGCTCATTCGGTTGCGAGTATCGATGGAATGTCGCATCCTCGTGGATTTGGGTGCAAGTATCGATGGAATGTCGCATCCTTGCTTTTCAAAAAATTTGGTTTTGCGGGTACTGACTTGATGTCGTTTCCCCACGATTTTTTGAAATTTGTGGTTTTCTCGAACCTTTGGGTTATGGATATCAACTGAAATGTTGCGTCTCCATGGTTTTTTAGGTTTTTTCGAACCTTTGAAAATTGGGTTGTGGATATCAATTGAAATGTTGCGTCTCCTCGGTTTTTTAGGTTTTTTCGAACCTTTGAAATTTGGGTTGTGGATATCAATTGAAATGTTGCATCTCCATGGTTTTGGATTTTGCAAGTATCGACGAAATGTCGCTTCCTTGCAATTTTGGAAGTGTCGAACATGGTTCGTATGCTTCCGATTTGTGCGAGTATCGACTAAGCGTCGCTTCCCCGCGGTTTTTTTGAAAAATCGATTTTTTATTATTTAAAGACACGAGGGTCATAAGTTTTGACCTAAAACCATTTAGGCGGTAAAACGTATGGTGGACTAGGGTGGAAATCCCTGAATCCGGATTTTGTTTCAAACCATGAATTTTGAGTTCAAGGGTTGAAAATTTTGGTCAAGTTAGGGAAAGGTTCCTAAAATTGGGTCTTTTTTTTTTGAACAATGAAACGACGAAAGTAAGGATTGTTTAAATTTCTAGAAATTTCAACATTTGATATGAACATTCTAAAAAAAGGTGGGTTTAGCGAGCGTGTACCTGGAAACCGGTTTTGGCCGTACAGGCATTGCTCATACCCAGTTGGGTAAGTCTTCAAGGGTAGTACCGCTTCAAGAACTTGCCGTTGATGGGCAACATACATCTGTCACCTTCCATGTTTAGGAGTACGTATGCGCCGTTGGAGAAAACCTTGTCGATGACGTAGGGTTTCTCCCATTTTGGCTCAAATTTGCCTTTGGACTTGTGAGCGAAGACCATTGGTCTTTTTACCGCAAGGACCAAGTCACCCTTTTTGTAGGCGCGTTGCCTGACCTTTTTGTCGAAAGATCCTGCCATGCGTGGTTGGTAAAGTTCAATGCTTTGTTGAGCTTCGAGCCGTCTCTCATCGAGATTGTCCAGCTCATGGAGTCGCAATTTGACATTGCTTTCTTGAGTCATGTCATTTTGGAAAGATACCCTCAAGGAAGGAATTTGTACTTCCAAGGGCACGACAGCATCGCATCCATAGACCAAGGAGAATGGTGTACTATGGGTTGGTCCTCGAACGGTGGTTCGATAGGCCCACAAAGCTTCAGACATTTTGTCGCTCCAGTCTCTTTTGTGACTAGAGACCATTTTTTTGAGGATTTTGCAGAGTGTCTTGTTGAAAGCTTCTACTAATCCGTTTGCCGCCGGATTGTATGGAGTCGAAGGACAGCTTTGGATTTTGTATTTGTCGCAGAACCTGTAGAATCGATGATCCCGAAATTGTGGTCCGTTATCATGGACGAATGTTTTGGGTATGCCGAAACGGCAAATGTTGTTGGTGAGCAGGAACTGAAGGACTGATGAGGTCTTCATTTCGTTGAACACAAATGCTTCTGACCACTTGGAGAAATAATCCGTAGCGGCGAAGATGAAACGATGACCTTTGCTCGAAGGGGGAGAAATAGGACCTATGATGTCCATACCCCAGGCTTCGAAAGGCCATGAAATCACTGTAGGATGCAGCCATTCTGGAGGCATGTGAATGTAATCTCCATGAACTTGGCATTGTTGGCAGCACTTAGCAAATTGCATTGCATTAGCTATCATGGTAGGCCAGTAATATCCTAACCTTTTTATCTGATCATAGAGCTTGGGACAAGCCTGATGAGCTTCGCAAAGACCAGCATGAACTTCTTTGAGTGTTTCCTCAGCCTCTTGTTGTGACAAGCAGCGTAGAAGTACTCCGTTGAAGGATTTCATGTAAAGGATTTTTGAAGGAATATCCAAATGAAAGTTTGGGGTTCGCCTTTGGATGCTTACCCGTTCTTTTGGATTTTCAGGTAGGATTCCGAACATAATGTAATCAATGAACGGATCCCTCCAGTCGCCGATTGAAGTTTGAAGGATTGAAATCCGACTTCCAACCACTTGGTGGCATTCAGCAACTGCTTGATGTGTGTTAAGAGGAGGAAGGATTCTTCTTTCGCACACTATGATTTGCATGTTTTCCCCTTCTTGGATTGCCATAGATGCGGCAAGTCCAGCTAGGGTATCTGAACGTATGTTTTCACCTCTACGTATGTGGGTGATGTGACAGATGTCAAACTTTTGCAGAAATGATTATGCCTTGTTGTAGTAAGGCAGTAAATCTGGCTTCCTGACTTCAAATTTCTGATTCATCTGGTTGACGATCAGTTGAGAGTCTCCAAAGACTTCCAGTATGGTGATACTGGATTCGATGGCGAGTTCCAATCCTAGGATCAGAGCTTGATATTCAGCTGCATTGTTTGTGCATGGTTCCAGTAGCGAGAAAGCGTGTGGAATCATGTATTTGTCGGGGCTAACAAAGAGGATGCCAACTCCCGAGATCAGCTGTCTTTTTTCATTTGTCCTGGTTGCACCGTCAAAGTACATGTCCCAGGAGGCACTTTGTGAGAAAGTCTCCACATTGTAGACTGGTTCGTCTGGGAGATCATCTCTGAGTGGAGAATCTTTGGGCAATGGATGCTCTGCGAGGAAGTCCACTAGAACTTGCCCTTTGATTGCCTTTTGTGGTACATACCTAATATCAAATTGTGACAGAAGGATGGACCATTTTGCCAGTTGAGCATTGAGAGAAACTGCCTTTGTGACAAGGACCTTCAAGAGGTTGACCCTCGAGACCAGGTATACTGTGTTAGAAAGCAAGTAGTGACGCAGCTTTTGTACGGCGAACATCACTGCAAGACATTATTTTTCGATTGGAGAGTAGCGATGCTCTGCACCTACTAGCATGCGGCTGAGGTAATATAGAGCTACTTCTTTTCTTTGATCATTTTCTTGCGCAAGCAGAGCTCCCAGAGAGTGATCAAGGGCTCTTGTGTACAAAATGAATGGTTTTCCAGTAGTAGGAGCAGCTAACACTGGAGGTTTTGTCAGGTATGACTTGATGTCTTGGAAAACAACTTCACAGTCAGCATCCCAGAAAAAGTTTACACCTTTTTTCATCAACCAGGAGAATGGACGGCATTTCCCCGAAAGATTGGAGATGAACCGTCTAATGTAGGCCAATCTCCCTTGAAGCCCTTTGAGTTCTCTCAAGGTTCTTGGAGAGGGTATTTCTAGAATGGCTTTTACTTTTATGGGGTCAAGCTCTATTCCAGCTTTCTGAACTAAGAATCCGAGGAACTTACCTGACGAGACGCCGAAGAAACATTTCGAAGTATTCATTCGCAGTTTGTGTTTGCGAAGCCAGAGGAAGACCTCTCGAAGGTCTTTGAGATGATCTTCTTTTATTTTGCTTTTGACGGCGAGGTCATCAACGTAACATTCAACCATCTTGTGCTGTATATCTTGGAATATTTTCGTCATAGCCCTCTGATATGTGGCACCAGCATTTTTCAGACCAAATGGCATGACAGTGTAGCAATACACTCCAAATGGGGTCCGAAAAGATGTATGTTTTTCATCTTCAGGATACTTCTTTATCTAATTGTAGCTAGAGAAACCATCCATGAATGTCATTCGCTCGAATCCACAGGTATTATCAATCATTACCTCTGGTATGGGGAGAAGAAATTCATCTTTAGGGCATGCGCCTTTCAGGTCTCTATAGTCAATACAGACCCTGATCTGCCCGTTTTTCTTTGTCACAGGGACAATGTCGGCCAACCATTCAGGATGTTCCTCACGGATGAAGCCGACGCTTTTGAGTTTTTGAACTTCTTGCTCAATTTTATCCATTACATCTGGATGGAATCTTCTTTGGCCTTGCTTGACAGGCTTGATGTCTTCTTGAAGATTGAGTTTGTGGACCGCTATTTTGCGGTCTAAGCCAGGCATTTCAGCGTAAGACCATGCAAAGCAATCAACGAACTCACGAAGAAAGGCGATATACTCGGGTAACTCATCATCCTTTATATTCTTGCTTATGAATACAGGACGTGGGTTTTCAGGTGTTCCCAAGTCTATCTTTTGAACAGGATCTTTTGTTGGAAGGTTCGAAGGTGGTTCCTCCACAATATTTTCGGAGGCTTCCAGCTCAACGAAACCTTCTGGGGTTTCAAGGGCATTTCCAGACCAAGGCTTTGTTCCTTTGCACGGGTCTTCTTCATCGGTAATTTTCCCAAGGCTTGCTATGAGATGATCCCAATCGCCTGTTGAAATCGGGTCGAAGTAGGCTACTTCTTTTGGAGATGAGGGTTCTTCTGGGTCAGAAGACCACACGTCTGTGCCATCGGACAACTCCTCTTCATTTTCGGAGAAATCGTGCCAGTAGGATGAGCTTCCTGGATCTTTGTCAGGTGACTCATCAAAGAGATATCCAGGGAGATCGATGTCTTCATGGACTTGAGATGTTGAGGCTTGGTCATTATATTTGACTTTTAAGCCTTTGTGTCAACTGTCTCAGGGGAGTGTCGGGATCATACCCTAACCCGTGTGAAGACTTTTCTACATAGCCGTAGAGTCTCCAATCTTCCAGCTGGCTTTTGGTCAAGACGGGCCCCAATGGCGTGAGAATACCGCGTCCTTCTCCCATACCGACTGGGTTTTGAGCGTCATAGCCCATTTTCTTCATAATAGCTTGTGCCACAGAACTATATAAGGATAGTTGAGGCATACCTTTATTTTGGAAAGGTTCAAGCATGGAGTTTGATGAAGAAGCATCCGATCTATAGAAGAAGATCGGCTTTTCCTTTGCTGAAGTTGCTGGAACAACGAAGGAAGCTGACGTAGGATCTTCTATGTCAGAAGTTGTCTCCATTAGAGTGAGAGCAGGCTGAAGTTGCTGAGTGTCAGCTTGGCTTGACGATGTGTCGTCTTCTGGCTCTGAATCCGAATCCATGTCTTGCATGATAGACACGAAAGAGACAACAAATTTGCCCCCAGACTTTTGCTTTACCTTCTTCACTTTAGTTGTGATGACCAAAGGCTTTGAAGTTTTGAGGGAGATGATGAAGGGAGTTTGAATGCTCTCTTCGGATTTACCGGATGGTTTGTTTTCTTCCGGTGATTGTTGAGGAGCTTTGCCTTTATCTTTCTGGTGATTTTCGGCAAAGGGTGCTGCGTGCTTCTCCTCTTCTTCTTTTTCACCTTCATACATTTGTGAGTCTGCAAAGTGGACTTCTTTACCTTTGAAGGGTTTTCTGTCCGCAAAGACTCGATGTATCATGCCGTCGTCGCCAACAAACTTGATGCATTGATGTAGAGTTGAAGGGACAACACCATTCTCGTGGATCCAGGGGCGTCCGAGAAGGATGTTGTAGTATGAAGGGGTTTTTATTGCATACACTGTGACCTCAGAAATAAGATCACCGATTTGCAACTTGAATATGATTTTGCTGATAGGCCTTTGAGTACTCCCATCGTATCCGAAGATAGATACAGATGTGTGGCTCAGCTTGCTGGGTGGGATGCCCAACTCTTCGAGAGCCGATGTGGAGATGAGGTTGAGTGCAGAACCTGGGTCGATCTGAACTCTGTGCATAGGCATTTCCTTAATGCACCCTGTGAAGTACAGGGGTCGGTTGTGCCTGGTTTCGCCAAGTAGGAGGTCGTCCTTTGTGAAGGCAATGGTTGCACTGGCTACTTTTTTAACCGAGAGGCAATCAATGCATGATCCCTCAGTTTTATTCTTTTCTCCTTTTGAGGAGGCTTCTGAGTTTTTGACCCGGTAATCCATTTCAATTTGGAGGATTTGCGGGGCATGTTTGTCGACATCCTCATTCAGCTTTTGTAATTCTGAGATGAGATTATCACGAGTGTGCGGAGACATTCACAACAAATCTAGGATGTGTAGACGTGCAGGTATGTGCTTGAAGTGTTCAATCAAGTCATACTTGAATGCCTCCTTAGGGCCTGCATGTTCATCATTGTTGCCACTAGGGGCGCTTACAACATCTTTTCCCGAAGGATTTACATATGTAAAGGAAGATTGGTTGTAATTTTTGTGGTAGTCCCGACCAGAGCGGGTGCCTCTACCAACTTCGAGAGTTTCTTGAGAAGGGTCTTCATTTGGAAGATTGTCTTAATGATCAAGAGGCTGTCGTTTTTCATTTGCTGAGGATATATCAGTAGCAGAGTTACCATCCTCAGTGATTGTGTTGCACGGAGCATTTTCCGGGAACAAGTCCTGAACAGCATCCAGCAACCTTTCTTTTTCATTGACTAATTCATCGTCCCAAGCATCAATAGCTGGGAATTCTTCAGTCAGGAAGGGTGTGAACTTTGAAGTCACAGTCTCAGGAGAAGAAACCTGAGAGGGTGTCATCTCAGTGAAAGTCACGTGAGACGAGTTGGCTCCAGAAGATACAGTCTCTTGCCGTTTGCCACAAGAGCCCCGAAGATTTCATCAACATCTTCATCAAATGGGTATTTCTTCTCTACTCGTTCTTTGAAGGCATCTGAGAGTTCAGGTCTCTTACCCACAGCTTTGTTTTCAGCTTTCTTTGGTGGCTGAGGAGCTGACTTGGTCTGCACATTGAGGACCTCTTTCTTCTTTGGTTAAGAGGTTGCAATGGCGGTTGGCTCTTTTCTTGATTATTTTTGACTGTTGAGGTCTTTAATCACCGTTTCAGCTTCCATGGAAGCTTCTAGGAGTTCTCCCAGGTTTTTTGATTTGTTGCCGATGATCATGGAGCGGATTCTGGCTCTCATGTTGTTTCGACAGATGTCGACTAGCGATGCTTGTGGCAATACATCAGAGCATTTGTATGCCATTGCTTTCCACTTGTGAATGAAGTCATATGTTGACTCATTCTCCCCCTATTTTAGGCTACACAGCTGAGCCATAGTAGCGAGATGATCCTCACCTTTGAAGTGAGTCAGGAAGCGTGTCTCTAGCATGGCCCAGTTTTGGATGGAGTCCTCCGGCAGAGTGGAGTACCAATAGAAGGCCGTACCTTTTAGGGTACTTGCAAAGAGGCGGATCTTGAGTGCATCTTGATCCGCGATAGCTCCCGTCAGGATCTTGAAGTGGATGACGTGCTGTTTGGCTGATCCTTTCCCCGCATATGTTTGGAGAGTAGGATGCTTGAATTTGGTGGGGAACGGGACCGAGTCCATCCATAAGGGATATGGTGGCTTGATCCCATGCTCCTTCAGTATATCCTCTTCTTTTGCTTTGGCTAGGATAGTGTCTACATCCTTTTTGGTAAGGGCGCGTGACTCATTTTCTTCTCCATTTACCTCATCGTCTTGATGATTCAGAGGAGGTTCATTGTTCGCCTGATTTTGGAAGGCGAGGAGTAGGTTTTCCATCAGAGTTTCAATCCTCTGGATGCGGGTGAATGCATCATCTTGAGGTGGATTGCGGGGTGGTGGCTCAGAATTTGAAGCCAAGACGTTCATCCTTCGTGATTCGAACGAAGAATCTGTCCTGGTGACTGAGCTGGGGCTCATTCTTTTTGAAGAAGAGCTTGAGGAAGGATCACTCTACCGTCCTTTGCTTGAAGGAGCAGGGGATTCTTCTGAATGTCTTCTTGTCCTGGAGACGCTGCGGGTCATCGGACGTCGGACATGGATTTTTGTTGCTGACTTTTGGCGTCTTCTGGTTTTTCCAACCATATGGACGGCAGCAACTTGGTTGGGTCTTTCTTATTCGACCCATTTGGGAGAGACTTGAAGTGTAGGAGGCTGAGTCCTTTGCTTCTCTAGTCTCTTTTGCCTATACGACGCGCGGCGGCATATGCGACGAGCAATTTGAGCTTCGGTCAGCTCTGGCTGGGCTGTGATGATGAAGGATGTGCTCCCCCGGGCGCAGCAGCCGAGCCTGTCTTCTTTGTAGCTGGACAAGGATACTATGCGAACCCTGTCCTTCGCCTGTTGTAGCGAAGCTTTGAATCTTTGGAGTTCGGACCCTGTAGAGATGAAGGGTCGAACTGCAGGTTTATAGGCCTTAGCAGGTGCTTGCAGAGGCCTTGTGATGCATGATCTGATTTTGGGCTTGTAGGAACAAGCCGGCTCATGCTGGTTTGACTTGGGAGTCAGGTTGGAGATGGGTCTCTCCTCTTTCATGTAAGCAAGAGGGTAGAACTGGTTCTCCTTGAGTGGGGCCAGGAATGCTGGCTTAGTGGTTGTTTGGGACCTTCTTTGTTTCGGTGAAGGTCTTGGGGACCAAGTCTTGGGATAGACCTGGTCGTTTGATGGTCGAGGCTTCGTGGGGCTGCCACGGGCTTCGGGCCTTCTGGTGCTCGCCTTTGGTGTCACGGTAGTGACACGTTGAGAGGCGAGTTTCTACTTCTTGGAGGGAGCAGTTTGTTCCTCAGGAAGTGGGAATGGTCCCAGCATCCCAAAGACGATAGTCCGGGGAGTTGAGGTCGACCCGGAGCTTAGAGAGTTGCCGAGGGAGTTGACGCTTCGGCAGCTGATTGGGCGCTTGTAGGTGCGCGTAGTTTGCTTCTGTTGAAGCATGAGTTGGTGCTTGTTCTCATCGAAAGTAATGGTAAGTGATGCTGCCATTGTTAGTTTTTTTTTTTCGAAAATTTCTGAAACATGACCACATCCATTAGTAATCACAAGAATATAATGATCATAAATGGGAAGTTCTATTGTTTTGTCTTTTCAAATTGCTCGAGGAAGATGACCCAAGCAATATGAAGAAGGCAAAACGCCATAGAAGGTACAATTATTCTGATCGCAGGTATGGTAAGCCTAGAATGAGCATCCCAGTGACTGCTAGAAGCAATTGTGAACTTAAATTCGACTTATGAAGAAGCAGAGCTTGCTCGAGGTAAGAAGAATATAAAATTGGAGTTACAAATGTGCCGGTCGCAATACAGTAGACCCTGAAAGGGCGTACTAGTACCGCTAGACACAAATGTTTTGAGACTGCATCCATGAGATGAGATTCTCTGTTTTGAAAGGTCAAGATTGGATTCATCAAAGAGAGCAGATGGTATTCCGATCTGAACACGGGCTCATGGATTTCCGCGAGCGCCAGTGCTCAGAAAGAAATGAACCATAATTTATCGGATCTGAATCCAAAAATGACGAGTTTTTTTTTTGAAAGGCCAATATCGGGTTCATCAAAGAGAGCAAAAGGCACTCCAATCTGAACACGGGCTCAGCGATTTCCGCTAGCGCCAGTGCTCAGAAAGGAGAAAACCAAGATTTCTCTAATCTAAACCCAAAATGACGGAAGTTTTTTTTTGTAGATTTTTTTTTTAAAATATTTTATTTATTTATTTATTTTTTTAAAGATTTTTTTAAATTTTTTTTATTTTTTATTTTTATATATATATTTTTTTAGATCTTTAGTCGAGCAGGCTCAACATTTCTGCAAGCACGATGAACGATAGGAAAGGATCAAGGTTTCTCAATTTTGAATTCAAACCGAGAAATCTAATTTTTTGTTTTTTTATTTTTATTTTTATATATATATTTTTTTAGATCTTTAATGAACTCATCGAAGAGAAACGATGGCCCAAAACCTTAGTCGAACAGGCTCAACATTTCTGCAAGCGCGATGAACGATTGGAACGGATCAAGGTTTCTCAATTTTGAATCCAAAATGAGAAATCTGTTTTTTTTGTTTTTAGATCTTTAATGAACTCATCGAAGAGAAACGATGGCCCAAAACCTTAGTCGAACAGGCTCAACATTTCTGCAAGCGCGATGAACAATAGGAATGGATCATGGTTTCTCAATTTTGAATTCAAACTGAAAAATCTGATTTTTTATTTTTTTTTTGAAAAGAGAAAAAGTGGAAATAAATTCAAAGAATTAGAAATTTCCAAAAAATCTCATCTCATTTTTTTTAGATGCGGAATCCAACATGGTCACCAATCAAAAAGTAGCCAAAGAATCAAGAAAAGAAGTATAAGCATAGAGCAATAGATATGATATGCAAATATTTCATTTCTAGCATTGTGTTCTCAAATGAACGGGTCCCACCGGGTGTGCAAGCTTGATGGACCGCGCTCCTGCGCTTGGTCCTACCGAGGTCGGCGGACGTGGGAGTCCGTTGGGTCGGTGTAGAAATTCCGCAGAGTTTTCTCACTTTCTTTCTCTGAATTTCTGTGCTTTTTTTCTGATCTGTGTGTCTGTCTCGTTTTTCTGATCTGGATTTCTTTGGAATGCTCTCCTATTTATAGGGTTTTAGGTAGCCATTTAGGAGGGTTTATGAGCCTTAATTGTCATAAAGCTACATAAAGGGAGGAGTTACAAGATTGAATTCTTTATTTTGTAACTCCTTTTTCTTGGCTTCTGATTGGCCGGAGGAGATTGAGGGCATTTAATCGCCATGATGGGAGGAGTTTCATGGGTTAAATGCAATGAATCTCTTGACTTGTAACTCCCGGATGCGTGCTTCTGATTGGTCCGTCCAAAGAAATGGATCAAGGACTGTAATAAAGCTAGTCAATTAATCGCTTTAAGTGGTCGTCGAGCAGTTGAAGAGTCGCGGGCTGTGCCGTGTCTTTTAGGATTCTTCTGGCGATGATCATCGATGGATCTTTATGTAGATTGACATCGGATGACCATGTAACTTCAGGTGTTGGTTGCCAACAGTGGGTCGGTGCCATCTGTCCTGTCGATTTCTCGATCGGTCGGGTAGAAAGCACACTTTTTTGGTTAACCGGGTGGCGATCAATGTTGTTTTCGATACTCTTGATGATTAACCCATGTTTCTGACGGATGTCAGAGGATTTGATGTCTCAAAAGTATGAATTTTGGAAAATACCAGAGGCCGGACGCTTCAAATCGCGAAAAAAGGCGAAAAATGGGGTTTCCGGGGCCCATCGGGCGATCCTGGGGCCCCGGGTCGCCGGCGACCCTGGGAGGGGTTTTCCCCCTTTTGTCCTGCTTTGTGTCCGTTTTTGCTGTTTTTCAATTCTTTTTTCTTCTGTATTTTTCCTTGACATATTTGATCATTTATTGGCCTGATTTCCCTGTAGACAACCTGATGAGAATCCTTGCATTTTGTTTTGCAAAGTTTCTAATTTTCTGAGAAAGCCGAAGACTTTGTCGCGCAGAGCTGCCGATTTTTCGTCAGAAGCTGAAACTGGGCCAACGATGTCGGAATGACCTGAAATTTGGGGTGAAGCCTGCTGAGTAATAAATAAGACCAACCATAGACTTTGGTTTGAGGTTTGAAGCCGTTTGGGGTCCTATCACCAGTAAACTTGCTTTTGTCGCGATGAAGATGTCGCGGTTTGATGTGCGGTCAACCGATGTCCGATTGACTTGAACTTTGACAGGGAACCTATTGGAGTCATTTTAAGATGATCCATAGGCTTTGTCTTGGAAACCATGGTCCTGGGGAGCTTCGCTGCCGAGAGGCCTGATTTGTCTTCCGAGCGTTAAAGTATGGTCAAATGTTGTCGAAATGACCTGAAATTTGATGTGTAGCCCTTTGTAAACATTTTGAAGCCGTCCATGTGCTCTATCTGATGAGTGATGGCCTCGGTGGTTCTCGCCGCCGAGAGGCTTGATTTAGATGTTCGAGGGTTGATGTAGGGTCAAACGTTGTCGGTTTGACTCGAAACTTGACGTGGAGCCTTTTGGATGTATTTTGAGACCATCCATCGGCTCCGATCGAAGATTTGGTGTCTCCGATACTTTCGCCGCCGGGAGCTCCTTTTCGGTTGCCGGAGAAGCGAAGTTAGGCCAAATGATTTTGAAATGGCCCGAAACTTCTCGTGTACTCCTCTTTTGGCTGTCTTGAAGGATCTTGCAGTTTTTGTTTGATTCTGACAAGATTTGATTTTTTGGAAGTAGCATTGCCTATTTATGGCAGGTTGCGACTTCATGTAGCTCTTTGGATCTTGAAGAAGCAAAGTGACATTTTTGGTGTCAACACCAATTAATTGAGACCTAATTCATCCCCAACTGAACACGAATAAACACCCTCCATCAAATACAATTTCCTATCAATTCAAACTTGAGTTGACCTAATAATCACAAAACCTAACCGAACCATAGAACACATCCATCTGGGTGCCACCCCCTGGGTGCCCATCCTGCCAGATTCACCTGGGCACCACACCCTGGGCGCCCAGCCTACTCTTTTTCTTAAAAGCCCCAATTCACAACTTAGTCCGATTGATTAACACTCAAGTTAATCCCAATCAACATAATAAAACACTTTTAACCTTAAAACACTGAAACCTTAATCAATTCGGACTTAATAGCCAAAACCCTTTGGAACCGGCCAAACCACAAGATAGATCTACTTAGGCACCACTCCCTGGGCGCCTAGCCCATTAATCCATCTGAGCGCCACCCCCTGGGTGCCCATCCTGCCAGATTCACTTGGCACCACCCTCTGGGCGCCTAGCCTAAATTTCAACCCTACCCAACCAAATCAATTAAAAACAAATAATTAAACACATTACATCTTAAACTAATTAAGACCAGAACCTAAATCAATCCCCGGACCCAAGGACTAGTAAGTAACTCCCATCCGGAATAGATGTAAACCACAGGCAATCCACCTAGGCACCACTCCTTGGGCGCCCGTCCTACCAGATCCACCTGAGCACCACTCCCTGGGCGCCCATCCTACCAGATCCACCTGAGCACCACTCCCTAGGCGCCCATCCTGCCAATTCACCTGGGCGCCACCCCTTTGGTGCCTATCCTTCCACTTGCAATAAAACACGAATTCTTGATTTTGTTTCAAAATCCGGATCCGCAACATTTTAACATTAGAACATCAGTGACATTAAAACATTTCTCAAACTAAAACACAGCCCTTAAAACCCTTAGAATCCCAAAAAGAGATCAAAAAGTCTGAAAAACATAAACTTTCAGGATAGGCTCGACACCCTGGGCGCCTACCCAGTTTTAATCTTGAATTGTGATTTTCGACTACTTTTTGGAATTCTGATTTAAATTGAAAATAAGAGGACTTTAAAATATTTAAAAACACATTAACCAGATCCTTAAAATATCCCTAAACCACTCTCAATCAAAACCACAACTCAAAACAAATCAAATCAATTAAGATCTTACCCAACAAACTACTTAGGTGCGGGAACTAATCAAACTTAGGCTATTTACACCCTAGGATTGAATTGGATTACCTTGTTAGGTAGCTTAGAGGATTAGGCTTCACTCCATCACTCCTCCTGTTCCGTTAGGGAATCGGGAAAGCTGATGTGGGTGGTCTAGGACCTTAGGTTAGGTTAATCCGATGATCAGTAATAAAGTATTAATCACGTAAATCCAAGCAAATCCCCTAGTTAGGCCCTTCTAGCCCAATATAAAAAATCCATAAAAACTAGAAAACCAACAAAATAAACCCAAAAAGATTTTCCCTTTATTTCTTCCTCCACCTCAAGTGCCAGATATTTAATCGAACTTAATGATAAAAGGAATTGAAGAACTGACTTCTAAAATTGAATAAATGAGAATGACGAGATGAGATGGGTAATTTCACACACACTTTTTACTTCGGCCCATCGGCCACCCTTAAACAATCACGGCCCATCGGCGACCCTAAAACAAAAACTGGCCCATCGGCCACCTCCAATCAATTATGGCCCATCGGCCTTTCACTTTTATCACTCGTGTATCGCACACGAAAAACACCGAAATCACAAGTCAAAGTCTCATTTGCATCATCATTTTGGTTTGAAAAGTCAGCCTTTAAACCTTATTTTGCCAAGGGATCTGAAGGGGGTACCCGGGAACGGGGCCAATCCTCTTCTTAAATATTTGGCACCTCCTCCCATTATTTTTCTTTAGCTACTTTATTTTACTTGGATATACTATGATTTTGCTGTGTGAGGATTAACCTTTATTTGGACTTTAACTCTTGACCCTGAATTCACCCTATATTAAACAGACCCAAAGAGACCCAAATTAATGTGACAGGACAACCGTCGTGTGTTGCCGGCAGCACAGTAGACGAGAGGAAAAACCCACCCACTTATTTTCTCCCCACATTTCTTCGGCTTTCGTCAAAGAACGGTGTTACGGCCGTTACCGTAGCTGGCGATCGTGATCCATTGATTTTGAGGGTAGTTGGAATCCTCATTTTCGATGTAAAATTTAAATAGCATATATAGATGAATAAAGATTTCCCCACGCAAAACTTTCTTTCTTTTGGGGGGTCGAAATTCACATCTGACAGCTACCTCATCTCACGTGAATTTCACTGAGATAACACCCTCTCAGGCTTCTTCTCCTAAGACTGTGGCTTCAGAACTCACACTCTTCCCAACAGATCATCATGAAGAAACCCTAGCTATTTATGCTTGGGACGATGAATTAGTTAACAAAGAAGAAAAGTTGCAGGAAGCTGTTCAGGACTTGTTCCCAGAAAATGCTCCATGCAACACAATCATTGAGGATGGCAACTCTGCTGCAGACACATCCCCAGTAAATGAGAAGTGATAGCCTTTTGATGTTGAAGACAATCTTCCAAACGAAGACTTTTCTCAAGAAGCTCTCAAAGTTGGTAGAGGCACCCACTCTTGCCAGGACTACCATAAAAATTACGACCAATCTTCTTTTACTTATGTAAATCCTTCGGGAAAAGATGTTGTAAACACCCCTAGTGGCAACAATGATGAACATGCAGGCCCCAAGGAGGCTTGCAAGTATGACTTGATCGAACACTTCAAACACATCAGTGCATCAAGTTCGTTGTCTACGACGGCATGATACATCGAGTCTTGCGGACAGAAAGCCCTTCAAAAGTAAAGAAGTCCACTTTGCAGACTCCCAGATGTATGAAGGTGAAAAAGAAGAAGAGGAGAAAGAAATAGCACCCTTTGCTGAATGTCTCCAAAAAGATAAAGGCAAGGCTCCTTAACAATCACCAGAAGAAAACAAACCCTCCGACAAATCCAAGGAGAGTAGTCAATCTCCCTTCATCATCTCCCTCAAACTTTCAAAGCCTTTGGTCATCACGACTAAAGTGAAGAAGGCAAAGCAAAAGCCTGGGGGCAAATTTGTTGTCTCTTTCGTGTCTATCTTGCAAGACACGGATACAGATTCAGAGCCAGAAGACTATACTGATGGACCAGCGCATTCTGCTTGCTCGGTTCTACCGAGGTCGGCGGAGAGGGAGTCCATTTGGGTTTGACCCTTTCGTAACCGGAGGGGGGCAGAGGTGTGATTCAACATTTCTTTTGTGTGGGTGTGCCAGAGTTTCTATTTTACTTGGAATTGCAAGTGGTGATCTGCAGATCGACGTTCACAAGTAAAAAGGAAATCAACTTCTTTCAAGTTTTCCATTGCACATATATTTAAGAAAAGAGACATTTTCTTGATTTGCCGTGAAAGGCGATTTTTTTGGCATTTATAGCCGATTTTGGCGTTTATAGCCGATTTACAATCCTTATCAATAATGAAAGACAAGAGTTGTGATTTTTGTATCTTTTGAAAAAAATACAAACTACAATGAAAAATAAGAAAAGGAGGATCTTACTTCTCAGGAGATTGTGGGGGACCCGTTCAGATTGACGGTCGCAAGCCATATGTGGACTTCGCCATCATCCATGCAGATGAGAACAGAGGATGCTATTGATTCGCTTGGCTTGGCTATAACCTCAGGTTTTTAGAGGACAAAGACCAAGAGGAGGTCCTATGTCCAATAAAAAGCCAAGTAGACGGGCTGAAAAGCCACGTCTAAGCCATTGGAGGCAGAAGGAGAAGGCAAGGACCTTGGGGGGCGGTACCCCCCAAGGGACTTTTGTCACCTTGTAGCGGTGGTCGGTGTAGAACTTCCGCAGAGTTTTCTCTCTTTCTTTCTCTTAGATTTCTGATGCCTTTTTCTGTCTGAGCTTCCGGATTTTCTGCAGTCTGTTGTGTGTTTTTTTCTTCTTGGAGTGCTCTCCTATTTATAGGCATTTTGGTAGCCATTTAGGGTCGCCGGCGACCCTGGGGGTTTTCCCCCTTTTTGTCCCGTTTTGCATCCGTTTTTGCTATTTTTTTAATCTTTTTTCTTCTGTATTTTTCCTTAACATTTTTGATCATTTATTGGCCTGATTTCCCTGTAGAAAACCTGATGAGAATCCTTGAATTTTGTTTTGCAAAGTTTCCAATTTTCTGAGAAAGCCGAAGACTTTGTCGCGCAGAGCTGCCGATTTTCCGTCAGAAGCTGAAACTGGGTCAAACGATGTAAGAATGACCTGAAATTTTGAGTGTTGATTGCTGAGCAATAAATAAGACCAACGATAGGCTTTTGTTTGAGTTTTGAAGGCGTTTGGGGTCCTATCACTAGTAGACTTACTTTTGTCGCGATAAAGATGTCGCGGCTTGATGTGCGGTCAACCGATGTCCGATTGACTTGAAATTTGACAGGGAACCTATTAGTCATTTTAAGATGATCCGTAGGCTCTGTCTTGAAAACCATGGTCCCAGGAAGCTTCATCGCCGAGAGGCCTGATTTGGCTTCCGAGCGTCAAAGTATGGTCAAATGTTGTCGAAATGACCTGAAATTTGACATGTAGCCCTTTGTAAGCATTTTGAGGCCGTCCATGTGCTCTATCTGATGAGTGATGGCCTTGGTGGTTCTCACCGCCGAGAGGCTTGATTTTACTGTTCGAGGGTTGATGTAGGGTCAAACGTTGTCGTTTTGATTCGGAACTTGACGTGGAGCCTTTTGGATGTATTTTGAGACCATCCATCGGCTTTGATTGAAGATTTGGTATCTCCGATGCTTTCGCTGCCGGGAGCTCCTTTTCAGCTGCCAAAGAAGCGAAGTTAGGCCAAATGATTTTGAAATGGCCCGAAACTTCTTCTGCACTCCTCTTTTGGTTGTCTTGAAGAAACTTGTAGTTTTTGTTTGATTCTGACAAGATTTGATTTTTTGGAAGTAGCATTGCCTATTTACGGCAGGTTGCGACTTCATGCAGTTTTCTAGATCTTGAAGAAGCAAAGTGACATTTTTGGTGTCAACAAATGCCCCCTCGAGGTGCAGCGATGAGTTGCTTAGCTTTTGTAGTCGATGTGCCTCGAAGAGATTTTGTGAAGGAGAGCTTGTGACTTGAGCAAGAGTCTTTGAGCAGTCTTTCTTTTTGATATTTGTAGCCTTTTGAGCTTTTAGGGGAATTTTATGGTAGTGAAAGGGATCACGTACCATCTCGAGGCAAAGTTTTGAAGATGACATCAGGGATGTGGATTTGGGTTTTTACCTTGTGACCTAACAGGCTGTATGTGGCAGGTTAGGGCGTCGGGTTTGGTTATTTGACCGTGTGACCCAACAAGCTGTATGTGGAATGTTGGGGGATCAATTTTGGTTTTGATCTTGTGACCTAACAGGCTGTATGTGGCAAGTTAGGGGATCAGGTTTTTGTTTTTGGTTTTGGTCTTGTGACCTAACAAGCTATATGTGGCAAGTTAGGGGACTAGGATTTGGTTTGGATTTTTGTGGAATGTCAATTTTAAGATTTTGGCTCAATTTGGTAGATGAGGCTGGATGGTTTGATTTTTGCAAGCTCATGGGGCTTGAAATTCTCTTTTGTATGGTCGAATCAACTCAAAAGAGGCATGGAACCATTTTTGTATGCTCTTGGTAAGAGGGATTTCTCTTTGACTAAAAGCCCAAATTTTTTTTTTTTAGTGCCTAGGTGGTCAAACCTGGCTCATATGGGCTAACCCATGGGACCTTAAGCTTTTGAAATGGCTTAGATCTCATATGGTGTCATTTTTATAAAGAATATCCAAAAATATCTCATTTGGATAGAGAATATCTAAGAATATCTTTATTTGGGGAGAATCTCTTATGTTCCCTTTATTTTGGGAGTGAATATCTCAAGATATCTTCCGTTGGGAAAGAATCTTTCATTGATCCTATCTTTTGGGAGAAAATCTCTCATTGATTTCTTTTTGGGAGAGAATCCCTGAAGATATCTTTCTTTTGGGAAAGAATCTTTCTAATTTCTTTCTTTTGGTAAGGTTACTAATTAGTAACACTTACCTCTTTCTTGTTTCCTTCTTCGGTTTGCTCTCTTCTACAAAAGCAATGAGGAGGTTGGATCTCTTGCTCTTATTGCTTTCTTTTGCAACAATCCCAAGAGGGCTTCAAGATCAAGAGTTCTTCTTCTTCAAGATCTTCAAGACTTTTCTTCTTCTTCTCCATCAATGGCTTCAAGTAAGTTCCCTTTTTCAAGAAAACCCCATTGTAGGAAAAAAGTCCTTTTTTCTTTTCTTTATTTTTTTTGTTTCCTTCTTTTCTTTTCTTTTTTTTTTCTTTTCCACATGTTTGCTCTTTCTTATCTCTTTTTTTTTTCATGCTTTCTTTTGTTTTATTTTTTTGGCATGTTTTTTTTTTCCTTTTGTGGGCCGTACGGATAGATCCGTATGGATCTGGTCATACGGCCACGTGGCGCGTGGGCCACGGCCTGTGGGACAGCCCCATTTTCTCTTCCCTTTTTTGAGAAAGTTTTATTTTTCTTCTTTTCTTTCTCCCCTTTTTTTTTGAGAAAGTTTCTTTCTTCCTTTTTTTTTTCTTTTTCTTTTGCTCATCATGATAATGCCCCCCCCTTTTTTTTTGCAAACCTAGATGTTCATGCATGCATTCTATTGTAAATTGAATTTGTAGCATAATGTGATAGCATACCTGGAAGTTTTCACAAATTTGGGAATTTAGAGCTCGCAGCGATGTTGAGCCCTTCCTGATTTTGCGGAGGCTTTGGGGTTTTGAAAGTTTGGAGTTTCGGAGCTCGCAGCAATGTTGAGCCCATCTTCAAGCTTTCTATTTCTTTCGAGATAGTTCCTTTTCTTCGGAATTTCCCCGGCATCATGTCAAAATTTCGCCATATTTTTTTTAGTGAAATTCTGTCATTTTGATGTTTGATCTTTTTCTTCCATCCTTTGCAGGTGGTTCTTCCAGAACGAACAAGGGTAAAGAGCCTGCTACAAACGTACCTGGTCGATCTGCTAGATCTTCTAATCCGGCAGTTCAGCAGGCCTGGGAGAAGGTCCAGTATGTTGAGGGAAATCTGTAAGAGTGCGACTCCCTCAACAGAGATGAGATGAGGCAATGACTGATCGCTCTCAAGGGAGAGGAATTCTATAAGATCATGGTAAGTAGTCGTCCATGGGTGATGGAAGATCAGAGTGTTTTACCCAAGCCTACCTTCTTCTTTGGTGATGCTGTCCCTGATGACATGACATACCAGAGGAGATGTTTTCAGTTCTCTTTCATAGCAGATGGTGAGAAGAAGATTGTTGCTACCCGGTCGACGTTTGATCGCACCGTCTTGATCATGAGCCTTGCCCCCATGTGCTCTTAGAGGGAAGATCCTCCAAGTTGGGTGAGAACGACAAATGTAATCACGACCGGGGTTTTTGTTGGCGGTTCTCCTGGATATGCGGAGAAATCGCCTACTGACATGGACATGTTGATGCCAGCCAACGGTTATCAGGGCTCTGATTATCCGTCGGTCGATTTGAGACCGATGGGCCTTGGCATTTTCAGCGGTGACGGCAGTAACTGGGTGAAGCCTTTTCGACTTCGTGGTCGTTTCAGTGCTGACTCCTAGTGGAAGTCATGGACTAATCGCTTCCTACTGATTGGTGGCGCCGTTTTGAAGGAAGCAGGGATTTTTGATGCAGTCCGCGCCTTTAGGGAGACCGTGATCTTTTCCGACGAGGCCTTCATGGCTATGATGGAGTCATTCCTTCCACAAACCAATACCTTCGTTGTGACGAATGGTGAGATTGGTTTCTCTTTGAAGGAGCTGAGCGCCATTACTGGTATGCCGATCAACAGCGTCCTTGAGGAGCAGTCTGAGGAGTTCAGGCTTTTGTACTTTCAGCTCGTCGCCTTCTATGATTTTTTGAAGGAGAAGGAGGGTTTGAAAGTTAGACCCAGCAGTTGGAAGAGTTCTAGCTCTTTGTTCCCTAACTTTTTTGATAGCAGGGAGTCTTTTGATAGTGCAACCCAGGAAGCCAGGGCTCAGGATCCAAGTTCGAGGAAGATCTTGGCTATGCAAGAAGAGTTGAGAGATTTTTGTGCGAGTACAAACGCCATATGTCCTGACATTGCACTGCGGAGAGATCTCGCTGTTTACCTTACTTATTGGCTTGGTGAGGCTATTTTTGCTGGAGGAGATGGAACGCACATCAGGCCGCATTGTATTTTTCCGGCTTGTCAGATGGCGTTTGGAGAGCAGCTTACTTTGGTGCCAGCTCTTTACTCCTACCTGTGTACCGAACTGTAGGCTGCTGCTTTTTTGGTTCGGCTTGGGCTTCCCATGAACAGGGTATTTTTAGCCCACATCTTTTATTCATGGCATGTGTGCCACTGTCCTGGCTTCCACCGGCTGGGTGCTGTATAGGATGATGATCCTCTGATGATTCGGCTGGCTAAGGGCAAATCCGTGTCCGAATCACTTTTGTTTGCCCGCATGAGGATCCGACGGTTCAGGGACTTCGAGATGGGGCAGTCTTCAGTGAAGCTTTCTCCGGAGTTACGGAAGAAGGCTTTTGATTTTGGTGCCTCCCGAGACTCTACCAGGGCGGGGTCGGGAAGGCATTACTCCTTGACGAACGCAGAGAAGGAGTGGTTTTTCAGCATACGTGTCGGCACGAAGGTGTACCGCAGACATCTTTTCGTCGACATCCAGCCGTATGTACCCTCTCGCTTTGCTTTACAGTTGGGCTTTTCTCAAGGCGTTGTTGGAGCGCCTTCAAGCATGGTGAAGTGCTTTGGAGGTTTACAGGATGGGAGAAATGCATGGGCTTTCTATAGTGCTGAAGACACTACAACCATGATCTATTATCCTGTGTTGTCGACTTCTCGGACTGCCGGCTTTGCGAAGTGGTTCGCAGAGAGCTTTTCGGCATATCGGGGGCTTTCCAAGAAGGAGCTTGATGTGAAGCTGGCATCTGGAAAGGGCCTTGGAAAGTCGGATGGCCTTCGGCAAGAGGAAGTTTGGGCCTTCCTTTCTGGAAAGAAGCACAAGATAGGCTTTCTCGGTGACCAGGGCGTCATTGATTTTGAAGTTGTTCGAGAAATACCTGATGAGGCTTTATAGCAGCTAGAACAGGAGGAAGCTGAACTTGATGCTTGGATGCAAGAGGCACAGAGGCAAGCTTCCGTGGAGTCTACTGATAAGGGTAGACCATCCAGTGAGGAGTCAAGTGGGAGACCTGACTCTGACAGCGGGGCAGGTTCCTCTAAGAAGCAAGACTGTAGGAGTAAGAGGAAGAGGAGTCATCGTCGCAGCAAGGGGCAGCATGAGGACTCTCCTGACTTGGAAGTCCCTCTTACTATTAATGAGGATGTGCCAGTGGATGCCGACGAGCCTCCAGAGAAGTGAAGCCGAGAAGAAGAGACTGTTGGTGAAGGTATGATTCTTCCTCTTTCTCTTTCCATTTCTTTTCATGGGACTTTCCATGTCTTGATTTGTTTTCTCTCCCTGCTACTCCACTTTTTTTTTAGCAGAGGAAGATTTGGCGATGCCTGAGGTTCCAACCGATGAGGTGGTGACGGATCCTGTCGGGGCACCTGAAGAAGAACCGAGGGACTCTGGAGTGAATCTAGAATCTCCAATTGGTATAACTTCTTTCGCTTTCTTTTTTTTTTGTTTTTTTGTGTCCGTGACTTGGTTTGTTAA
Source organism: Litsea cubeba (assembly GCA_012931725.1). Lineage (NCBI taxonomy): Eukaryota > Viridiplantae > Streptophyta > Magnoliopsida > Laurales > Lauraceae > Litsea > Litsea cubeba. The sequence continues at coordinate 48,224,051 of CM022952.1, forward strand.
CATTTTTCTTGTCTGCTAACTTGCCACAGGATTCCGATGACTTTAAACCATCGATGGAGCAAATGTTGATGATGCTTCCGATGAGTTCATGGAGGAAGAGAGTGTTCCACCAGTCGTCGAAGAAGGTATTTTGTAGTAATAACCCTGATAATGATTTTCAAACAGGATCATATTCATACCTTTTTGTGTTTCTTTGGCAGGTTTTGAGGTGACAGCGGAGAGTCCGTTGCTTCCTTCAGAACCAGAGCAGAACCAGAGCAAGGGATGCCAGAGGTCGATCCAGAGGTAGAGCTCCTGGGACCAGTTCTGACACTGTTGAGGAGATACCTCATACTGAAATTCCTTCTCCAGCAGCTCCAACTGGAAAGAGTTCTTTTGTTCATCTTCCAATGGGGAATGACATGGGCAGCCGATCGACGGAGCGGGGCGAATCTTCAACTATGCCATCTCTTCTTTTTGCGAAGAAGGTGGTGGTGCGGGTTCTGAGCTCTTGGATTGAGACTCTCCTTGCTGGAGATTTGGATGCCGGATTTGGCATGATCCAGCATGTGCATGAGATTCTCGGTGATGCCGTAGAGGCTGGTCTGGATGTCACCGGTGCCAGGGTGATCGTTGGTAGGATCATTGCGCTGGGTGACAAGTGGTTTGAGATCATGGGTTTGGCTAATGACCAGTTCTTCAAGGAGATGTTCCTGGATCCTGCTGATAAGGTTAAGTTTGACCTGGATGAGGCTACAGAAAGCAGGAGATAGATAGTCTGAGAGAAGAACTTAGAAGAGCTAGCCATCATTGGGCTAACACATGACCTTAACATCCTTGATAGGGAGGTCGATGAGGCCAGGAAATGTCTTGAGCATTTGCAGGCACAAGTTGCTGCCAAGTGGGTTGCAATAACAGAGGCTCCGACAGGGAAAGTGCTCTGATTCGCCGGGTTGCCGATGCTGATCGAGTTCTTGAAAGGAGGTCTCAAGAGAACAAATAATGGCGAACTGCTCGGGATAAGCTTCCCTGTGTGAAAGAAGGATTGCAGCATTCTCCAGCATCTCATGGCAAGTTCCTGAAGAAGCGTTCCTTGGAATCCCTGACGGCTGAGGCCAAAAGTTTGCTTGAGGAGCTGAAATCTGGGCTGGAGACCATTTTTGCTTGAGCTCCTATTTTTTTTTTTTTTTGTAACAGAAACTATCCTTCTTTCCTTTTTTTGGTACCACATGTGTTTTTTTGGTACTCTCTTTTTTTTTGTAGTGCTTGGGAACACTTTTTTTTATGGTACCGCAAGTATTTTCTTGGTACTCTTTTTTTTTTGTTTTCCCTATGCTCACTTAAATCTTTTTGTGATGAAAGTAATTGCTAAATGGGATTTGATCAAAAGGTTGTCTTTTTGTAAAACTCTTTTGTCAAATGATTGTTTTGGCATGGAAGCTAGATTTTTGTTTGTGGCATGGAAGCCGATTTTTGGCATGAGAGCCAGCTTTTTTTGTGGCATTAATAGCCGATTTGTGGCATTGATAGCTGGTTTTGGTGGCATCTATAGCCGGGTTTGTGGCATTGATAGCCGGGTTTTTTGAAAGCTAATTTTTTTTTGTTTTGTGGCATTGATAGCTGGTTTTGTTTTGTGGCAGTGATAGCCGGTTTTGTTTTGTGGCATTGATAGCCGGTTTTGGTGGCATTTATAGCCGGTTTGGTTTTAAAAAATGCAAGTATTGACTAAAAGTCGCATCCCTGCTGAATGTTCTTGCAAGTATCGATGGAATGTCGCATCCTTGCTCATTCGGTTGCGAGTATCGATGGAATGTTGCATCCTCGCGGATTTGGGTGCAAGTATCGATGGAATGTCGCATCCTTGCTTTTCAAAAATTTTGATTTTGCGGGTACTGACTTGATGTTGTTTCCCCATGATTTTTGAAATTTGTGGTTTTCTCGAACCTTTGGGTCATGGATATCAACTGAAATGTCGTGTCTCCATGGTTTTTTAGGTTTTCTCGAACCTTGGAAATTTGGGTTGTGGATATCAACTGAAATGTTGCATCTCCGCGGTTTTGGATTTTGCAAGTATCAACGAAATGTCGCTTCCCTGCTATTTTGGAAGTGTCGAACGTGGTTTGCATGCTTCCGATTTGTGCGAGTATCGACTAAGCGTCGCTTCCCCGCGGCTTTTTGAAAAACCATTTTTTTTGTTTAAAGACACGAGGGTCATAAGTTTTGACCTAAAACCATTTAGGCGGTAAAAGGTAGGGTGGACTAGGGTGGAAATCCCTGAATTCAGATTTCGTTTCAAACCATGAATTTTGAGTTTAAGGGTTGAAAATTTTGGTCAAGTTAGGGTAAGGTTCCTAAACTTGGATTTTTGAACAATGAAACGATGAAAGTAAGCATTGTTTAAATTTTTAGAAATTTCAACATTTGACATGAAAATTCTAAAAAAGGTGGGTTTAGCGAGCGTGTACCTGGAAACCGGTTTTGGCCGTACAAGCATTGCATTTACCCAGTTGGGTAAGTCTTCAAGGGTAGTACCTCTTTAAGAACTTGTCGTTGATGGGCAGCATACATCTGTCACCCTCCATGTTTAGGAGTGCTATGTGCCGTTGGAGAAAACCTTGTTGATGACGTAGGGTCCCTCCCATTTTGGCTCAAATTTGCCTTTGGACTTGTGAGCGATGACCATTGGTCTTTTTACCGCAAGAACCAAGTCACCCTTTTTATAGGCACGTTGCCTGACCTTTTTATCGAAAGATCCTGCCATGCGTGCTTGGTAAAGTTCAATGCTTTGTCGAGCTCCGAGCCGTCTCTCATCGAGATTGTCCAGCTCATGGAGTCTTAATTTGACATTGCTTTCTTGAGTCATGTCATTTTGCAAGGATACCCTCAAGGAAGGAATTTGTACTTCCAAGGGCACGACAGCTTCGCATCCATAGACCAAGGAGAATGTTGTGCTATGGGTTGGTCCTCGAACGGTGGTTCGATAGGCCCATAAATCTTCAGACAGTTTGTCACTCCAGTCTCTTTTGTGACTAGAGACCATTTTTTTGAGGATTTTGCAGAGGTCTTGTTGAAAGCTTCTGCTAATCCGTTTGCTGCCGGATTATATGGAGTCGAAGGACAGCTTTGGGTTTTGTATTTGTCGCAGAACCTGTAGAAACGACGATCCCGGAATTATGGTCCGTTATCATGGACGAATCTTTTGGGTATGCCGAAATGACAAATGATGTTGGTGCGCAGGAACTGAAGGACTGATGAGGTCTTCATTTCGTTGAGCGCAAATGCTTTTGACCACTTGGAGAAATAATCCGTAGCGGCGAAGATGAAGCGATGACCTTTGCTCGAAGGGGGAGAAATAGGACCTATGATGTCCATACCCTAGGCTTCGAAAGGCCATGAAATCATTGTAGGATGTAGCCATTCTGGAGGTATGTGAATGTAATCTCCATGAACTTGGCATTGTTGACAGCGCTTAGTAAATTGCATTGCGTCAGCTACCATGGTAGGCCAGTAAAAACCTATCCTTTTTATTCGATCATAGAGCTTGGGACCAGCCTGATGAGCTCCGCAAAGACCAGCATGAACTTCTTTGAGTGTTTCTTCAGCCTCTTGTTGTGACAAGCAGCGTCGAAGTACTCCATTGAAGGATTTCCTGTAAAGAATTTTTGAAGGAATATCCAAATGAAAGGTTGGGATTCGCCTTTGGATGCTTACCCATTCTTTTGGATCTTCAGGTAGGATTCCAAACATAATGTAAGCAATGAATGGATCCCTCCAGTCGCCGATTGAAGGTTGAAGGATTGAAATCCAACTTCCAACCACTTGGTGGCATTCAGCAACTGCTTGGTGTGTGTTAAGAGGAGGAAGGATTCTTCTTTCACACACTGTGATTTACATGTTTTTCCCTTCCTGGATTGCCATAGATGCGGCAAGTCCAGCCAGGGCATCTATACGTTTGTTTTCACCTCTACGAATGTGGGTGAAGAGACAGATGTCAAACTTTTGCAGAAGCGATTGTGCCTTGTTGTAGTAAGGCAGAAAATTAGGCTTCCTGACTTCAAATTTCTGATTCATTTGGTTGACGATCAGTTGAGAGTCTCCAAAGACTTCCAACGTGGTGATACCGGATTCGATGGCGAGTTCCAATCATAGGAGCAGAGCTTGATATTTAGCTGCATTGTTTGTGCATGGTTCCAATAGAGAGAAAGCGTGTGGAATCATGTATTTGTCGGGGCTAACAAAGAGGATGCCAACTCCCGAGATCAGTTGTCTTTTTTCATTTGTCCTGGTTGCACCGTCAAAGTGCAAGTCCTAGGAAGCATTTTGTGAGAAAGTCTCCACATTGTAGACTGGTTCGTCTGGAAGATCATCTCTGAGTGGAGAATCTTTAGGCAATGGATGCTCTGCGAGGAAGTCCGCTAGAGCTTGCCCTTTGATTGCCTTTTGTGGTACATACCTAATATCAAATTGTGACAGAAGGATGGACCATTTTGCCCGTCGGGCATTGAGAGAACCTACCTTTGTGACAAGGACCTTCAAGAGGTTGACCCTCGAGACCAGGTAGACTGTGTTGGAAAGCAAGTAGTGACGCAGCTTTTGTACGGCGAACATCACTACAAGACATTCTTTTTCGACTGGAGAGTAGCGATGCTCTGCACCTACTAGCATGCGGCTGAGGTAATATAGAGCAACTTCTTTTCTTTCATCATTTTCTTGTGCAAGCAGAGCTCCTTGTCACACCCCGAAACCGGGCGCTGCAGTGATCCGACCTCGGGATGCGAAATTTTGGAATAAATTTGAAACCTTTGTTATAATTCCCAAGATCCGCGTGAATGAGGATAATAAAATTCCATCACGATCAGAATATATTTTCGCGGAAGCTAAACATGGTGTTACGACTAGGAATCCGTGGCCATCGGGTTCCGTGTCGCACGCAGCCAATATCATAAAGTCATCACATAAGCAGACTGGCACAAATCATAATCCAAAGAACACTGAGCTGGTAGTAACAAGACTATTTATTTCCCACATATTCAAATTACAATTAACAAGTGTCTTAATTACAAACCCAATGAAAAAGGCTAACAAAGCCATACAAATAAACCACTAAGTGACATACTACCCCAAGTGATTTTTACGAGCTCCGGTGCGAAACTTGACATCTAGATGATATCAATGGGCAGCCTCTCATGTCAGACCGGGGGTCCCACTGCCTCTCACGTCAGACCGGCAGTCCCACCGCCTCCACCGATCAAACACCTAAAAACAGAAAGAGAGGAAACTGGCACCAAACAAACAGGGTCAGACACGACGGTCTGGCAAGTAAATAAACAAATAATATGAAACAAAAGGACATTCATAAAACCTTATGGAATCATTGTAAAACCGATTAAAGAGTCTAAACAATAACAGCATTAAATAATGATAAAGTGATCGAAGGACCGAACATAAATATCAAGCAAATAAATAAACAGATCCTGAGCATAAATATCTTGAAAAGATAATGGCCTGCATAAAACATTAAATAATTGGAAATACATTTAAAATCCTGAATAATAGAGGCAATACGATAAAAGATCAGTTTCATAACATTAACAAAATTCAAAGAATATAATGAGTATAAACAAACAAGAATCATAAAAGAAAATGATAAATAGATAAAACATTGGCAACCACACGTAGCTATATTCTCCTATTACCGAAGTAACAAGAGCAGACAGAGCCGTAGCCACTACATGTGGGACCGGAAATAGAATCTGAACCGTAGCCATACAAATGGGACCGGTAGATCAAAGTCAGAACCGTAGCCACTACACGTGGGACCGGCAGTGCCTCGGTCGGTACAGACAGAATCCAAGCTGCAGCTGGCGGACAAATTAAAGATCCCAAGCGGGGTGATCAGCCCAACAAGGTGACCTAAGCCTAGTGGTGCCTTTAGTTTTCAAAACCCAAACCGATACAACTCAAACCATAATTATCCCTTTGGCTCATGGGCTCCCACTACAAAGCTCTGGCCCCATCTCGCCTCGAGGTTTTATTTTTGAAATCATAGTCTCTTTGGCTCATGGGCTCGCACTACAAAGCTCTGGCCCCATTTTGCCTTGAGGTTTTATTTTCAAAATAACAGTCTTTTCAAAATAATAGTCTCATCGATGAAATCCCGAATGTGGCGAACCACTCCAATCTCCTTCCAAATCGATTCGGAGAAAACATACGAATTTTCCAAGGTAAACCACTCAAATACACATTAAAGTGATTTGTATAAAACTATGCGATCACTCCTTTCGTACATGGAAAACCACATGATTTTATAACAAATCACCGATGCTATTCAAATTAGTTCACAGAAGAATACAAATACATTTTCTGACTTGAAATGGAATGGATAGTGGGGAATCACTTAATGACTTACCAAGGAACCATCTCAATACACATTTAACCTTTAAACATTGATTAATAAAGAGTGTGTTTGATGCCAATGAAAATCCACAACATTTAAATGATAAAGTGCGGATTGCGACTCGAAAGGTTCCCGGGTAAATTCACATATGCTCATTCTCCCATTGTTCCCATTCCCATTTCATAATTTCCAAGTATCACAAATAATCCCAAACTACTTCTCGTTTATCCCTCGAATTTGCACATTTCATAATGTTACAATTCTCTTCATTTGTTCGAGACTTTCCAAGCCATAGGATGGATCAAATAGGCCTAGAATTCATTGAGGAAAGGAGGCTTAAAAGGATCTTAAACAGGTCTACAAAAGTCCCGTAAAGAGCCCCCAAAACGGGCCGCAAACGGACCCGGAGGGCTCGCTCGAGCGGACCCCTCCCAGAACCTGGGCCGCTCGAGCGGCCCACTGGGTCGCTCGAGCGGACCCGGTTCTGTCTGGGTCCGGATGGGGTGCAGATTTTGCACTCTTCTCTTTTAATTTTTGATTTTCTTTCTTCCCTCCTTTTCTACAACAATTCTCCAATGAAATAGGTCCTCAAGAACATATCAAACTCCATCAAATATCAAATCACCATCCATAATCAAATCCAATAAAACAAACACAATACTTTTAAAAAATCCAAGATTTCCTCCTTTGTTTTGAACACAACCACTTAACATGAAGAAAGCTAATTCTCAAGATGACCAAAGTGAAGATAACTTCAAATTCATTATAAAACAATATCATAAGTGAAATCACATACAACATTTCTCCATTCAACCAAAAGAAATCTATGAAACATAAGAAGATTAAAACATAGCATGAAACAACATGATATGAAGCAAAATAAATGAAATCATCAGATTAATTGGAAATCCACTTGCCTCAAGTCTAAAAGAGAGAAATAATACTCCTCAAACAAAGCTCTAGGGTCTCAAGGTCTTCCATCTACAAAAGCCCCAAAATAAACCAAGAGAAACCCTAAAAATCAATCATCCTCAAATCTCCACGAAAACTCTTTGCATATGTGAGAAAAATACCCCAAAAGGTTTGAAAAACCAAGATCTCATGAAAAGAAAACCATTGCTAACCTTTGGTAGTTGAAACAAAGAAGAAAGGCATGGAAAAGTGGTCTCTCCTAGCTCAAATCTCTTGCAAATGGGTTCTTTGGAAGGGTTGAATGGAGAGGAAGAACCTTAGGAGATCAATCCTCCAAGAAAACTCCAAGAGATTGGTGTTTCAGAAGAAAGAGAAAGTTGTTGGAAGAGAGGGAAAGAACCCTAGCTCAAGACATTGCAGGAAAATGAAATGAAGGAGAAGAAGAGGGTTCCTCTTCTTATAAGATGGGTTTGTGGGCCCCGATCTTCACAAGGCTGAAAGTGGCATTTGCGGGCCCCGAATGAAAATGACGAAGAAGACAAAAACGATCGGCGAAATTTCTACTTTCCAAAAAGTATATTTTCCCCAAATTCTGAAATTTTCGAAATTTATGGACAGATTTAGTGAAAATGTCATTTTTGCCCATTTTTCTCGAAAAACGCATTTTCTGAGCATCAAATCAAAATGGTCAAAACATGAAAGTTGTTCAACTCAATAAAATGAGTCAAAAGGAGCAAAATTTGTAATTTTTTCCAAAATAAGAATAATTTCTCACAAAAATACATTTTACAAAGACCGGGTCAAACTAAAGTCAACGGTCTTCAAAATCTCCAAGGCCATGAAAAATTTAGTCAAACTCAAAGACAAAGTCAAACCAGCTCAAATCTTGCTTAAAAATCTAAACCATGATTAAAATAACACTAAACAGAGAAATTGGGGGTCGGGGTCTTACATCCTCCCCCCCTTAGAACCCATTTGGTCCTCCAAATGGTCTAAACCAAATCAAAATAAAAAACCCAAAAGACAAAAGAAAACACCGACACCCTACGCTGAACCTCAGCAACTGAGACACCCTCTAATCAAACCTGACGGTGAGATGCACGGTCAACAACACTCTGATTCGGTTGAAGGCTTCAAACTATTCCACATATCTGTTCAAAAACATACTTCTCTGACTAAACTAGAGTTCAACCATTCTTCTAATCATCCTTGATGTCATCTGTCGTTCTCGCACGGGATCATTTCTTTTACTTATCTCGTCAGTCACTGTCGGCCCAAGAAACTGCAAGTTCTGTCTCTTTCTATCAGCTTGGAATTTTGTGCCTTAAGTCCTACAAAACTGCACACGGTACTCCTGACGCTTGTACGAAGATGTGATCGTAGACATGCCTTTACTGAAAAATCTTCATCCCGAAAAATTCTGGAATTCCATATGTTTGCTCTAGCTATGTGATGGACCGCGCTCCCGGATGCCCCGGGGCTCCTACCGAGGTCGGCGGACGTGGGAGTCCGTTTGGTTCCGACCCTTTCGTAACCGGGGGGCAAAGGGGGGCGTGCATCAACATTTCTTTTTTTTTTGTGGGTGTGCCAGATTTTCTATTTTTACTTGGAATTGCAAGTGGTGATCCGGAGATCAACCTTCGCAAGTAAAAAGGAAATCAACTTCTTTCAAGTTTTCCATTGCACATATATTTAAGAAAAGAGACATTTTTCTTGATTTGCCGTGAAAGGCGATTTTTTTTGGCATTTATAGCCGATTTTGGCGTTTATAGCCGATTTTTGGCGTTTATAGCCGATTTTGGCGTTTATAGCCGATTTACAATCCTTATCAACAATGAAAGACAAGAATTGTGATTTTTGTCTCTTTTGAAAAAATACAAACTACAATGAAAAGCAAGAAAAGGAGGATCTAACTTCTCAGGAGATTGTGGGGGACTCGTTTAGATTGACGGTCGCAAGCCATATGTGGGCTTCGCCATCATCCATGCAGATGAGAATAGAGGATGCTATTGATTCGCTTGGCTTGGCTATAACCTCAGGTTTTTAGAGGACAAAGACCAAAGGAAGGTCCTATGTCCAATAAAAAGCCGAGTAGACGGGCTGAAAAGCCATATCTAAGCCATTGGAGGCAGGAGGAGAAAGCAAGGACCTTGGGGGGGGGGGGGGTACCCCCCAAGGGACTTTTGTCACCTCGTTGCGGTGGCCGGTGTAGAACTTCCGCAGAGTTTTCTCTCTTTTTCCTTTCTCTGGATTTCTGTCTGTGTGTTTGTGCTTTTTTCTCTGATGTTTTCTGATCTTTGTTGATGTCCTTTCTTCTTGGAGAGCCCTCCTATTAATAGGCTTTTAGGTAGCCTTTTAGGTGGGTTTATGGGCTTTTATTGTCATTAAGCCGCATAATGGGAGGAATTACAAAATTGAATTGTTTATTTTGTAACTCCTTTTTCTTGGCTTCTGATTGGCCGGAGGAGATTGAGGGCATTTAATCGCCTTTAATCGCCATGATGGGAGGAGTTTCATGGGTTAAATGCCATGAATCTCTTGACTTGTAACTCCCGAATGCTTGCTTCTGATTGGGCCGTCCAAAGAAATGGATTAATGACTGTAATAAAGTTAGTCAATTAATCGCATTAAGTGGTCGCCGAGCAGCTGAAGAGTCGCGGGCCGTGCCACGTCTTTTGGAATTCTTCTGTCGATGATCATCGATGGATCTTCATGTAGATCGACATCAGATGACCATGTAATTTCAGGTGTTTATTGCCAACAGCGGGTCGGTGCCATCTGTCCTGTCGATTTCTCGATCGGTCGGGTAGAAAGCACACTTTTTTGGTTGACCGGGTGGCGATCAATACTGTCTTCGATACTCTTGATGATTTACCCGTGTTTTGGACGGATGTCAGAGGACTTGGTGTCTCAAAAGCATGAATTTTGGAAAGTAGCAGAGGCTGGGCTCCTCGAATCGTGAAAAAACGGCGAAAACCGGGGTTTCCGGGGCTTTCCCGGCGACCCCGGGTTCCAAGGTCGCCGGCGACCTTGGGCCAGGGTCGCAGGGGTCTGCGACCCTGGGGGGGTTTTCCCCCTTTCGTGTCCCGTTTTGCGTCCGTTTTTGCTGTTTTTTGATTCTTTTTTCTTCTATACTTTTCCTTGACATTTTGACCATTTATTGGCCTGATTTCTTTATAGGAAACCTGATGAGAATCCTTGCATTTTATTTTGCAATGTTTCCAATTTCCTGAGAAAGCCGAAGACTTTGTCGCGTAGAGCTGCCGATTTTCCGTCAGAAGCTGAAACTGGGTCAAACGATGTCGGAATGACCTGAAATTTGGTGTGAAGCCTCCTGAGCAATAAATAAGACCAACCATAGGCTTTTGTTTGAGTTTTGAAGCCGTTTGGGGTCCTATCACCTGTAGACTTGCTTTTTGTCGCGATGAAGATGTCGCGGTTTGATGTGCGGTCAACCGATGTCCGATTGACTTGAAATTTGACAGGGAACCTATTGGAGTCATTTTAAGATGATCCATAGGCTCTGTCTTGGGAACCATGGTCCCGGAGAGCTTTTGCCGCCGAGAGCTCCTTTTCGGCTGTCGGAGAAGCGAAGTTAGGCCAAATGATTTTGAGATGGCCCGAAACTTCTTGTGTACTCCTCTTTTGGCTGTCTGGAAGAATCTTGCAGTTTTTGTTTGATTCTGACAAGATTTGATTTTTGGAAGCAGCATTGCCTATTTATGGCAGGTTGCGACTTCATGTAGCTCTTTGGATCTTGATGAGGCAAAGTGACATTTTTGGTGTCAACAAATGCCCCCTTGAGGTATAGCGGCGAGTTGCTTAACTTTTGTAGTCGATGTGCCTCGAAGAGATTTTTGAAGGAGAGCCTGTGACTTGACCAAGAGTCTTTGAGCAGTCTTTCTTTTTGGTATTTGTAGCCTTTTTGAGCTTCCAGGGGAATTTTATGGTAGTGAAAGGGATCACGTACCATCTCGAGGCAAAGTTTTGAAGATGACATCAGGGATGTGGATTTGGGTTTTGACCTTGTGACCTAACAGGCTATATGTGGCAGGTTAGGGGGTCGGGTTTGGTTTTGATCGTGTGACCCAACAAGCTGTATGTGGAATGTTGGGGGATCAATTTTGGTTTTGATCTTGTGACCTAACAGGCTGTATGTGGCAAGTTAGGGGATCAGGTTTTGGTTTTTGGTTTTGGTCTTGTGACCTAACAGGCTGTATGTGGCAAGTTAGGGGACCAGGATTTGGTTTGATTTTTATGGAATGTCAATTTCAAGATTTTGGCTCAATTTGGTAAATGAGGCTGGATGGTTTGATTTTTGGAAGCTCATGGGGCTTGGAATTTTCTTTTGTATGGTCCAATCAACTCAAAAGAGGCATGGAACCATTTTTGTATGCTCTTGGTAAGAGGGATTTCTCTTTGACTAAAAGCCCAAAAAATTTCTCTCTTTTTTTTTTTTTTTTTGTGTGGCTAGGTGGTCAAACCTGGCTCATATGGGCTAACCCATGGGACCTTAAGCTTTTGAAATGGCTTAGATCTCATATGGTGTCATTTTTGTAAAGAATATCCAAAAATATCTCATTTAGATAGAGAATATCTAAGAATATCTTTACTTGGAGAGAATCTCTCATGATCCCTTTATTTTGGGATAGAATATCTCAAGATATCTTTCTTTTGGGAAAGAATCCGTCATAGATTATATCTTTTAGGAGAAAATCTCTCATTGATTTCCTTTTGGGAGAGAATCCCTCAAGATATCTTTCTTTTGGGAAAGAATCTTTCTAATTTCTTTCTTTTGGTAAGGTTACTAATTAGTAACACTTACCTCTTTCTTCTTTCCTTCTTTGGTTTGCTCTCCTCTATAAAAGCAAGGAGAAGGTTGGATCTCTTGCTCTTATTACTTTCTTTTGCAATAATCTCAAGAGGGCTTCAAGACCAAGAGCTTTTCTTCTTCAAGATCTTCAAGAGTTTTCTTCTTCTTCTCCATCAATGGCTTCAAGTAAGTTCTCCCTTTTTTCAAGAAAACTCCATTGTAGGAAAAAAATAAAGTTCTTTCTCTTTTTTTTTTTTTTTCTTTCTTTTTCTTTTCTTCTTTTTTTTCTTTTTCTTTTCCACGTGTTTTCCCCTTTTTTTTTTACACGTGTTTTTTTTTCTTTCTTTTCTTTCTTTTTTTTTCTGTTTTTTTCTTTTGTGTGGGCCGTACGGACAGATCCGTACGGATCTGGCCGTACGGCCACGTGGCCTGTGGGCCACGGCCTGTGGGCCAGCCCTCTTTTTTTTTTTTTTTTTTTTTTCTTCCCCTCCCCCTTTTTTTTTTGAGAGAGTTTCTTTTCTTTCTTTTTTTTTTGTTTTCTTTCCCCTCTCTTTTTTTAGAGAAAGTTTCTTTTCTTTTCTTTTTTTTTTTTTGTTTTCTTTCCCCCTCTCTTTTTTTTTTAGAGAAAGTTTCTTTTCTTTCTTTTTTTTTGCTCATCATGATAATGCATTTTTTTTTTCGCAAACCAAGATGTTCATGCATGCATTCAATTTGTAAATTAAATTTGTAGCATGATGTGATAGCATACCTGAAAGTTTTCGCAAATTTGGGAATTTGGAGCTCGCAGTGATGTTGAGCCCTTCTTGATTTTGCGGAGACTTTTAGGTTTCGAAAGTTTGGAGTTTCGGAGCTCGCAACGATGTTGAGCCCATCTTCAAGCTTTCTATTTCTTTCGGGATAGTTCCTTTTCTTCGGAATTGCCCCGTCATCATGTCAAAATTTCGCCAGATTTTTTTTAGCGAGATTCTGTCATTTTGATGTTTGATCTTTTTCTTTTCCATCCTTTTCAGGTGGTTCCTCCAGAGCGAACAAGGGTAAAGAGCCTGCTACAAGCGTACCTCGTCGATCTTCTAGATCTTCTAATCCGGCCGGTCAGCAGGCTTTTGAGAAGGTCCAGTATGTTGAGAGAAATCTGGAAGAGTGCGACTCCCTCAACAGAGATGAGATGAGGCAGCGACTGATTGCTCTCAAGGGAGAGGAATTCTATAAGATCATGGTAAGCAGTCGTCCATGGGTGATGGAAGATCAGAGCGTGTTGCCCAAGCCTACCTTCTTCTTTGGCGATGCAGTCCCTGATGACATGACATACCAGAGGAGATGTTTTCAGTTTTCTTTCACAGCAGATGGTGAGAAGAAGACTGTTGCTACCCGGTCGACGTTTGATCGCACCGTCTCGATTCTGAGCCTTGCCCCCACGTGCCCTAAGAGGGAAGATCCTCCAAGCTGGGTGAGAAGGACAAATGTAATCAAGACCGGGGTTTTTGTTGGCGGTTCTCCTGGATATACGGAGAGGTCGCCTGTTGACATGGACTTGTTGATGCCATCCAGCGGCTACCAGGGCTCTGATTATCCGTCGGTCGATTTGAGACCGGTGGGCCTTGGTATTTTCAGCGGTGACGGCAGCAATTGGATCAAGCCTTTCCGACTTCGTGGCCGCTCAATGCTGACTCCGAGTGGAAGTCGTGTACTGATCGCGTCCTGCTGATTGGTGGCGCCGTTTTGAAGGAAGCCGGGATTTTTGATGCGGTCCGCTCCTTTAGGGAGACCGTGATCTTTTCCGACGAGGCCTTCATGGCTATGCTGGAGTCATTCCTCCCACAAACCAATACCTTCGTTGTGACGAATGGTGAGATTGGTTTTTTCTTTGAAGGAGCTGAGCGCTATTACCGGATTGCCCATCCTCGGCAAACTCTGTGAGGAGTTTATGCCGATTGACAGCGTCCTCGAGGGGCAGTCTAAGGAGTTCAGGCTTCTATACTTTCAGCTCGTCGCCTTCTATGATTTTTTGAAGGAGAAGGGGGGTTCGAAAGTTAGATCCAGCAGTTGGAAGAGTTTTAGCTCTTCATTCCCCAACTTTTCTGATAGCAGGGAGTCTTCTGATAGCGTGACCCAGGAAGCCGGAGCTGAGGATCCAAGTTCAAAGAAGATCTTGGCCATGCAAGAAGAGTTGAGAGATTTCTGTGCAAGTACAAACGCCATATGTCCTGACATTGCACTGAGGAGAGATCTCGCTGTTTACCTCACTTATTGGCTTGGTGAGGCTGTTTTTGCTGGAGGAGATGGAACGCACATCAGGCCGCATTGTATTTTTCCGGCTTGTCAGATGGCGTTTGGAGAGCAGCTTGCTTTGGTGCCAGCTCTTTACTCCTACCTGTGTACCGAACTGCAGGCTGCTGCTTTTTTGGTTCGGCTTGGGCTTCCCATGAATAGGGTATTTTCAGCCCATGTCTTTTATTCGTGGTATGTATACCACTGTCCTGGCTTCCATCGGCTGGGTGCTGCACAGGATGATGATCCTCTGATGATTCGACTGGCTAAGGGCAAAGCCGTGTCCGAATCACTTTTGTTTGCCCGCATGAGGATCCGACGGTTCAGGGATGTCGAGATGGGGCAATCTTCAGTGAAGCTTTCTCCGGAGTTGCGGAAGAAGGCTTTTGATTTTGGTGCCTCCCGAGACTCTACCAGGGCGGGGTCGGGAAGGCATTATTCCTTGACACATGCAGAGAGAGAGTGGCTTTTCGGCATACGTGTCGGCACGATGGTGTACCGCAGACATCTTTTCGTCGACATCCAGCCGTATGTACCCTCTCGCTTTGCTTTGCAGCTGGGCTTTTCTCAAGGCGTTGTTGGAGCGCCTTCAAGCATGGTGAAGCGCTTTGGAGGCTTACAGGACGGGAGAAATGCATGGGCTTTCTATAGTGCTAAAGACACTACAGCCATGATTTCTTATCCTGTGTTGCTGACTTCCCGGACTGCCGGCTTTGCGAAGTGGTTCGCGGAGAGCTTTTCGGCATATCGGGGGCTTTCCAAGAAGGAGCTTGATGTGAAGCTGGCATCTGGAAAGGGCCTTGGAAAGTCGGATGGCATCCGGCGAGAGGAAGTTTGGGCCTTCCTTTCTGGAGAGAAGCACAAGATAGGCTTTCTCGGTGACCAGGGCGTCATCGGTTCTGAAGCTGTTCGAGAGATACTGATGGACCGCGCTCCTGCTCGGGTTCTACCGGGGTCGGCGGACGTGGGAGTCCGTTTGGTTCCGACCCTTTCGTAACCGGGGGGCAAGGGCGTGCATCAACATTTCTTTTTTTTTTTGTGGGTGTGCCAGATTTTCTATTTTACTTGGAATTGCAAGTGGTGATCCGGGGATCAACCTTCGCAAGTAAAAAGGAAATCAACTTCTTTCAAGTTTTCCATTGCACATATATTTAAGAAAAGAGACATTTTTTTGATTTGCCGTGAAAGGCGATTTTTTTTGGCATTTATAGCCGGTTTTGGCGTTTATAGCCGATTTTTTGGCGTTTATAGCCGATTTTGGCATTTATAGCCGATTTACAATCCTTATCAATAATGAAAGACAAGAATTGTGATTTTGTCTCTTTTAAAAAAATACAAACTACAATGAAAAGCAAGAAAAGGAGGATCTAACTTCTCAGGAGATTGTGGGGGACTCGTTTAGATTGACGGTCGCAAGCCATATGTGGGCTTCACCATCATCCATGCAGATGAGAACAGAGGATGCTATTTGATTCGCTTGGCTTGGCTATGACCTCGGGTTTTTAGAAGACAAAGATCAAAGGAAGATCCTATGTCCAATAAAAAACTGAGTAGACGGGCTGAAAAGCCATATCTAAGCCATTGGAGGCAGGAGGAGAAGGCAAGGACCTTGGGGGGGGGGGGTACCCCCCAAGGGACTTTTGTCACCTTGTTGCGGTGGCCGGTGTAGAACTTCCGCAGAGTTTTCTCTCTTTTTCCTTTCTCTGGATTTCTGTCTGTGTGCTTGTGCTTTTTTCTCTGATTTTTCTGATGCTCTCTGATTGTTCTTTCTTCTTGGAGAACCCTCCTATTTATAGGCTTTTAGGTAGCCTTTTAGGTGGGTTTATGGGCTTTTATGTCATTAAGCCGCATAATGGGAGGAGTTACAAAATTGAATTGTTTATTTTGTAACTCCTTTTTCTTGGCTTCTGATTGGCCGGAGGAGATTGAGGGCATTTAATCGCCTTTAATCGCCATGATGGGAGGAGTTTCATGGGTTAAATGCCATGAATCTCTTGACTTGTAACTCCCAAATGCTTGCTTCTGATTGGGCCGTCCAAAGAAATGGATTAATGACTGTAATAAAGTTAGTCAATTAATCGCATTAAGTGGTCGCCGAGCAGCTGAAGAGTCGCGGGCCGTGCCACGTCTTTTGAGATTCTTCTGTTGATAATCATCGATGGATCTTCATGTAGATCGACATCAGATGATCATGTAATTTCAGGTGTTTGTTGCCAACAGCGGGTCCGGTGTCCATCTGTCCTGTCGATTTCTCGATCGGTCGGGTGGAAAGCACACTTTTTTTGGTTGACCGGGTGGCGATCAATACTGTCTTCGATACTCTTGATGATTTACCCGTGTTTGGACGGATGTCAGAGGACTTAGTGTCTCAAAAGCATGAATTTTGGGAAAGTACCAGAGGCTGGGCCCTTCGAATCGCGAAAAAACGGCGAAAATCGGGGTTTCCGGGGCTTTCCCGGCGACCCCCGGGGTCCATGGTCGCCGGCGACCCTGGCCCAGGGTCGCAGGGGTCTGCGACCCTGGGGGTTTTCCACCTTTCGTGTCCCGTTTTGCGTCCGTTTTTGCTTTTTTCTGATTCTTTTTTCTTCTGAACTTTTCCTTGACATTTTGACCATTTATTGGCCTGATTTCTTTGTAGGAAACCTGATGAGAATCCTTGCATTTTATTTTGCAAAGTTTCCAATTTTCTGAGAAAGCCGAAGACTTTGTCGCGCAGAGTTGCCGATTTTCCGTCAGAAGCTGAAACTGGGCCAAACGATGTCCGAATGACCTGAAATTTGGTTGTGAAGCCTCCTGAGCAATAAATAAGACCAACCATAGGCTTTTGTTTGAGTTTCGAAGCCGTTTGGGGTCCTATCACCTGCAGACTTGCTTTTTGTCGCGATGAAGATGTCGCGGTTTGATGTGCGGTCAACCGATGTCCGATTGACTTGAAATTTGACAGGGAACCTATTGGAGTCATTTTAAGATGATCCATAGGTTCTGTCTTGGAAATCATGGTCCCGGAGAGCTTTTGTCGCCGAGAGCTCCTTTTCGGCTGTCGGAGAAGCGAAGTTAGGCCAAATGATTTTGAAATGGCCCGAAACTTCTTGTGTACTCCCCTTTTGGCTGTCTGGAAGAATCTTGTAGTTTTTATTTGATTCTGACAAGATTTGATTTTTGGAAGCAGCATTGCCTATTTATGGCAGGTTGCGACTTCATGTAGCTCTTTGGATCTTGAAAGGCAAAGTGACTTTTTTGGTGTCAACAAATGCCCCCCTCGAGGTACAGCGGCGAGTTTGCTTAACTTTTGTAGTCGATGTGCCTCGAAGAGATTTTCGAAGGAGAGCCTGTGACTTGACCAAGAGTCTTTGAGCAGTCTTTCTTTTTGGTATTTGTAGCCTTCTTGAGCTCCAGGGGAATTTTATGGTAGTGAAAGGGATCACGTACCATCTCGAGGCAAAGTTTTGAAGATGAGATCAGGATGTGGATTTGGGTTTTGACCTTGTGACCTAACAGGCTATATATTGCAGGTTAGGGGTCGGTTTTGGTTTTGATCGTGTGACCCAACAAGCTGTATGTGGAATGTTGGGGGATCAATTTTGGTTTGATCTTGTGACCTAACAGGCTGTATGTGGCAAGTTAGGGGATCAGGTTTTGGTTTTTGGTTTTGGTCTTGTGACCTAACAGGCTGTATGTGGCAAGTTAGGGGGACCAGGATTTGGTTTGATGGAATGTCAATTTCAAGAATTGGCTCATTTGGTAGATAAGGCTGGATGGTTTGATTTTGGAAGCTCATGGGGCTTTGGAATTTTTCTTTTGTATGGTCCAATCACACTCAAAAGAGGCATGGAACCATTTTTGTATGCTCTTGGTAAGAGGGATTTCTCTTTGACTAAAAGCCCAAAATTTTTCTTTTTTTCTTCTTTATTTTTTTTTTTTTTTTTTTTGTGTGCCTAGGTGGTCAAACCTGGCTCATATGGGCTAAACCCATGGGACCTCAAGCTTTTGAAATGGCTTAGATCTCATATGGTGTCATTTTTGTAAAGAATATCCAAAAATATCTCATTTGGATAGAGAATATCTAAGAATATCTTTACTTGGAGAGAATCTCTCATGATCCCTTTATTTTTGGGATAGAATATCTCAAGATATCTTCTTTTGGGAAAGAATCCGTCATAGATTGATTTTTGGGAGAAAATCTCTCAAGATCCCTTTATTTTGTGATAGGATATCTCAAGATATCTTTCTTTTGGGAAAGAATCCGTCATAGATTGATTTTGGGAGAAAATCTCTCAAGATCCCTTTATTTTGGGATAGGATATCTCAAGATATCTTTCTTTTGGGAAAGAATCCGTCATAGATTGATTTTTGGGAGAAAATCTCTCAAGATCCCTTTATTTTGGGATAGGATATCTCAAGATATCTTTCTTTGGAAAGAATCTTTCTAATCTCTTTCTTTTGGTAAGGTTACTAATTAGTAACACTTACCTCTTTCTTCTTCCTTCTTTGGTTGCTCTCCTCTATAAAAGCAAGAGGAAGGTTGGATCTTGCTCTTTTACTTTCTTTTGCAATAATCTCAAGAGGGCTTCAAGACCAAGAGAGTTTTTCTTC